>CM035158.1:58052491-58582012 GCA_020205615.1 Panax quinquefolius
TACTTATATTAAATTAATTCCTAAACTCTTTTAGAAATTAAAATAATAATAATTGTAATAATATTAATAAGACTCCTCTTATTAATTTATATTTAATATTTCTAAAATATTAAATAATAATATTAAGCTATTTAATTTATTCTATCACCATAGATTAAATTAAATATACTTAACATATTATTACGATTATGCCATTAACTTCTTAAATAATTATTCTTCCTTTTATGGTGTGACCCTTTAGGTTCTCCATATTAAACCGGTTGTGAATAAATCAATTAGAACAATTCTAATCTTATTTAAATAAATAAATTAAACAATTAATTTATTTAAATAAATAATATTTATTCAACAATAGGGATAAGCCTCCCTAGCGATCAACGACTTTCCAGATAATATAGATTTCAACATTAATCATAAAAGAACCTTTGAGTAAATAGTTACCGTACAATTCAATCCTTCCACCATACAATGTCCCAATTAAATATAAGACATGGAATTACTGTCAAGTCTTATTTTATTTAATTATATGTATTTCGATCCTTAAATGCACAACTCAAATAATGCAAATTAGAAACTCCTTTCTAATTTCATTCTGCCTTGGCCAAGGACTACTGGGTTGTCATTTATCGAATCACATAGGACATTTCTCTTCTTTTATTAGAAGTGGTAGATTCTTTATTGATCATACATTATCTCCATGTACAACTTATTATACCCAAGCATACCCTTTGATATACCCTAAGGGTCTTAAGGAATAAGTTAAAGTATAACTCATCATACACAAGATACTATGATGATCTCAAGTCCAAGGATCACTTGTACTACTATCACTACTGAGAATTCCTATCGACAGCAAATAAAACTCCATTAGGTATTCCTTAGCGAGCCACGTTCAAATGAACTTATTCTCTAATAAGCACCTACATACTTGCTTTAGTGTCTCCACACAAATGATCATGAGATCAATCATCCTCATCCAATGAAAGCAAGCAACGTATGTACCAATCTATCCGGATTCACTAATCCCCAATTTAGTAATCCAACGATTGGGAACTATTTTAGTTTTAAGCTTTCTAAGAATTTAGATCTCATTAGAATGATCATCATCATTATTCTAAAAGCATTGCTTAAAACTATGGGTTTATCACATATTATAAAACAGCATCATGTAGATAATTAAAAGCCTTTAATAAATTAATACTTTTTATTAATAAATGAATAAGATTGTTACAAAGTATATGCTTTATCATCAAACATGATTGGCTTGTGTGCATACTACTTTCAGGATGATCACCTACCATTAGTAGAGTTTATGTATAACAACAGTTATCATGCAAGCATTGGCATGCCACCTTACGAAGCTTTGTATGGGAGGAAGTGCAGAACACCATTGTGTTGGGATGAAGTGGGATAATGCAGAATGCTAGGACTTGAATTGGTACAGCAAACAATGGTTATAGTGAAGTTGATACGAATGCATCTAGTAGCAGCTCAAGACAGACAGAAGAAGTTTGCGAATTTGCATCGAGTAAATCGAGAGTTTGAAGTAGGCTCGTATGTATTTCTAAAGGTATCTCCCTGGAAAAGAAAGATACGCTTTGGAAAGAAGGGAAAGTTAAGTCAATGGTTTATAGGACCTTTCGAGGTATTAAAAAGGGTAGGAGAGGTAGCTTATATGATAGCATTACCTCCAGACTTAGAACGAATACATAATGTATTTCATGTATCTATGTTACATCCTTATTAGCTGAATTATAAACACGTAATAGAGTATGAGCCTATTCATATCGAGAAGGACTTAACGTACAAAGAGATGCCAATTTAAATCATCGATAGAAAAGAACAAGTTCTGCGGAACAAAGTTATACCTTCAGTAAAGGTGTTATAGAAGAACCACGATGCCGAAGAAGTAACGTGGAAATTTGAAGAAAAGATGAGGAAGGATTATCCTCAGTTGTTTGTTTAATATTTTAAGTGAGATTCTGGGGACAAAATTCTTATAAAAAGGGGTGAATGTAACGACCGAGAAAATCGGATTATTGTAAAATACTTTTATTTGATTAAATAATGAATAAAATTATTTTATAATGAGTAAGAAAGATGAATGTCATTCTATAACCTAATAGTGTTGGAATGTTGTAGTATTTTGGCTACGTGGTAGAATTAAAGTGTTTGAATTTCCAAGATGAAAATAAAAGTTTTCCGAAGAACACTATTCATCGATTTCTGCTCAGGAATTATTTTTTAACTTCCGAGAAATACGTAATCATAGAATAACAAGGAATGATGAATTATGTAATAATAATTCAAGTATGACAAACGCAGTTTTTCGCCTGCGTACTAAATTCGAGAACATTAGGGAAAGTAAAGCATTAATGAGTAAACAATGATTGTATGATGCGTAAGTATTGTATGAGGTAATGATTACGAGTATGATACGAGGTATTATATAAGTATGTATGAATGATGGTATGTCGTATATAATGAATGAGTATACGAGTTAGCATACGAAGGAATACGTGGACAATACGTTATAAGCTTTAAGTTAAGTGTATTGGACTTGTAGGATTTGTGTAAAAGTTATACAAGCTCAAGTGAATGAATGTTAAAGCCTAATGTTTGTTAATGCAAGCCCAAATGTTAAGTTAAAGTTATTTAAACTTAAGCCCAAATTAAGAACGGGATTCGTGGATCGAACCGATGGGTAAAGGGGTAAGAAAAATCCATAGGGGCATGTGGACCCCTTGGATCACATGGCACCATCTTGGTGACCAAGTAAAGTGGTATTACTTTGTGACCAAGGATGAATATTAAGGAGGTGGATTACGGAGGTGGAAGGGCCTAAAAGTCTATTATGCCCTCACTTTGGATTTTGCTATATATAGAAGAGACTTGCTAGATTATTTTCTTGTTCAAAAATTCACTAACATCTTAAAGCTTCCATATTATTGAGAGAAAAGTAAGCAAAGCTACTTTACTAGTTCAAGAAGGAAGAAGAAGAATTAAGCAAGAGAACTCCAAGGGTAAGCCTACTAAACCATGACTCTTCATCTCTTCATTTGATAGAGAAGTGAGCAGTGGTATAACATGCTTGTTAAGGAGTGATAAGGATGGTTATTAATGGATGAAACCTTAATAAACCATGTGAAAGTGAAATCATAAGTATAAAAGTTATAAACCATTGAAATTCATTGAAGAATTGAATTATGTTGTTGGTGATGGACACGTTTAAAATCATCATTTGTAGGCTTAGATAATACATGTTGTGATAATGGAATTAATCCATTTGGAACGGTGTAAAAATCTTAAGTAACGAAGTTATGACAGAATTTACGGGATTTGACGATAATCGTCAAAATCATGAAATTCTCAGAATTGAAGTCAAAAGTTAACACTGGACTCGAAAATGTTGGTTTTCAATGGAGAATAGTCTAAATTTGAATTTTAGAGTTGTGGACTCGAAAAATGGTCAAATTCTGACTTAGAACGAAGAAACGAGCTATGAACGTTCACGAACGTTTATCGTTTTTGTAATAACGGACTTAAACAGTGAGTTCCATGTTAACGGATTCAAAAATGTAAAATTCTTATATGAATGCTTAGTTCATGTGATTTGTGAGCTAATGGCTTTTGAACGAGCCAATTCAGACTTAAAATGAATAAGTTATAAGCCCGAAAAAATCATAGAAGAAATGAACTGGGGTAACTGTCTAAGGCTCAGTGGTCGCGTCACGTGCGAATCGAGAGAGAGAAATGCCAGGCCATTTCAGTCACAATGCTCAACCATTCAACCATTGCAAAGTGGCACAGAAGAAGCTATTTGATACTGAAGGAGTTGGCGGCGTCAAGTCTGGGTAGAACACATTGGAAACTCGTACCACAGCGCGAGCTGTATAAGGAAAGTTGGCGCCGCAACGCCAGCACTAGAAGGTAGCTAATAAAGAAAGTTTTTGAATGTAAAATGAAAGATAGTTGATTAATGGTGAATTAATACCTTAATAAACTTGAAGTAACGTCCTTGATGATGATTATAACGTTGAGAATTACAACAAAAGGTCGAAGGAAGATTACTTGAACGTGAACATAAACACAATGTAATATGGTAGAACGTAACCAATGTAAACAAATCTAATGAACAATAAGATTGAGAAGAAGGGTAATGTAAGACCCCAACTTATTATAAATAAAATTGAATTTCCACTATTTATTATCTTGAAATAGTAAGGTGATAATTTGAGATAATACTTTGGTTATGGGTGAAATGTGCAAATTTTGCAAAATAAGCAAGTGATTATAAAATATTCATTGTTGTCGGGGAATATTCGTTTGGTCGTGGAATATTCTTGTTGTCAGGGAATATTCATACGACGGTGCAGCCATTTGTGGGCCCCATAATGGAATAACTGTCGGAGGAAGAAAACGACAAATTTGAGTTTTTATAAATTATGACATAGTTGTTACCATTAACACTGTTGGAATACCTGGTGGTTAAAATACAGTAATACGCGTGGTTGCACAGTAGCACACGATATTGCACAATATTATTGAATTATTAATTCTTACGTAAGAATGCACTACTCAATAATTATTACAGTAATTACTGTTCAATATTTTATTTTATTGATTCAATAATTGTTGCATTGATATTTTATATTATTGTTGTTTTAATAATTGTCATTGCACAGTATTTTCCATTATCAGATCAATAATTCATATTATTTGAATAATATTATTAGATAACATTATTGGCAATATCTAGAAAGTTCTGTCAAGGAGAGGTTTGGTCACCTAATTGCGCGCCAGTAAGGAGAAATCCTTATCGGAAAGCCCCCTCTTTCCTCGGAACGGCCTGGTTGTCATTATTGTGATTCTGTAATATTTTTTGTGAATAATTATTTATTGATTTATATGATAAGAAAATATTTATTTGATGTGGATATAAATGATGGATTTATTTATTTTATGTGGTTATAAATGAAGGAAACTGGTCTAAAGGACTCATAATCCAAAAAATCAGTGTTCGTGAGATATATTGCGTGAGTTATAATTTTTAATCCTACCGTTGGATAGTTGTTATTTTTGGATATGTTATACATATGTAAGTTGAGTATATGTCCACAAATTTTGAACCGTTAAAAATGAACTTATGATTTGTTATTAATTTTAAGAGGTGACTGGTTCAGAAATTATTGAAGTTTCTGAATTTATCATTTTGGTGGAAAATTCTAGAATGAGTGGGCCCCACCTATGGTTGGTGAAGGAATGTGCTAGAATTTTATTTCAAATGTGGTTGGTGGGAATAGTAGCAGGTAAAGCCATCAGGTTACAGGTCAAGTTTGCTTTGGCGTTCTAACATTTTCCTATAAATAGAGTGCTAAGTTAGAATTGAAAATCACACCAGAAACAAGTTTTTTTTTCTCTCTCTATACATTATTGAGCGTATTTTGTGAGTATTTAGATACTTTGAGAGTTGTTATTCAGTGCAAGTTTTCAACATTCCGGTCAGATATACTGTTCTTTTTTGGTAAGGGAGGTTATTTTCTTCTTAAATGATATTATTTTTTTCAATATCATTATGCTGAAATATTGATATGAGTTTGATTATGGAATTTCTACCTTTTTGTGTTGGGGTTATATTCACGTATACGGTACTATTCACGTATATGTCACTATTCACGAATACGGTACTATTCACGAGTATTGTTCACGAAGTATAATTTTTCTTGTGGAGTTTACCTTTTTGTGTCGGGGTTACTATCCACGTATAAGGCACTATTCACGTATACGAAACTATTCACAAATACGACACTATTCACCAAAAAATAAAATTTTCTCTTTTTTGTCCCAGATGTCTATTATGGTTACTATCTTTGATTGTATCCATATTTGGATCTTTATTCTTGAATTTTACTCCATTATGGTTTATTATGGAGTATTTTTTAAACTTGAATTATCTAAAGTATGAATCTCTAATCTTTGTCCTTTTATCTTACTGGATTCGTTCTCTAAAGTGTTTTTCATCATCTTTAGTCCTTAATGATGATACTTGATGAATATC
Source organism: Panax quinquefolius (assembly GCA_020205615.1). Taxonomy (NCBI): domain Eukaryota; kingdom Viridiplantae; phylum Streptophyta; class Magnoliopsida; order Apiales; family Araliaceae; genus Panax; species Panax quinquefolius. Next base: position 58,058,550 of record CM035158.1, read on the forward strand.
TTTGGCCTGTAGTGCAAAGATGAATGATTACCTGATGAATATCTTTGGCCCGTAGTGCAAAGATGAACAGGTGTTGAGATGAACATGACTAACTGGTGATACAAATGAATATCTTTGGCCCGTAGTGCAAAGATGAATATTTGATTCAAGATGTATATTGATTGATGTTACAGGGATAAAATATTGATGATGGACTTTTAAATTCATAGAAGATAGTAGATTTCATTATTACTTAACTCTTCTAATGAATTGTTGTTTCATTATAGATTGTTAATCTAAAACTTGTTTATACATTATATTCTATCGATTTTTCCTGTTGAAGACTAAGGATAATTTGTTGTATATTATCTTAGTCATAATATTCTTTACTGGGCTAGTTGAGCTCACCCTTTTCCTTTTTGTTCCATTTTTCTTCTCAGGAAGCGAGAACGTAGTAGGAACCAGTCGGGGTATAGAGTGATGGTCCTAGACAGTTGTTTTAGCGGTCCTCAGTGTTTTTGTAAAATAGTGCATCAATAATTGTAATGAGGACTTTATTTGAGTGTGGATATTGTCTAGAAGACAATATTTGTATTTAAACTCACAGTATGTGTTGTCGTATTTTGCACGATAATTGTAATAATAAAGTTGTAGTTGTTTTCTGTACCATGTATTTGGCGACTCAGAATGGGTTGGGTGGAATGGACCTATTTTGGGGGCGTCACAGTTGGTATCAGAGCTTAGGGATATGGTCTCTGTCGGAGATCGGGGAATAGAACTAGGAGGGCAGAGATGAGTAAATCCTTCGCTAGTGTGTCCTACCTAAGCTTATTTGTTGGTCGGACATGATATATGGATATTATGTGATATGTTAATTTGTTTAATTAACCCTTGTTTTATGGCAGTATTTAAGAATGGCAGCTGAGAACGTTAACAATGGAGTGTCTGAGATTGTGGAAACACCTTTAATCACCAACCAGGAGAACGTATAACAAGATGGCAATATTCCTCCTGTAAACGAGACTAACGAGCAAACGAGGAATGATGGGATGTTTAGGAGCTTTTTGCAGTTCATGCAAAATCAGACGAGGGAGACTCGTGTACAAAATACAGGTGGAAATGATAACAACGCTTGGTTTGTCACAGCCAAGCAGTTCAAAGAGTTGGGACCACCAGAATTCTTTGGAAAGCCGGATCTGATCAAGGCAGAAACGTGGGTTAAGCAAATTACCAAGATATTCGATGTCTTGGGATACACGGAGGAACATAACGTTCCATTCGCCACCTTTATATTCTGTGGGGAGGCAGATTATTGATTGGAATATGTGAAGCATACCCAGCCAGTCGCACTCAACATATCTTGGGAAACATTTTAGAAACTGTTTAATAACAAGTACTTTCCTGAAAGTAATCGTCACATGAAAGAGGTAGAGTTCATCAAGCTGGAGCAAAACAATATGAACGTGTCGCAGTACGAAGCTAAGTTTGCCGAGTTGTTCCGATTTGCATCCCATTTGGTTGATAATGAGTAGAGAATGACGCGAATGTTTCTGCGAGGTTTGAAACCCGAAATACGTCAATACCTCATTTCTCACAAACTTTCTTTATATTCTGATGTTATGAATAGGGCTCAGTTATTGGAGCGCGATAATGAGTCAGCTCAACCGAAGAATAACGACCAACAACTGGATGATAATCGTACCAGTGGCAACGATCATCGGAACAATGATAACCATCGTGGAGGAAATTATCATGCCAGAAATGATAACCACTTCGGTGGTAATCATGGCCAAGATAATAGAAGAAATAATTCAAGTGGAAATTTCAAGAAGAGAAGATTTAATGATGACGGGAAGACGTCGGCAGCAGCACCAGCACCAGCAACAAATTCTAGGGGAGGAGACCGATCGCCAGTTAGATGCTACAGATGCGGAGAGGAGGGACATATAAGTCCAAACTGTTCACAACCTTCCAAGGTATGTTTTAGTTGTGGAAAAGACAGTCACATAGCTTAATTTTGTCCTGTAGCAAAATCAAATCCAGCTGGGACGGTGGCACCAAAGGCGGATATGGACAAAACAAAGTTGGTGATTCAAGGGAGGGCGTTTGTCATGACTGGCCAAAATGCGAGGAACCCGAACGAAGGTATCACGAGTTAGTTAATTATAAATTCTTACGAAATCTATACCTTATTAGATACCGATTCTACCCATTCTTTTATCTCCCCTGCTTGTGCTCAACGTTTAAACTTGACTCCGGAGAAATTAGACTTTGACTTATCTGTGGAGACTCCGTTAGGAGAAAACTTTATCACATCCACTGTTTATAAATCTTGTTTGATCCAAGTTGGCACAATCACATTTCCTGTTGATCTTATCTCTTTAAAGATACTTGCATTTGACGTGATTTAGGGATTGATTGGTTAACCACTCATCATGCCAAAATTGATTGTATTCGTAAGGTTGTTTGTTTTCATATTCCTAACTAACCTGTTATGCGAATTCAAGCAACCAAACAATTGAAGTCAAACACTTTCATATCAAGCCATAAAGCCATTCGTTTATTGAAAAACAGATGTCAAGCTTTCTTAGCCCAATTCATGGATTTAAACAAAAATACGTCAGATTTGAATGATATTTCTGTTGTTAGTGAATTTCCTGACGTATTTCCTTATGAATTTCCTAGCCTACCCCTAGAGCATGATATTGAATTTTGTATCGACTTTGAACCCGGTACAAAACACATTTCTAAAATCTCATATCGAATGGCTCCTATTGAACTTCAGGAAGTTAAAAATCCAAGTACAAGAGTTGGTACCCGAGCCTCTATCTGGTGACTTCCTTTGTGGAATACACCAAAGCCAGACTCTCCGTAGGTATCCTCACCTTTTGGAAACACCAGGTACGTACGTCAATTTTGAGGAAGAAATTTCATAAGGAGGGGAGGTTGTAAGACCCCAACTTATTATAAATAAAATTGAACTTCCTTTATTTATTATCTTGAAATAGTAAGGTGATAATTTGATATAATACTTTAGTTATGGGTGAAATGTGCAAATTTTTCAAAATAAGCAAGTGGTTATAAAATATTCATTGTTGTCGAGGAATATTCGTTTGGTCGTGGAATATTCTTTCTTTGTTGGGAATATTAAATTTACTACAAGTTAAAACCATTTTGTGGGCCCCATAACAAAATAACTGTCGGAAGAAGAAAATGAGAAATTTGAGATTTTATAAATAACGGCGTAGTTGTTACCGTTAACACTGTTGGAATACCTAGTGGTTAAAATACAGTATTACGCGTGGTTGCACAAGAAGAAGATTACCAGATTATTGCAGAAGATTGTTGAATTATTGATTCTTACGTAAGAAGGCACTACTCAATAATTGTTACATTAATTACTGTTCAATATTTTATTTTATTGATTCAATAATTGTTGCATTGATATTTTATATTATTGTTGTTTCAATAATTGATATTGCACAGTATTTTCCATTATCAGATCAATAATTCATATTATTTGAATAATATTATTAGATAGTATTATTGGCAATGTCTAGAAAGTTCTGTCAATGAGAGGTTTGGTCACCTAATTGCGTGCTAGTAAGGAGAAATCCTTATCGGAAAGCCCCCTATTTCCTGGAAACGACCTGGTTGTCATTATTGTGATTCTGTAATATTATTTGTGAATAATTATTTATTGATTTATATGATAAGGAAATATTTATTTGATGTGGATATAAATGATGGATTTATTTATTTTATGTGGTTATAAATGAAGGAAACTGGTCCGAAGGACTCATAATCCGAAAAATCAGTGTTCTTGAGATATATTGCGTGAGTTATAATTTTTAATCTACTGTTGGATCGTTGTGATTTTTGGATATATTATACATATATAATTTGAGTATATGTCCACAAATTTTGAACCGTTAAAAATGAATGTATGATTTGTTATGAATTTTAAGAGGTGACTGGTTCAGAAATTATTGAAGTTTCTGAATTTATCATTTTGGTGAAAAATTCTAGAATGAGAGGGCCCCATCTATGGTTGATGAAGAAATGTGCTAAAATTTTATTTCAAATGTGGTGGGTGGGAATAGTAGCAGGTAAAGCAATCAGGTTACAGATCAAGTCTGCTTTGGCGTTCTAACATTTTCCTATAAATAGAGTGCTAAGTTAGAATTAAAAATCACACCAGAAACAAGTTTTCTCTCTCTCTCACTCTCACTATATATATATATATATATATATATATATATATATATATATATATATATATATATTATCGATCGTATTTTTTAGAGTATTTGGATACTTTGAGAGTTGCTATTCAGTGCAAGTTTTCGACATTCCGGTCAGAAAATATTATTCTTTTGAGGTAAGGGATGTTATTTTCTTCTTAAATGATATTATTTTCTTCAATATCATTATGCCGAAATATTGATATGAGTTTGATTGTGGAATTTCTACCTTTTTGTGTTAGGGTTACTAAACACGTATACGACACTATTCATGAATACGGTACTATTCACGAGTATTGTTCATGCAGTATGATTTTTCTTGTGGAATTTCTACCTTTTTGTGTCGGGGTTTAACGTATACGGCACTATTCACGTATACGACACTATTCACATATACAGCATTATTCACCAAAAAATAAAATTTTCTCTTTTTCGTCCCAGATGTCTATTATGGTTACTATCATTGATTGTATCCATGTTTTGATCTTTATTCTTAATTTTTACTCCATTGTGGTTTATTATGGAGTATTTTTTAAACTTGAAATATCTAAAGTATGAATCTCTATTTTTTTTTCCATTTATCTTACTGGAATCGTTCTCTAAAATGTTTTTCATTATCCTCAGTCCTTAATGATGATACTTGATGAATATCTTTGGCCTGTAGTGCAAAGATAAATGATTTCCTGATGAATATCTTTTGCCCGTAGTGTAAAGATGAACAGGTGTTGTGATGAACATGACCAACTGGTGATACAAATGAATATCTCTGGCCCGTAGTGCAAAGATGAATATTTGATTCAAGATGTATATTGATTGATGTTACAGGGATAAAATATTGATGATGGACTTTTAAATTCATAGATGATAGTAGATTTCATTCTATACTTAACTCTTCTAATGAATTGTTGTTTCCGCTGCAGTTGTTGATCTAAAACTTGTTATCTATTATATTCTATCAGATTTTTCCCTGTTGAAGACTAAGGATAATTTGTTGTATATTATCTTAGTCATAATATTATTTATTGGGCTAGTTGAGCTCACCCTTTTTCTTTTTGTTCCATTTTCTTCTTAGGAAGCGAGAACATATCGGGAACCAGTCGGGGTATAGAGTGATGGTCCTAGAGAGTTGTTTTAGCAGTCCTCACTATTTTTGTAAAATAGTGCATCAATAATTGTAATGAGGACTTTATTTGAGTGTGGATATTTGTTAGAAGACAATATTTGTATTTAAACTCACAGTATGTGTTGCCGTATTTTGAACGACAATTATAATAGTAAAGTTGTAGTTGTTTTCTTTACCATGTATTTGGCGACTCAGAATGGGTTGGGTGGAATGGACCTATTTTGGGGGCGTCACAGGTAAGATAAGTAAGATATCATAGATGTCTGACTATGACCTAATGTGGTATGTTAAATGATTATGTATTGTAGAGACCTTAAAGACTCAAAAGGAAAAGTATTTAAACGGTAGAAGACACTGAAGTCAAGTGTTCTAACCCTTGTCTATGTTCATTCTGGACAAGTTTTTCTATTCATGTATTTTGCACATGAATTAATGTATGATGAGGTCGAAGCCAGTTCTTTCGGCTAGACTTAATGTATTTACTAGATTTCTTATAATCTATTGAAATGTTATCAAAGTTGTTATCTTTTGCCAAACTATTTTGGTATGGATTTCAAATATAGACTAAGTATGAATAAAGAAACGTTTTGTCGTCAAACGACAGGCACATGAGGCTGCCAAAACTTGAACGTAAATACGTTTATAGAAGAAGTGTTGTACAACATAGAGTACTATAGGCTGATCACCTAGACGTGCTCATAAGTAATACTGGACTTACGGACATAGTGACGGGTTTTCCTTTTCAAAAAAAAAAAGAAAGAATGCTCAATGTCTTGGACCAAACTATATGTTTAATGAACGTGGTTCATTGTGAAATGTTTTAAAGGAAAAGAAGTGCTATTTTGAATTATCGATAGTACTTCATAACTATTGTTCAGTTATTGAAGATATACAATTCCTATGTTTCAAGCATGTTGTTTAAATGAAATTATCATACTTGTTAAGCTAGTTATGCTCACTCTTGCTTGAACCATATGAATGCAGCTAAGACTGAAGGACCTGAAGGATCCTCCAAAGATAAAGGAAAGGCTAACGCAGACCATTGAACTATCTATGTAATAGTATAGGCTTAATGTTATATTTATTTGATATTATGACAAGAAACAAATATATAGGTTGTAAAGAACCTGGGAAGGGAATATTGTTTTGGAATATATAGAAGACATATTCACTCTTTTGAGTAATTTCAATTAAATGTATGTGTGAAAGGTAGTACCGTGTAGCACCATCTATCGGGTTGGAAGATACCCGAATTTGGAGGCGTCACAAGATAGCTCTAAGAGCCCATCTTTATGCAATTTGGATAATCTTGTTTCATTAATATGACCAAGTCTATAGTGCCACATGAAGGCATAATTTACATCATCTCTTTTCCTTTTCTTAGTTTGTTCAATTTGAAGTATATTTTCATGCAAGTCAAGAAAGTAAAGTACATTTCGTAAATTACCAACACCATATAAAATATTATTATTATAAATAGAACAACTATTGGTCTTTATTATAATGTCAAAACAATCTATTTCCAATATAGATATTGAAATAATGTTCCTAATAAGTGACGGAACAAAATAATAATTATTTAAACTAATGGACTTGCCCGTAGGCAGTGCTAAATAATAAATCCCTACGGCTAATGCAGCAACCTTTGCTCCATTTCCCACTCGTAGGACGACCTCATCCTTGCCCAGCTTTCTACTTATAACCAGTCCCTACATATTATTACATATGTGAGAACCACAGCCGGTATCCAAAACCCAAGTAGAAGATTGACTTTCAAAAAAATTAATTTCAATCATAAACAAACCTTAATTAGGATTCGAAACTTCTCCAAGCTTCTTCTGCTTTTGCTCCGCAAGATAATCCTTGCAGTTCCACTTCCAGTGACCCGGCTTATGTCAATGGAATCAAATTCCTTTGCTAGATGGATCAGGTTTCTTTTAATCCTTCACTTTCTCCTTACCCTTAACCTTCTTGGACTTCTTCTTCTGAGAAAATACCTTGGGCCTCTTCCTTTTCTTGGAAGAATTATCCACCATTAAGAAAAACCACAACCGGTATCTAATACCCAAGTAAAAGATTGACTTTCAAAAGAAAAAAAATCCAATCATAAACAAACCTTGATTAGGATTCGAAGCTTCTCTAAGCTTCTTCTGCTTTTGCTCCGCAAGATAATCCTTGTAGTTCCTCTTCCAATGACCTGACTTGTTACAATGGAAACAAATTTTTTTGCTAGATGGATCAGGTTTCTTTTGATCCTTCACTTTTGCCTTACCTTTAACCTTCTTGGATTTCTTTGTTTGAGAAGATACCTTGGGCCTCTTCCTTTTCTTGGAAGAATTATCCATTATTAAGACATGGTCCTTCTTCGATGGGAAGTGACCTTCAGTAGTTTTCAACATATTAAGTAATTCAGGCAACCTGACATCTAATTTATTCATGTGAAAATTCATAAAAAATTATGAGAAGGTGTCTGGGAGTGACTGCAAGACTAAATCTTGACTCAACTCCCCATCCATGACGAACTCAAGTTGTCCAAGACGTTCAATCAGATTGATCATCTTTAAGACATGAGTCTCAATGATAGTACCCTAGGTCATCCGAGATCGAATGAGTTCCTTAGATATTTCATATCTAGCAGTCCTACTTTCCTCACTATACAGCTCTTGTAGGTGCAGTAGCATAGTAGGAGCATCCATAGTTTCATGCTGACGTTGAAGCTCGTTACTCATGGATGCAAGCATGATGCATTGAGCCAAGATACATCATATTTTCACTGTTTCAAAGTAGCAATCTATTCCTTAGAGGCTGTCTCTGCAACATTTGCAAGTACGGGGGAATTTAGGACATAAGAAATCTTTTCAACAGTGAGAATAATTCTCAGATTCCTTAACAAGTCTGTGTAATTTGGTCTGGTCAGTTTGTTAGCATCAAGTATGTTACGCAGTGAAATTAGTGAATATTATATTTTTTAAATTATTTTGGTAATACATTTTTATCATGCTAGAAGGCGACGCTCGATATTCCAAATATCTTTTAACGTTACAACTTAATATAATTTCCTTGAGGGGTTTGTTATTATTAGTCTTATCTTGTTTAGCACGAATGCAAATACATATATAAAATACGCGTCATATTATTAAACATGTGAAGCATGTTTGCATAATATATATATATATGATACTAACGTACGTATAGAATACTATATTCTACTCGAATTGATTATAGACTTTTATTCTAGTTTGGTTCACTAAAGCCACCAAGTGAACCAAAAGGTCAAACCATAGGGTACAAAAATAAACATTTAAATATAACTATTACATTTAAACCCGAGCTCCATTACAAACGGGTCTTCGAGCACTCCTATCTCCTTGATCTCTAGTTCTTTGAAATTTTTTAACTAATCCTATTATAATTAAATTATTTAAATTAAATAAAAACTTTGATCAGCAGTCAAATGGAAATACATAGGACAAAGATAGAATTTACATCAAGAAGAAAACCAGAAAAGATGATGTACACAGACCCCATTTAATAAAACTCAAACATCCAACCAAAATAAATCCAATCACATTGGTTAATAGTCCATTATCAATTACGTTTATTATCATACATATCATCATATGTATCAATAAATAAAACATTCATCTCATGAATAAAATCATTCCATATATATATGAATATCATTTAATGGGCATTTTTAAATTGCATGAAATCCAATTTCAAGATTAAAATAAACTCTTTATTTTAATTATAAAATTATTACGAATATATATATATAGAGAGAGAGAGATAGAGATAGAGAGATTACATCCATGGCAACCGGTTGCCATGGTCACTATTCTAACAACCCACTTTACAACCATTGATCAACTAATTGGAAGGCATAGATTGAAATATAATTCCTCCCAACCGCTACAACATGGTGTGCCCGAAAAACATGTTGTAGCGGTTGTGCTTTTCTCTTTTTTTTTAAGCATTTCCCCCATTATATAGTAATGACTCAGCTTATTTGGTAAACTTAAAAAAAATTAAAAAAATCACCCTGCTTGCCATAAGTCAGACGGTGACAATAAAAAAATAAAAATTCGATCGCTACATGTCGCGTCTTTAGGCTTATAATACAAAAAATTAAAAAAAAATCACATGGCCTTTAAAAGCACGCTAACGTGGCCCTTCGAATTATTTCCAAAAATTTGCTCCTCACCAAATTCGAACTCGCATCCTCCCATTTCAAACCCTCATCATATGACCACCTGAGCCCCACGGGCCTAGCTGTTAACTTCTCGCAAGGATTAGTCTTTATATTAAAACATTGCATTTCCTCCCAAAGGTTTAAATGAGACATTTTGTCTTGTATTAATATTTATTTTTATATTAATATTAATAATAAAGTGGGTTTCTTATAATAGTGAAATGTTAATTATTATTATTATTATTATTATTATTATTATTATTATTAATTTGTATACTCATTGTGTTGAAAAAATGAAGTGTCTTTTAAGTACAAATGGGCAATTATTATTAATATTAATATTAATATTATTATAAAAATAAATATTAATATTTATAAAATATATTATTATCATTATATTCCATCTTGTAGCGATACGATGCAAAAATCTTTTTTATTATTATTATTATTATTATTATTATTATTATTATTATTATTATTATTATTATTATTATTATTATTAATATAATACTATTATTAATAACATTGCGTAATAATATTAATGTTAATGTTTATTACTATAACATTGCATTTCCCCAAAATCATATAATGATGATGGAAGATTATAATAATTTATTTTATTAATCTAAATATCCACTTTTATATTAATATTAATAATTAAGCCATGTTCTTTTATGAAGCCATCCTCCTTTATGAACTTTATCCATTGAATATTATGAAATAAAAGTAGTTAGTATTTCATATTTGATTTTGTAAATATTTTATGTGATTAAATAATATTAATAAGTTATAAATTTGAAGATCCCATACAGTTCAACCAAATAGATATTCTTATTCACATAGTGTACATGAGATAATGCTAGAACATTTTCTATATCTCAGATTCTAGAAGTAATCTTGTGAATTTTTTGTAGAGCTCTCACGCGATGTGGTAACGAAAGACCATTACATCTTCTAAGGTCTACTTCTCATCGCAAAAATCAACATTGGCCCTAACGAAAGCGTCAACATACTTGCATATAAAAATGCCACAGTCTCAGTTGTTATGTTGTTTTGGTCGGCTATTTGTTACCTACACATTAGGATTAACGCTGGGCCACTCACGCATCAGATTACCATTTTGCAAACAAAATGGTATCAAATATACCTTCATGTACAAAGTAGTTGGTTAATAATTTTATAATATATTTGACATTATAAAAGTAAAATATTTTAAAACTACACATACCGTAACTTTAACGAACTCTGAGTACATTTCAGATAACTTCGTATGCTTGGTTTCATTGTAGTATGCGTCAATGATGGTAACCATCCAATCTTCAGCTAAGAATAACAACAAGATAAAATGGCTTTGATGTTTATTACACACCGACATGAATATAAACTGGCATTCGTGTAAAGGTGGGCCAACATCTTGGTTCATATACGGATTGCAAAAATTTCATGCACGATTCTCTTCAGTTGGGGGCAGATAGCTCTGCCCAAGATGCATGAAGAATGAATTCATGAAACCAAATTAGGCCCACCTTTTTATTCCCCGTGACGTGTAGTACTCCTCTCAATCTCGTAGTAATAACATATAAGCGTCCAGGACATGCTCAAAAATCCAATTTCCAGACCCTAAGAAATGCAATGAACTATGTTCTAAATCATATAACTATCGCGGATGTGACAAAGGATATAAATTTGCTTGTTCGGCCACCACATTTCCAAACATATGCTCATTTATGAATGTGTCTTTCCAATCTTTCAATTTTTTTGGTTAAGGACCCTTTTGGTCCATAAGAGATGTGATCTCCCACATCTTGTACCTGATTGAGACCAAAATGTAAATTATTATTATTAATATCATTATTATTTTATAAATATAATAATAATTAATATGCTTTAATTAAAACCATCATTATGTGTACCTTAAGTGAACCAGCTCTTATAACATCAAAAAGTCCCGCAAAGTTAGAGGTGGTTGGAATGTAACACTCCTCATAGGCTTGGGAGGTTGGAATGTAACACTCTGTTAGGTTTGTAATATTCATGAACGCAATCAAATTGCAAAAATAAGCGAAAACGTGTAAAATCAGAGTTTAAAAAAATTTACAAACCATATACCCGGATCACCCTTTATGCACAATTATTAATTAAACGAAAAGATAAAGAATAAAATCATACCCTTGAAGATCGAGCTTCCTCAGGTACAAGTTCACCTCCAAATCCTTTCGCGTTCAACTTGAATTCACCGGGTTTGGTTCCTTCCTTTGATCAACGTTAGCCACCCAAGTGTTTGGCCTCTAGAGGTGATCCACCAAGGAATAATAATGATTCAAGAAAATGGGTGGTTGGCTAAACCCTAGTTTTTCTATCTCTATAGAAAAAGAGCGTACTCTCCAACAAATTAGAATTATTACGTATTTTTAATATCTGATATAAGACCCCTCTTATAAAGATATTATGTCACCCTATTTAAAATAAGGTATTATTTAATTAAACTCTTTTTAATTAAATGGGCTCCCTAATCTTATTAGGGATAATTAATTAAACTCCTTTAATTAATTTTCCTCCTAATCTTATTAGGAATAAATGAGAGTACTTATATTAAATTAATTCTTAAACTCTTTTAGAAATTAAAATAATAATAATTGTAATAATATTAATAAGACTCTCTTATTAATTTATATTTAATATTTCTAAAATATTAAATAATAAATATTAAGCTATTTAATTTATTCTATCACCATAGATTAAATTAAATATACTTAATATATTATTACGATTATGCCATTAACTTCTTAAATAATTATTCTTCCTTTTATGGTGTGACCCTTTAGGTTCTCCATATTAAACCCAGGTTGTAAATAAATCAATTAGAACAATTCTAATCTTATTTAAATAAATAAATTAAACAATTAATTTATTTAAATAAATAATATTTATTCAACAATAGGATAAGCCTCCCCAGCGATCAACGACTTTCCAGATAATATAGATTTCAACATTAATCATAAAAGAACCTTTGAGTAAATAGTTACCGTACAATTCAATCCTTCCACCATACAATGTCCCAATTAAATATAAGATATGGAATTATTGTCAAGTCTTATTTTATTTAATTATATGTATTTCGATCCTTAAATGCACAACTCAAATAATGCAAATTAGAAACTCCTTTCTAATTTCATTCGCCTTGGCCAAGGACTCTTTGGGTTGTCATTTATCGAATCACATAGACATTTCTCTTCTTTTAATAGAAGTGGTAGATTCTTTATTGATCATACATTATCTCCATGTACAACTTATTATACCCAAGCATACCTTTGATATACCCTAAGGGTCTTAAGGAATAAGTCAAAGTATAACTCATCATACACAAGATACTATGATGATCTCAAGTCCAAGGATCACTAGACTACTATCACTACAGAATTCCTATCGACAGTGCAAGTAAAACTCCATTAGGTATTCCTTAGTGAGCCACGTTTAGTGAACTTATTCTCTAATAAGCACCTACATACTTACTTTAGTGTCTCCACACAAATGATCATGAGATCAATCATCCTCATCCAACGAAAGCAAGCAACGTATGTACCAATCTATCCGGATTCACTAATCCCCAATTTAGTAATCCAATGATTGGGAACTATTTTAGTTTTAAGCTTTCTAAGAATTTAGATCTCATTAGAATGATCATCATCATTATTCTAAAAGCATTACTTAAAACTATGGGTTTATCACATATTATAAAACAAACATCATGTAGATAATTAAAAGCCTTTAATAAATTAATACTTTTATTAATAAATGAATAAGATTGTTACAAAGTATATGCTTTATCATCAAACATGATTGGCTTGTGTGCATACTACTTTCAATCTCCCACTTGCACTAAAGCCAATCGTCATGGTATCTTATACTCTTCTTCTCTAAGTGACGATTATCCTGCTGTTGGATAAGCTTTAGTTAATGGATATGTAATGTTGTTCTTGAGAGTCCACCATCTCTATAGTGATTTCCCATCTTTCAATGATTCTTATAATCAAATGAAAGTGCCACAACACATGTTTAGATCTAAGATGAGACTTAAGAACTATTCCTAGTTCTGTTATGAACTTTTAATCCAAACAATCAACTTGCAGCTTCATTTATAGCTATATACTTTGTCTTTATCACTAAACCAACAACTCTTTGTTGTTTGGAACCTTTCCAATTTACTGCACCACTGTTCAAGATAACGCTTTACCTTAAAGTGATTTCTTCTGTCATCTTGGTCTGTCTGAAAAACTTGAGTCTGTTAAGCCCTCTAGTTTTAATTTAGACCCACCATGAATATGATCACATCCTTAGTGCCAGTTAAGCACTTTAAGATCTTTTTCACTGACTCATAGTGAACTTCTCCATAATATGACTGATCAACATCAGGTCTCGTACATTTCATTGCATACATGATTGTCACTCATGCGATCTCTCTTTTCAGGAATCTGTGGGGACTATAAAGAGAGATCCACTCCATAGCTCATCGACATGAGACATCTCTTGGAGTTTGCCATGCTAAACGACTTTAGCATCAAATGAATATACGTTCCTTGGGTTAAGTCGAGCATCCTGTTGTATCTATCTATATAGATTTTATCCCCAATTAAGATACTCTTCCCAAACCATTCATGGAGGAATGTTTAGACAACTTTATCATTACTGATTGTAGCATTGGTATGTTATTCTTCATCCGTAGTATATCAACATATAATACTAGAAATTTCACGACGCTCCCACTGACCCTTTTGTACACACTAGAAATCTTACCTCATCGAATGTAACTCTGGATCATCATCTTCTATGATGTGTACCTCATCATCATCATCCATGATGAATCCATACCTCCTAGGTATCTTCAAGATTATTCGATTTACGATTAGGTTTGTGGTACAACAGTTCTATCTACTGTGTTCCTCTTATTTGACTTATAGTGTTTTGTGGTTCTTGAACTCTTCAAGATCTATTATTCTCCCACTAGCCCCTTCAATGATAAACACCTTTATCTTAGAAGGCAACGTGTTTTGCAACAAACACCTTTTGCTAAGTAGGATTATAAAACATATACCCTAAACTTACTTTAGGATGTCCCAAAAATCGACACTTATAAAATCTTGTCCCAAGCTTATCCTTTGAAACCTTTTCACATAAGTTGGACAACCCCTTATCTTAACATACTTAAGATTAGGAATCCTCCACATCCATAACTTTTATGGAGTCTTGAAATTTGGATTTTGAGGTTACCTTTTCGTAGATATGCAGCCATTTCTAGGACATAACCCCAGAGGGATACTGGATTGTCGATAAAATCATTATGGACCGCACCATGTCCAACAAGGTACGATTTTTCCTTTCAAATACATCAATCAATTATTGCGTATCTGGAGGCGTCCATTGTGAGAAAACCATTTGAGATGATCTAAAAACTTATTGCACAAATATTTATTCCTTGATCTAATCAATGAATCTTAATACTTTGCCAATTTGTTTCACTTCTGAATTCTTTGAACCTTTCAAATAATTCACACTTGTATTCGGCAAATACACACATTCAACTCTTTGAATGATCATCTCCTTTTCTTATACTAGTTTGTTCAATTTATAAAATTATTTTCACGTAAATCAAGTATACAAAATCCATTAAGTAATATTCCAGTTCTATACAAAACATTATTATTATAAATAGAACAACAATTGTTCTTAATTATAATACCAAAAATTTTATTGTCCAACAATAAAATGGAAATAATGTTTCTAACAAGAATTGGAATACAATAACAACTTATTGACTTAATAGATTTGCCCGCAAGCGATCTTTAAACTATAAGTTTCTATAGCTAATGCAGCAACTTTTGCTTCATTTTCCACACATAGGATTACTTATCTTTGTTTAACTTTCTACTCCTGCTTGGTCCCTTCATAAATCTATATTTATGATAACCAAAGTCGGTATCCAATACCTAAGTAGAACCTTGAGTTAAAGAAAAAAATATTTTAAATCATGAACAAATTTGTATTTGTAACCAAAACTTCACTAAGCTTCTTTGGTTAGCCTCTGCAAGAAACTTCTCGATTTCTTTCCGATTGTCGAGCTTATTGCGGTGGAAGCAAACTCCTTTGCTATCCGTATCGAGTTTTGTTCTTATTATCCTTTGTTTTTGCCTTTCTATATACCTTCTTTGAATCGTTCTTCTTTTCAGAAGATCCTTTGGCCCCTACCAGTAAGACATGGTCTTTCTAGGTTTGAAAGTGACTCTCAACATTTTTCAATATGTTAAGCAAATCAGCGAGGCTGATATCTAGCTTGTTCATATGAAAAATTCACAACAATTGTGAAAGGAGTCCGGGAGTGAGTGCAAGATCAAATCTTGGCTCAACTCTCCATCCATGACAAAACCAATTGTCATAATTGATCAATCAAATTGATTATGTTAAGAACTTTTTATGTTCTCGTACTATAGTGCCATTGGCCATTCTAGATCGGAAGAGCTCCTTAGATATCTCGATATCTATCGGTCCTACTTTCCTCACCATCAACTACTTGATGTGCGGAGAATATAGTAGGAGCATCCATAGTTTCATGCTGACGCTGAAGCTCGTTACTCGTGGATGCGAGCATGATGCATTAAGCCAACTGTGCATCATCTTGCTACTTTCTAAAAGTAGCAATCTCTTCCTCAGAGGCATTATGCGCAACCATTGCGAGGATAGGCGTATTATGACATAAGATAGCTTTTTCAACTATGAGAACTATTCTCAAATTCCTTAACCAACTGTTTAATTCTATTGCAGTTAATTTAGCATCTAATATGCCATGATGATAGTAATTTTAGACATTGTAAAATTTCGTAAATGAATTTGTAATTAACAACATTTTAACATACATTCTTTTATTAATTACCAAAATAAATTAGGTCTTATTTTAAATTGGTATCTCCCACTATTTTCTTCAAACTATATTACCTCACTTATATAGTTGGCAAAATCTAATTAAAGATTTGATAGTGAGAATAAGGATCCCATTTCAAATGTATATAGCCTTGTGGTGACACAACAAACTATATATAAATAAATAGGTAGACAACTTTTGTCAATTACATCAACTATGCAACTCCTTTTCTTTTGCCTCTTAGATTATTTTGATCAAGTGGTGGCACATCCAGAATCAAAATTATCCAAGTTAAGTCCAAACCTAGCACTCCATATATTCAAAAAGAAAAATATCATCCTCTTAGTGACACAACAAAACAATATTATTCAATTTTCTTTATAAGCATCAAATGTGATAAATTAACATCTTAAATACTTAATACTTGCCTTGTGGTGACACAACAAACTCATATTAAATATTTAATACTCTATTAATTTTATCATGGTAGAAGGCGACGTTCGATATTCCAAATATCTTTGAACGCTTAGGACTTAATATAAAAAATTTGAGGGATTTATTATTAAATTTGTCTCATCTTGTTTAGCTGCATGCACATATATATATATAAAATACGCGTCATATTAATAAACATTCAAGCATGTTTGCATAATATATATATATATATATATATATATATATATATATAGTATAAGCATGCACATATAGAATACTATATTCTACCCCGGATTGATTATGGACTTTTATTCTAGTTTGGTTCACTAGAGTCACCAAGTGAACAAAAAGGTCAAAAACCCTAGGGGTGCAAGAAATAATATTTAAATATAACTATTACATTTAAACCTGGGTTCCATTACAAACGGGTCTTCAAGCGCCTTTCTTGCTCCTTGATCTCTAATTCTTCAAAAATTAATTCTAACTATTCCTATTACAAAACTATTTAAAATAAATAGAAACCTTGATCAGCAGTCAAAGGGAAGTACATAGGAGGGAGATGGAATTTACATTAAGAAAAAAATTAGAGAAGACGAGGTACGCAGACCCCATTTAATAAAACCCATACATTCATGCATCCAACTAAAATAAATCCAATCGCATTGGTCAATAGTCCATAATCAATCCCATTTATTATCATACACATCATCATATGCATCAATAAATAACATTCATCTTATGAATAATAAATATTTAATATATATATTGATGTCATTTAATGGGCAAATTTAGTTAGTATAAAATCTAATTTTGAATCAAAATAAACTCCTTTATTTTAATCCAAATTTAAATCAAAATAAAACTATTTTATTTTAATTTATCCAATTTTGAATAAAATAAACTATTTTATTTTAATCAAAATTTTAATCAAAATAAACTCCTTTATTTTAATTAATTATGGAATCCAATTCCATATAAAAAAACTCCTTTATTAAAGGAACCACTTGATACTTTTTCCTATTCACAAATAAACTCTTTTATTTTAAATAATATGAAATCTTATTTCATATCTAAATAAACTCCTTTATTTAAGGAAAGACTATGATTCTTTTTCCTATTCACAAATAAACCTTTTATTTTGAATAATATGAAATCTTATTTCATATCTAAATAAACTCCTTTATTTAAGGAAAAATAGAATCCAATTTCAACTCTAATTAGTTATCTTAAAATCCAATTTCAACTCTAATTAGTTAGCATGAAATTTAATTTTAAAATTAAAATAAACATTTTTATTTTAAGATTAAAATAAACCTTTTTATTTTAAAATTAAAATAAACTTTTATTTTAATTATAAAATTATTAATATATATATATATATATATATATATATATATATATTAGTACTAGAAATCCGTTTTCTTTGCTTTTATTCAGATATATTATTATATATATATATATATATATATATAATAAAAAACGTTACTTGAATCACTTGGGCCACGTGACCCTTGAAGATCCAGGATAAGGAAACCAAGTTAAAAAAAAATTTGCTGCTGTTGGATTTAAATATATATATATATATATATATAATTCCTTGATTTCCGTGCTGTTGCTTCAAAAAAAAAATAAGCTCCTGCCGATTTTCTTGTAAGTTTGCTGCAAATTATACCAATTCCGTGCAAGAAAAAAAAAAATTTAGTATGTGGCCAACGGTTTTTAAACGCAGCGAAAAAAAAATAGTTCGCAAATCGGCACGCCTTTTTTTTTATTTATTTATTTTTTATTTTTTATATAACAAAATTATGCCCAATTAAATTGTTCTAAACACATATCAACATACATATCAAATCTGAACAATTAATAATTCGCATAAAGGTTTGGCTCTGATGCCACTGTTAGGTTTGTAATATTCATGAACGCAATCAAATTGCAAAAATAAGCGGAAACGTGTAAAATCAGAGTTTAAAAAAATTTACAAACCATATATCCGGATCACCCTTTATGCACAATTATTAATTAAATGAAAAGATAAAGAATAAAATCATACCCTTGAAGATCGAGCTTCCTCAGGTACAAGTTCACCTCCAAATCCTTTCGCGTTCAACTTGAATTCACCGGGTTTGGTTCCTTCCTTTGATCAATGTTAGCCACCCAAGTGTTTGGCCTCTAGAGGTGATCCACCAAGGAATAATAATGATTCAAGAAAATGGGTGGTTGGCTAAACCCTAGTTTTTCTATCTCTATAGAAAAAGAGCGTACTCTCCAACAAATTGGAATTATTACGTATTTTTAATATCTGATATAAGACCCCTCTTATAAAGATATTATGTCACCCTATTTAAAATAAGGTATTATTTAATTAAACTCTTTTTAATTAAATGGGCTCCCTAATCTTATTAGGGATAATTAATTAAACTCCTTTAATTAATTTTCCTCCTAATCTTATTAGGAATAAATGAGAGTACTTATATTAAATTAATTCCTAAACTCTTTTAGAAATTAAAATAATAATAATTGTAATAATATTAATAAGACTCCTCTTATTAATTTATATTTAATATTTCTAAAATATTAAATAATAAATATTAAGCTATTTAATTTATTCTATCACCATAGATTAAATTAAATATACTTAACATATTATTACGATTATGCCATTAACTTCTTAAATAATTATTCTTCCTTTTTATGGTGTGACCCTTTAGGTTCTCCATATTAAACCGATTGTGAATAAATCAATTAGAACAATTCTAATCTTATTTAAATAAATAAATTAAATAATTAATTTATTTAAATAAATAATATTTATTCAACAATAGGGATAAGCCTCCCTAGCGATCAACGACTTTCCAGATAATATAGATTTCAACATTAATCATAAAAGAACCTTTGAGTAAATAGTTAAAAGATAATTCAATCCTTCCACCATACAATGTCCCAATTAAATATAAGACATGGAATTATTGTTAAGTCTTATTTTATTTAATTATATGTATTTCGATCCTTAAATGCACAACTCAAATAATGCAAATTAGAAACTCCTTTCTAATTTCATTACGCCTTGGTCAAGGACTCTTTGGGTTGTCATTTATCGAATCACATAGGACATTTCTCTTCTTTTAATAGAAGTGGTAGATTCTTTATTGATCATATATTATCTCTATGTACAACTTATTATACCCAAGCATACCCTTTGATATACCCTAAGGGTCTTAAGGAATAAGTCAAAGTATAACTCATCATACACAAGATACTATGATGATCTCAAGTCCAAGGATCACTAGATTACTATCACTACTGAGGAATTCCTATTGTGCAAGTAAAACTCCATTAGGTATTCCTTAGTGAGCCACATTCGATGAACTTATTCTCTAATAAGCACCTACATACTTGCTTTAGTGTCTCCACACAAATGATCATGAGATCAATCATCCTCATCCAACGAGCAAGCAACGTATGTACCCAATCTATCCGGATTCACTAATCCCCAATTTAGTAATCCAATGATTGGGAACTATTTTAGTTTTAAGCTTTCTAAGAATTTAGATCTCATTAGAATGATCATCATCATTATTCTAAAAGCATTGCTTAAAACTATGAGTTTATCACATATTATAAAACAGCATCATGTAGATAATTAAAAGCCTTTAATAAATTAATACTTTTTATTAATAAATGAATAAGATTGTTACAAAGTATATGCTTTATCATCAAACATGATTGGCTTGTGTGCATACTACTTTCACACTCCACATAGGCTTGGGAGGTGTAGACACTCGAAATTTTTTTTCCTGTTACTAACTATGTAGGAGGATAAAAACATCTTTTTTCACATTCCAGAGATAACCCTTGAGGACCACAACATCAATTTCAACCCCAGAGATAGACCCATGAGATTCAGTTTAATGCCCAGAGTCAACCCCAGATGGGCAATCCAACCTCAGAGATACCCCTGAGGACATTCAGAGTTAACAAAATGACAATCTCCAAGATAACCCTGGTAAAAACCTGCTATAACTATGCAAAAATCGGAGATAACCCCGGAAGGGAAAAATGGTTATTTTACTAACTCAACTTCAACTCAAACCAAATAAACTCATGTCAACTCAAATTTCTTTAAAAGAAGTCCCACAAGAACCATATCTTAGCTTTGGAGCGCAAACTACGCAAAACAGCTCGCCGGATTGCTTGACGGAGACCCAGAAATGCTATTTCGGTCATGGACCCATCTTCCTTGATTCAAAAAGGGCAAATCCTATGTCATTACATAGCTCTCATAAAGATCTTTCCGGAAAGTATGGCACACTTCCATCGGACTCCCGGATTAAAAGTTATGAAGGTTCGAAAGCAAACAGTAGCGTTGTCGAAAGATGATGATTCGAGACAATGAGACACACATTGTCAAGGGACACCCTGGCGTACCTTGCAGTACACTGTTGGTGTCGTAGGTACACCTGTGGCACCCCCCTCTATAAATAGAGGGCTTGGGGTGGCCATATTTGCAAGAGAAACGGCGAGGAAGCCCTGTCCAATTTGTTCTGTACACACTATAAACTGAGTGCTTTCTTATTTTAAACACTTGTGAGCTTATATATTGATAATTTTTTACCGGCGGGAGCCGAGTGTTCATCCACTTAAAGCTATTAAAGTCTTCTTTGGCATTCCACTGTAAGCCTTCTTACACACTTTAAAGCCTTTCTCTTCATCTTTGCACACATTGTTCTTCACGTTGAGAGTCATGTTGCGTGTATAGGCCTGGACTTCGGTCCGTGTATTATTTTTGTTTGTATATATAAACTTATATATATATATATCGAGTTATGCCTCGATTGAGCCCGGACTCACGTTCGGAGCATTTACTTGTTTATATATATATATATATATATATATATATATATATATTATATATATATATATTTACATTTCATCAGGGCACTGAGTTTACTTTGTGGCCTTTTATTGCTTTCTTTACGTTTAGTCCCGCCTGGAGTTTACTTCGTGGCGGTTGATCGACTTTTACAACTTTATTTATATTTCTGATCCCCCATAGACGTGCTTCATGGTGGTTGATCACGTATATATATATATATATATATATATATATATATATATATACCGCTTTTATATATTTACATTTCTGATCCCCCACGGAGGTGCTTCGTGGTGGTTGATCATGTCTCTATATATATTTACCGCTTTTATATATTTACATTTCTGATCTCCCATGGAGGTGCGTCGTGGTGGTTGTTAGGTAAAATCTAATTACGCACAACATGCAAGTATACATGGTCAACAAGTAATATAATAGTAAGTAGAGTATCGTTCCCACAGAAAATTATTAATACAAAATCGCCAAGTACTTACCCGTAACCAACTCAATCTTATTTAAATGAATGAATTTCAAATTATATAATTAAACTACTATTAAATTCCACTAGGTAAATTAAGATTACGGAGATTTAAGATCACAACTTCACTTATTGCTTCATTTAAGTTAACACACTTCTCATCAATCATTCTCTATCCTGAATTGTTAATCAAGAACACTAAAGTAGATAAAATCACCTCTCGATGCATAATACCCATACTCACTTAAATCCACAGATGATAGAATTAAACAAAACACCCTAATTAACTAATCCACTATATCTCTATGTGAATTACAATTAAAAAGGATATAAAGCATAAGTTCTCTATAAGAGTACATATGGCGTAAAGGCTTATCTCTATCTTAAACACGAATCATGAATTCCATCTATGCAGAAATCACAAACATATGCTATCATGATCAAATCTAAATTTATACTTCATCTCTCGAGTTCATATAGATTATCACGGTAATTGTTAGCTAGGCAATTAAGCAATTAAATCCAAATCACAGTAGACAATCCTCACAATAGAATATAATAATTGATAACGAAGAATATTAAAATAAACTACACAATAAGATCCATTGTAATCTCAAACAAAGAATTAGTTCATGATTATTGAATTAAAACTAAGAATCCACAATTGAATAAACAATCAAAGACAAAGATAGAAGAAGATAAGAAGATATAATCTATTGTCTGTAGATTTGAAGCTCCCTCCTTACTCCTAATTTGAATCTTCAAAATTCTCTAAGTTGCTTCAATCTCCAAAACTCATTAGAACTAGTGTTGTGATCTAATCAACTCTAATCTAATCTAATGGAATCATTTTTTCCCTCTAATCTCCCCTCTAATCCTTGTGATTCTCCTCCTTTTATAAGTCTCTTTATATGTCTTTAAGTCCTCTTGGAAGTCCTTGAGTCAATCGGATCGAAACAGTCCTTCTCCAACTCATCTTGTGTTTGTGTAGTAGTTATATGTTGTACAACCACACTCTCTGCTCAATTCCATGCCAACTAGAGTCCTATTGTTATGCAGACTCAAAAATCCAAGTTCCATCATTATTAGCATCACATTAGGAGTGCGAGATTTGGGACCCCCCTGCCCGTGGGTGTATGTGAAAAATGCCCGCCCGAGCCGGGTTAGGCTTCATTCTCTCGGTTTAAGACCCCGTCGTCCGTGGGGTGTAAAATTAAATATGCCTGCCCGTGACCTATCATTCTGCTAGTTTCTGATGAAGACCCCACCCTTTACGTGGTATACACTAAATAGTTCGCCCGGTGGGTGTATTCTGCCAAATCATTTGCTGAGCTTCATGGTTTCTTCTAAATTTGCACCATTTGACTCCAAATCATCCCAATTGACTCCAAATATACGTTAAATGCCGTAACAACCATCCTACACATAAAATAACATAAAACAAATGAAAACGAACATGAACACAAGAATTTAGCAACAAATAAGCATGAAATGGACACTAATTTGCGTATAAAAAATCCATTTATCAAAATCCCCCAAACTTAAGCCGTGCTAGTCCTCAAACACAAAACAAATACATGCTATGCAATGTAATTAAGTGATAAGTAATGCATCTAAACTATATGTCTTTGAATCCAACAGTATTGATAAACACAAGTCTATTCAACCGGCCCTAGAGAAATCAAGTAAACATGATAATACATCATATCAAAACCAATCAACAATTTCCTAGTCAATCATCAAATCTTAAACTGTTATCACTTGTATAGTGCGTGTAAGCTCCACAACAATGTTAACTGATATAAAAATCAAATTTAACACATAACAAGTCTCTTAAAAGGCATCATACAATGTAAACTTAAGAAATCCAAAAACAAGCTTGATCCAACTAAAATCAAACAATTACCAATATCGAGGGTAAACATGGGATACTTATGCTTTATTTTTCATCTACGGGGGCTTTTTACTCTTATTTCTCGTTTTATTCATTTTTTATATACACATAGCTATGCAATGTCTTATTCTCGTAGGCTTTTCAATGCTACCTTAACGAGCTTTCGACCAACGACTCCCAGACCATTAAGACCTTAGGGTGCTAGGTGTAAAGACAATCCCCTCGGGCTTACTTACTCAAGTAACAATGGCCACAAAACTAGACAAGCACGCCACGATGTTTATTCATACTTTTTTTTATAATATAGCTTATATACCCCAAATATTCCCCCAAACTTAGGTTCTTGTCTAACTTTAGCCATCACTACTTATTCTTGTCATTCTTTCATTCAAACTAGCATTATCCTTTAGAGTCCCATTGTGTATCAATTTAAACTCAATCAATTAACAAGGTTGTTTCTAACGTGCTAACCTTGATTATACCAGTTTCAAATAGGAAAAGATTCAATTCATAACAAGAAATCACATCAAAGCTCCAATAATTAGTACTATACTTGTCTACTCAATTCCAATCTCAACCTTGGCCAAAATGAACTGAACTATCTAACAGCTGGAATCATGCAAGATGAACATAGTAACTAACTATTATTTTTGAATTTTTGATTTGATTTTTTTTTAATGAACCAAAACTAAATTAACAACATATGCAAAATAACATAACATAAACATGAAACTAAACATGCAATAAAAAACTAAACTAAACTCCCCCAAACTTAGCAATTACAATGTCCTCATTGTAAGAATATAGCGATAAGTAGAAGAGAACTTCCCTATAATCAGCTAAGCGTGAAGTGATGGTGGCGATGGCGATGACGATCATTTTCCTATCCATTGAACCTCTAATACCTGCAATGAAGAGAGATAACATGGATTAGAATATCACTTGGATTGGTAAGAGAACTTAATAAGCAAATTAATTCCTATCTATTAAATAAACTAGTAAAGCGTATAAATATAAAAATTTCTAGGTTGCCTCCCAGTCAGCGCTTGATTTACAGTCTTTCAGCCTGACTTTGTCTGGTCAACGCTATCCAATTCCTCTTCAAAAGTTGAGGAACCCTCCATCCATCGAAAATAATGTTGCTTTTGGTAGGTTCCCTTTTGTGATAGCCATTGCATTAAAGTCACCTAGCATGCTTTGATTTGGTATGATCTCATTCAAGAATGTCCAACATCTAGGTCTTTTCTCCATCTGCGAATAGATTCTGGCATTGAGGCTTTTCTAACACAACTGGTTCTTCATCTTTCTCATCCCACCCCTCGCACCATGGCTTCGAAGATGTACTCGCTCTTACTTCTCCAAGAGCTTTGCCGACGACATGACTACCAATCGGACAAGGTTTTGCAAATCTAACTGGATTCTTAAACTGTGGTGGAGAAGGCACTTGAGGAACTAAAAACATCGGCTCATCATCGTTGGTTCTCACAATTAGTTCTTCACCGACCTTGTTTTCATTATCCCCACGTGTCTCCTCTTTTTCAACGTCTTGTGGCTAATCCAGTTGTATATTTAGTTTGGGCACTTCATCAATCTCGGAAACCTCGTCATAACACCAATTGATTTAAGGATAGTTGTTCAAGGCTTTGAACATTTGATCTATCTTATTCTGAAGATTCTGAATTAACTTCTCTTGATTAATCCTCCTCTCCTCATTTGATGCTACCAACTTGGACCACAATTCCTCCAACCTTGAATTATCTGTCTTAGTCTCGGAAGCCATGTATTGAGGACCATTGGTTGAGGTAGTGACGAGTTATTCCATCCGATTATTAAAATTTTGGGTTGATAGCTCTTGGCTAATCCTCATCTCCTCTAGGTTTGCTATGCCCTTCAATATTACATCCCTCGGATTTGGCTTTTCTTCTTGTGGCAATGGAGGTGGACATGAAAATTTCAGTGTGTATGTTGGATTTGGAGCGTAGTATTGGTCTTCATAAGTATAGCTCCATGACGAATCCGGGTGATACCCCCAAACTTGATGATAATTAGCATATGTATAATCGTTGAGGTATTCACCACCGTGTTGTCCCTGCCCAAAACTAATGGTACATTGATTACTCAGGTGATTGCCAGCACAATAATTGCAAGTAACTGCTATCCTTCGATTATGTTGGGCTGCAATAACGTCCAACCTCCTTGAAAGTGTCTCAAGTTGTGCTGATAATGCAGAAAATACATTGAGTCCATCAATCCCCGCTCTCCTTGGTTGAGTCATACTCGAATATTGCCTTTGATAATTGAATCCAGCCATGGTACCTGAAACGAGAGAAAAAGAAGAAGATAATAAAATAAAATAAAAATAAATAAAGAAAAAAAAAATATTTAAATTAAGACTAATTTGATTGAAGCTAATATTGGCAAAAATATATTAAACTAATTCCCCGGCAACGGCGCCAAAAACTTGTTGGGTAAAATCTAATTACGCACAATATGCAAGTATACGTGGTCAACAAGTAATATAATAGTAAGTAGAGTATCGTTCCCAGAGAGAATTATTAATACAAAATCGCCAAATACTAACCAGTAACCAACTCAATCTTATTTAAAAGAATGAATTTCAAATTATATAATTAAACTACTATTAAATTCCACTAGTTAATTTAAGATTACGGAGATTTAAGATAACAACTTCACTTATTGCTTCATTTAAGTTAACACACTTCTCATCAATTATTACTTATCCTGAATTGTTAATCAAGAACACTAAAGCGGATAAAACCACCTCTCGATGCATAATACCCATACTCATTTAAATCCACATATGATAGAATTAAGCAAAACACCCTAATTAACTAATCCACTATATCTCTATGTAAATTACAATTAAAAAGGATTTAAAGCATAAGTTCTCTATAAGATTACATATGGCGTAAAGGCATATCTCTATCCTAAACAGGAATCATGAATTCCATCTATGCAGAAATCACAAACATATGCTATCATGATCAAATCTAAATCTATAATTCATCTCTCGAGTTCATATAGATTATCAGGGTAATTGTTAGCTAAGCAATTAAGTCTAAATCACAATAGACAATCCTCACAATATAACATAATAATTAATAACGAAGAATATTAAAATAAACTACACAATAAGATCCATTGTAATCTCAAACAAAGAATTAATTCATGATTATTGAATTAAAACTAAGAATCCACAATTGAATAAACAATCAAAGACAAAGATAGAAGAAGATAAGAAGATATAATCTATTGTCTATAGATTTGAAGCTCCCTCCTTGCTCCTACTTTGAATCTTCAAAATTCTCCAAGTTGATTCAATCTCCAAAACATATTAGAACTATTATTTCGATCTAATCTACTCTAATCTAATCTAATGGAATCATCTTTTCCCTCTAATCTCCCCCCTCTAATCCTTGTGATTCTCCTACTTTTGTAAGTCTCTTTATATGTCTTTAAGTCCTCTTGGAAGTCCTTGAGTCAATCGGATCGAAACAGTCCTTCTCTAACTCATCTTATGTTTGTGTAGTAGTTATATGTTTTACAACCACACTCTCTGCTCAATTCCATGCCAACTAGAGTCCTATTGCTATGCAAACTCAAAAATCCAAGTTCCATCATTATTAGCATCACATTAGGAGTGCCAGAATTCGGGACCCCCAGCCCGTGGGGTATACACTACAAATAGGTAGAAATAGAGTCAGGGGGGTGTATTCTGTCAAATCATTTGCTGAGCTTCATGGTTTCTTCCAAATTTGCACCATTTGACTCCAAATCATCCCAATTGACTCCAAATATACGTTAAATGCCGCAACAACCATCCTACACATAAAATAACATAAAACAAATGAAACGAACATGAACACAAGAATATAGCAACATATAAACATGAAATGGACACTGATTTGCGTATATAAAATCCACTTATCAGTGGTTGATCATGTCTGTATATATATATATATATATATATATATTTAAAGCTTTTATATATATAACTGCTTACTGCTTTTCATATAAATTGAGGCATCATGTGAGCCTAGGAATCATGTGATCACCACTGAGTCTAGATTCAGTTCCCGTGATGGACATTTCAGCTGTCAGCAGCTTGTAAATTATTCACGGTGTTTGAATTTCCTCAGATGGCTTCCATGCCCATGAGGAGTTCGACACTATTATATATTATTTACTTGAATATGCTTCGCATCTCAAAAATAAAAGCAATCAAGCCGAACATTTAATAATAAAATGGAAGTATGAAAAGGTCTCAATTACTATTGAGCACAAAGTTTGAAAAAAACCTCTTCTACAAAACCTCACTGCTATATCATGTTTAAAACTGAATTTTTCATATAAATTCAAACCCTTTGTATATAGGTGCGAACGAGACCTCGCACTACTTCCAAATAACAGCACATTAACCCACACACATTCATATAACAGTTTCTTGAAATGTGGCAGTCACCGTGGTAACACGGATGTTGGGGGGTGCCTAACACCTTCCCTCCGCATAATCAAGCCCCCGAACCCAAATGAATCTTGGTTTCACAGACCGGTTTAGCGGTGTCACATCATCGGGTCGATGTGCAAACCTTTTTCTCGATTAACGTTAGTGCAACCGATTAAAAACACCAACTGGCGACTCTTACAGTCAAATCGTCGACATATACATGTCGGACCTTTTTTACTTGTTTTTTCAAACAAATCTCACATAACATGAGAACTCCAAAGAACAAGAATAGAAAATGGACAAATAAAAATCCCAACATCAACAGGAGGTTGGAATGTAGCTCTCCTCATAGGCTTGGGTTGTGGGAATGGATCTCTCCTCATATGCCTATGTTGTGGGTATGTAGCTCTCTTGTACCAGATAATCAGTTTGTTTCCCAAGCTCTTCGTTGAATTGGGAGAATTGGGATTGTGGTCCAAAAATTGTGAGACCCCATGTTGAGGTATTTGTTTCCGTCTTAATTCAAAGTCGTATAGACTGTATTGGAAATCCAAATTTTATTTGTGCAGAACCAACTCGGCAGGAATCTGAGTAAATGCTAAAAATTTATTAAGTAAAGATTTTGCACTCTCAACCTATCATGTAAGATGAACACAATCAAATATCAATAAATGTAATATTAAGTATATACTATAATATAAATAAATTAAATCAGACTATAATTTTATACCATTTGAATAAGGTGTTGTTGGTTGTAAATGCCCCAAGGCTCATAAGAACTGTTTAGGTCCCTTTCCCGTCGAGGTCGATGAATTTTCCAACGTGTAATTTTCCTATACCAAGCCATGTAATCATCTACTGAAAAATAATTAGAAATTTTACATTGTTGTCCTTCGAGATGATCCATGTATGCCTCCCAAATCTTAATGTATTCCCCTCTCAAGGTCATACAATCCTCGACATCAATAAATTTAATTTTTTTTTCTCCTTCCTAAGGTCACCGTGGTTTTTGGCTGGGGATGGTATGCCTTGCATGAACCCAAACTGTCTCATCATACGGTCCGACATCTGGAATTTTATAATATCAAAGTGGATCAAGGGGACCCTACCAGATCCCAATAACCTCCCTTCAAAATTATATCCATTGATTACATAATCCCACATAATGTAAGGCCACCAAACAACATCCCATATAGATTTAATATCTAACTCCGCTCAGTAAAATGACAAATGGTGGTGGGGATTCTCTCGTCTACCAGGGTAACTGTGGGTTCCAAAATATGACCATGCTAAAACCCTAGGTAACCATAAGTTTGATTGTGGCCAAGGGTTTGGCCCTCCAATATTTACACGCTCATACACCCAAATTTGTAACAATGTTACAAAACCATTAATGTATTTAACTCCTTTCCTACTAGCAGTACATAAAGACCTATACAAATATCCTAACACTGCCGCACCCCAGGAGTAAGTGACACAATCTTCAGCATTGGCAATAAAAGATATATATCTTAGGTGCACACTATGCTTATTCCTATTTGGGAATAATATTACCCCACAACCATAACATGTAGGCCTTTGTGTGTCGACCTACGACATCTTTACTTGCATTCTCAAGACAATTATTAAAATGTTCGTGCAACGACACTAATGAAATTACACTTCGCTTTTTTGAACTAAAATATTCACCAGCTAATTTATCTCCAAAATAATCCCTAAAATAATTCAAAGTGATGACAGATAGGGGACACGTTAAGGGTTTGCCCACCACCGATAACCCAAAAATAAAGTGGACATCCTCTAACGTGATTGTTATTTCTCCATAGTTTAAATGAAAAGTATTGGTCTCCGGCCGCCATCTCTCGAATAGGGCAGATATGAGACCAAGGTCAATTTGGTGTATAATACCTCAAAAACTAAAAACCCCAAACCCACATTTATCTAGAACAATTTTTTTGTTCTTTTGTTCAATTCCACTGATTATATTTTTGTTCAGTATATTGAATCGAGCCTAGTTTTTCCTTATCTTTCCCTTAATATATGTCATCTGATACATGATTTTGTTGATCATGAAGAACACTTGGATCAATTGGCCCACAATCCTAGTTGTCCATTTTTTACCTAAAAATACAACATTAATCCATTATTAATATTAACAGTTCAGTAATAATAATAATAAATAATAAATAATAATAAAAATAATAAAAATAAAATAATAACAACATGTTCCAATAATTTAATAGTATTATTTTTGAATTTAAATTTGAAAAATAAAGTCATCAATCATCTTTTCTTTTTCCTTTTTTTGAAAGGCAAAAAACTATTTTCAATAACCAAACACAATTTTGGAAAACTTAAAATAAAAACTATTTTTTAAAAGGGCTAAACTATTAAAAATAATACCAATACTAAAAACAATCATAATATTAATAACAATGTCAATACTAAAAACAATAACAATAATATTAATAATAATACTAAATACAAGTAAAAATATCTTACAAATAATTTTGTCTTCAAAATGGGTGAATGTTCTCCAGCCGCTTTAACTAGTATCCCAATTTGCTCCTCTCTCTCGCGAAGTACTCTTTTTTATGCTATTATTAATTTAGAATTCTTTATGTTACAAAGAGTATATGTTGCTACTGAACTTTAGAAATACACCTTTCCTACTAGTTGGTTAAATATTAGTCGACCAGCCGGTAGCTTACAAAATTCAAAGTCAATTTCAGCAACATTTTCAGCTTTTTAGTTTTCCAATGTCAGGTTTTTAGATTTTTAGTTTTCCTATGTCAACTTTCCCATGCATGTGTTCTTTCCCCAGGTGATGTGGCAAAAAAAAGGAGGAGAAGCCGTTATAAGTTGTAGCGGTCAGATAAAGCCAAGTACCAATATTAGTTATATTATTATTATATTATTATTAATAATAAAAAAAATTGTCCCTTTTTATATAAATATTAATATTAATATTATTATTATTATTATTAATTGCCCCTTTTTTCTTAAAAGATACTTAATTTTTTCAACACAAAGTTAGTATACAAATTATTATTATTATTATTATTATTATTATTATTATTATTAATAAAGGGTAAAAAAAACTCGGCCGCTACTAGCTATGCCGACTTCCATTAAAAAAAAATTCCCTTAGCCTTTAAACAACCAGGCTGACGTGGCTCCTTCGAATTATTTCCATAAATTTGTTCCTCCCTGATTCGAACTTGCAACCTCCCGTTTCAAACCTCGCCATATGACCATCCGAGCACCACGAGCCTAGCTGTTGATTTCTCGCAATGATTAGTCTTTATATTAAAACATTACATTTCCCCCAAATGGTTTGATTAAGACAAATCTTGCAATATAATAATAATAATAATAATAATAATAATAATACGGGAAGCCGCTACAGGTTGTAGCAGTTGGGGAAATAATAATAATATTATTATTATAATATTATTATAGTAATAGAATAATAATAATAATAATAAAGGGTAAAAAACAAAAATTCGCTCGGCTGCTACATGTTGTATAGGCTTACAATAATATATATATTATTATTATTATATTATATTATTACTATATTATAATAATATTATTATTTAGCAATTCTTATTATTATTCTATTATTATTATTATTATTTTATTATATGAGCACGATTTCCCACATTTTAAAACTAAACCGCTACATACTGTAGCGGCTTATAATTTTATTATTGTACTAATTGTTTTATTATATGTCCCACTTTGTCATAATTACAAACATGCGTGGAAGTGCAAGTATTTAAAGAACTAACCGCTACATAAGTACAAAAGACATGGAGAATGGGAAAAGCTGACATAGGGAATGGAAAAAGTAAATAAGTTTGACATTATCCGGTAGAGCCACTACAACATGTAGCGGTTGGTCTTTTTGCCCTTTTATTATTCTCTTGCAACTTGTTATTTTCTCAAGTTATCTTCCTATCCTTCCTTTCCCACATCTCATTCAGTTTTGTTTATTTTCTCGGATATTAATTTTCCTTTTCACGTCTACTCAGAATTTGTTTGATCTAGTTGCCCACTTTCACTTCCCAAGTTCAAGTTGAAGTTCTGATCCAGCAATTCTTCATTATTATTCATAAGTTTTTCAAAATGTCATATAATATCCATAAGAAAATATTTTAATCTACTTCTTCAAATTCTGTTGCAAGTTTAGATTGTGAAAATACATCTGAGTTTGTAAGTGAAGTTGAAAGTAGTAAATCTGAAATGATTCCATACATTGGTCAATTATTTTCTAAGTTGAAAGAAGTTAAAAAATTTTATAGATCATATGCTCATAAAAATGGATTTGAGATTAGAATTGCAAGTAGTCATAAACATGCTCATACGAATGATGTAAGATCTAGGTTGTATGTATATGAAAAAGTCGGTACACCAATTGTTGGAAAGAGTTTACTTGATGATGAAGATGGTAGTAATAAAATAACTAGACAGACAGACTCTATAGGACGCACATTGTGCAAAGCTAGAATATATATTGTCCACAATAAGAATGAAGAAAATTAGCGTATTTCTACTATCGAATTAGAGCAAAATCATCACTTAGTGACCCCTACCAAAGTAGATTTGATTTACACACACATAAATATTACTCTGATTGCAAGAAAATTAATTGACACTTTAAATAAGTTCGGTGGTGGGTTGAAAAATGTTCATTTCTCTAATGTAGATGTTCAGAATGTGGTGCGAGATTTAAGGCGTGATTCTGCCGATGAAAATGATGCACAAGCTACTGTCAATTATTTGAAAAAACATGCATCGGAAAGTGCAAGTAAATTTTTAGCCCGAGTCAAACTCGGTGAAAACAATCACATAGCTTGTATTTTGTGGGTTGACATTTGATAGTACATACAGGACAAATAAGTATGGCATGCCGTTTATTCCATTTTCTGGGGTCAACCACCATTATTAATCTATATTATTTGAATTTGCATTGTTAAGAGATGAGACAAAGGACACTTTCGTTTGGGTATTAGAGACATGGCTTGAAGTCATGGACTACAAGGCACTTACAACCATCATCACTGACCAAGACAGAGCCATGAGTAATGCTATTGCTATGGTACTTCCTTCTAGTTATCATTTATTGTGTTCTTGACATATTAGCAATAAATTTTTAAAAAAATTGCATCATGTTTATTCTAAGCACCCATCATTCAAAAATAATTTTAACAATTGTGTGTAGAATTCATTGTCTATCGGGGAATTTGAAGAGCGTTGGCATATTCTGATAAGTTATAATAAATTGTATACCAATAAATGGCTTGAAAGTTTGTATGATGTACGACAGAAATGGATTCCAGCATATACCAAGAGATATTTTGCCGCGGGAATGACTACCACCGGAAGAAGCGAGAG
The DNA here is from genome assembly GCA_020205615.1 of Panax quinquefolius. Taxonomy (NCBI): domain Eukaryota; kingdom Viridiplantae; phylum Streptophyta; class Magnoliopsida; order Apiales; family Araliaceae; genus Panax; species Panax quinquefolius. The sequence continues at coordinate 58,092,549 of CM035158.1, forward strand.
CATGAATAGTTTTTTTGATGAGTACGTTAATGCATCAACAAGTATGAAAGAATTTATACTGCAGAGTTAGAAGGCTATAGAAAAAAATTTACCAAAGAGAGGAAGGCCGACTACATAACAAAACATCGTAAAAGGAATATGATACTCGGTTCATCTTTAGAAGTTCATGCTGCACATGTGTACACAAAAGAGATGTTTAGACTTTTCCAACGTCAATTCGTCGATTCCATAAAATAAAATGTTCATAAGCTTAGTAAGTTCTGTGTCATTGATACTAAGGTTTATGTAGTGTATAATGCAGATGCAACTGAAAGCAGAAGAAGAGTTTTTGCCTCTTATTATTTCTCAAAAAAAGTGCCGCGAAAAACAATCTAGATTAAAGAGTGCACTCGAGAAAATTATTCTTTCTAAGCCTCATTAAAAATGTGCAATTTGCGGCTTTGAAACAGACCAAGATAAGCGAAATCACTATGCTAGGGATTCCTGAGCCAAAAAAATAGGCGTCGGTTGTATTATTTATGCTATATTTTTTTTTCACAAATGAAAATGAACATGTCATCTGTACTATTCATGTTAAAGTTATGCAGTAGAAGTATTGGTATAATCTGTACATCTAATATTAATAATCACATTATTAATATTAATATTAATATTATTTTTTATAATATTAATACATGACTATCATACTCTTATACTCAAATAATAATAATAATAATAATTATATAATAATAATAATAATAATAATAATAATAATAATAATAATAATAATAATAATAATAATAATAATAATGAAAGATGGAATCTAATGATAATAATATATTTTATTAATATTAATATTTATTTCTATATTAATATTAATAATAATAATAATAATAATAATAATAATAATAATAATAATAATAATAATAATAATAATAATAATAATTGCCCCTTTTTCTTAAGAGATACTTTCTTTGTTTCAACACAAAGTGAGTATACAAATTATAATTAATAATAATAATAATAATAATAATAATAATAATAATAATAATAATAATAAGGAAGCCACTACAAGTTGTAGCGAATGGGAAATAATAATAATAATAATAATATTATATTATTATAGTAATAGAATAATAATAATAATAATAATAATAATAATAATAATAATAATAATAATAATAAAGGTAAAAAAATGGCCTAATTGTAGTAACACGATATTTTCTATATAAATAAATGAGAAATTTTGCATATAATTTTTTTATTATTTATTTTAAAGATAAGAATATGTGTCAAGTAATGTGTATGTATATTTGTGATAAATGAAAATTTATTTATTACATGAATAATTTCAAATAATTTTATTTTAGAATTATTGATCATTATAAAGTATATTCTTATAATAATTAATTATATAGTAGAAATGTCTTTATTATTTATTTTCCATGAAAATATGATTTTGTATTATTTAAATAATATATGAAATGATTATAGAATTATTATAATAATTATATTATTTTATTATATATATGAAATTTTGTTTAGATTATTTAAGTTAATTATTTTAACTTAATTAATAATGTTATATATGAAAGATAAATCAGATATGAAATCCAAACCCTAATTTTTGATTTTGAGCAATGAATGAGAATAATAATATTATATTAAATATAATATTATTTTTCAGTGTTATAAATATATACAGTATATGTGTAGACTGATATTGGTTAGTCAATTATGGTGTATCACGACATACCCTAGTATTACTGTCATAAACCATAATTGGAAACTCAAAACTGGAATTTAAGATTGGTCAGAAATTGTGTTATATGAATTATATTGCATATTATAGAATTTCTCTTAATTAGGAAAACCTTAATTAATATTTGAAAACCCTAATTAAAATTAGAAACCATAATTTACTAATTAGGAACCCTAATCACTAAAATTAGAAAGCCTAATTAATATTTTAGTAAATTGAATTGTTAATTTGGGAAGCCTAATAATATTAAGAAAACCTAATTATTTAAACCCTAATTTTCTATTAAAACCCTAATTTTAATTAGTGTGTTTTAATTAAAATTTTATTACACTTTAATTTTAATTTTTCAAACCCTATAAATTAATTGAGAAACTTTAAGGTTTAAAATCTAGCGATTAAACTCTAGATTCAAGTACCATGGACAAGAATACCATTAAAATTGATAATCAAATGACCATTTTACCCTTTTTGTCCAATTCTTGAATTATTGCTAGAAAATCTTTCCAAATCTCGACAAGCCACCCTAGTCTACCTAGGAGCTAAATAATTCCATCACATCAGCCATTATTACCATCCAAATACATTGCATCAAGTTATAGATAAGGATTTAGAGAGAGAAAGTGCATTATTTACCCATTTGTGCAACCAACACCCAACCAAACTCTCTCAAGCTCAAACCCACGAAATTGCCTTGCTAGATCAGCCACAAAACAAGCCCCACGAATTCCTTTAACAAATCATAAGCCCTGAATCAAGAACTTGTTCATAAAAAGGTATGAACCCTAAAAGAAATATGATCTTTAATCTTGTGTTAGATGTTAAGTTTTTTGTGTTAAATATGTTGTATGGAGTCTAACAAAGTGATCTAAGTTGCTAGATGTTAGATCCATAACATCTAGAGGCTCAGATTTGTCATTTTTCAAAATCGGGAAAAACTGGAATTTGTGTCTGACCACCGAATGTCAGATCTCCTAGATCTTTTTCTAATTGTTATTTTGGTGTTTTAAAGGTTCAAAGTTGTTGTCTGTAATGTTGTTAGTATTCTGAAAGTGGTTTCATGACCATTGAGCATGTATATCAAAAGTTATTCACGGTCAAAGTTCATTGACCGAACACGAAATCAGTTTTCTGGGAAACCCAGAAAACTTAAGAACGTGTTCTGGCAGTGACTTTGACCGGCCTTGATCTCGCTCCTGTCAAGCTGTTATGATGTATAAGGGTATCTATATTATAGTATGACATGAGGACTACAAGTCCAGCACACTCTTGAACCTTAGAAAGCAATGGATAGGATGTAGTAATCGGTCAAAATGCGTTGACCATTCAGTTTCTGTTTCTGGGTAACCCAGAAGTTACCTAGATGGGTCTGTCAACTTGTTCGTGAGATCCAATCTATCTTGTGTTATTTGATTTGTATGTTTTGTTGTATCATTGTTATAATATGTTATATTGACCACAAATTCAAGCCTTTATATCACCCAAATGACAATCATGATCAAAGTAATAAACGGTCAAAGTAGGTAGTATGAACATGATTTGTGTTTTCTTGAAATTCCAAAAAATCAAGAACACGGCTCTGACAAGGTTTGACCGACTTAGATCTGGTGGGTGTGATGTATTTAGACTAATTAAGTGTAATAGATCTCTTCCTTGGCATTAGTACTACAATCTAAAACCCTTAAACCATTAAAACCTTACCGGGAAATCAAGTTGTGGAAGCCCAAAAGTGGTACCTAAGAACTGTCTTGGGTTTTCTGGGTAACCCAGAAAACCAAGAACAGGTCTGACAATGAGTTCAAATCCTTATATCTTGTATCTATGTTATGATCTGACCCAGATATTGTTATACACTTGTAGTATTACATTAATACTACAAGTTGTGATTATTACCTTTCCTAGAAACATCCTAGGTCAGAATTTAATCATGGCCAAACATGCCCCCTCGAAAACTGCCTATGAAGGTTCTGGGTTTCTCAAGAACACCTAAGGTGACACTTACTATCGCCAAAGGGCTTTAGCGACAGACTTACTAAAATTAATTAATTTAATTTCTAAAACTCAATTAAAAATAGTAAATAAATTCTAAAAATTACAAAAATAAATTTAAAAATTATTTTAAGTTATAAAAATTAACTTTTAATAATTTGACATATTTTTCATAAATATTAATATTTATATGGATATTATTGGAATTTAATTTATTTAATAAATGCACTAAATAAATTAATTAAAAATAATTTTATTATATTAAAAATCATTTTAAATGATAATAAGGTATTTAGTAATATTTTAAGTTATAAAACATAACTTTTAATATTTTAAGACAAATTTCATTAATTATTTAATATTAATGATATTAGATTTATTTAGTAATTATATTAAATAAATTAATTAAAAATAATTTTAATATTATAAAATCATTTTAAATAAAAATAAATAATTTAAAAATATTTTAAGTTATAAAATATAACTTTTGATATTTAAAGGTAAATTTCATTAATAATTTTATATTAATGATATTTGATTTATTTAATAATTATATTGAATAAATACATTAAAAATAGTTTTATTGATTTAAAATTATTTAAAAAGAAAATAAATGAATTAAAAATATTTTAAGTTATAATAAATGACTTTTAATATTTTGATGAATAATATATTAATATTTAAATATTAATGGTAATTATTTAAAATAATTTTAAATATTTTAAAATTATTTAAGGGTAATATTAATACTTTAAAAATATTTTGAGTTATTATAAATAACTTTAATATTTTGGCAATAGTTTCATTAATAGTTTAATATTAATTAAATATTAATGATAATAGAATTATTTAATATTTAAATCATTTAATAATGATTAGGTGTTTGAAAAATTATGATAAATGATCATGAAAAATCATGACCATTTATTGTATTCATTAATAATTCATGATAAAGTTGTTTGAAAAATCATGATAAATTATCCATGTACTACTTCTGGTAAAGATATTTGTGTATTCATTAATAGTGGCCATGATCATGCCAACATTGTCCATCAAGGCACTACTGGGCAAATGAGGACTTTTACCACATCATTTGTAACATTACGATCGTGATTATCTTAGAATGATCTCTAATCATAATCATACCAAGTCCATCTATATCTTCTACTGGCCACATATGACTTTCGATAGAATATAAACATGAGGATGATGATGATGATATATGAATTGATAAAACAAGTTCAAGAATAAAAGATTTATAATCTAATTTATCCAGAAATTAATAATGTCCAAATTATCAACATGATCTTTTTCAGTAGAAGTAAAATTCAAGAATGCTCGGGAAGAATATTTCTATGAAAAGATCTTTGGATGAAGCCTTAAATATCAAGAATATTCCACTAATTTTATGGAGTATAGAAGCCAAAACTTTAATCAATTGAGTATAATAAAGAATGGAATAACAAAAGAATTCACCGAGAATGCGATAGGCCTTAGATGATAAAGTTATTCCAATGAATAATAAATAATGGAACCAAAGTCATGCGAACGCCTTGCAGACATGATATTCCAATGGAATAATAAATAATGGAACTAGGTAAATGCGTAAATCGCATGCGATGGGATATTCCAAATGAATAATAAAAAAATAGAATAACATAAGAATTCACCACGTAAATGCGATAGAGCAAGCAACAAAGGTTATTCCAACAGAATAATAAAGAATGGAACCAGGTCATGCGTAATCCGCACAAACAGGATATTCCAACAGAATAGACCGCACAGTTAGGTTATTCCAACAGAATAATAAAAAATAGAACCAGGTCTAGCATAATCCGCACAGACAGGATATTCCAACAGAATAATAAAGAATGGAATAACAGAAAAATTTCACCATGTATACGGTACTTTACATAGACAGGTTCACTACTACAAAACAGTAAATAGACAACGCGAAAAAAACGTTTTAGTTTCAATTAAAAAAACGTCGTGGTTAAGGGTATCATCTATTTGACACCTTTACACAACGTTTTTAAAACGTTGTAGTTAAGCACAATACACAACGTTTTTTAGGAAAAAAAAACGTTGTAGATTTGTTTTTCAAAAATTAGCATATGCTTAAAAACGTTGTAGAAGATATAATTCCACAATATTTTTTGGATAAAAATGTTATTGTTTAATATATCAGACAACGTTTTTAACCAATTTATACAACATTTTTAAAATATTGTAGATAAAGAAAAAAAAAAGATTGTTATTCACCTATATTACCAATGCACCTGCAATATGCTAATCCCATAATATATAGCTAAAAGGTCTAAATTCTCATTTAAATTTAAAGCCAAAATGTATCAACCATTCAAAATACATCCCAATAATACCATTCATTTACATTACCAAATCATCCAATCCATCAGTTATAACTATGCGTATAGCAAGTCCTTCCTCTTGATTCTCAAAGTCATTTGAATTATCAGTAGTTTCTGGAGAATTATTGCTGCAAGTTTCATCCCTCTGTTCAGTCATCTTCGCGTCCCTGTAAGCTACCAACACTCTTATCAACATCCCCAGGCCTTGCAGCTTCAAGTCCCCTAGTTAATCAATCATTTAGTTGTCAACACAATGCGGAAGTAAAAATTAGATGGGAACACACCCGCACACAACAAACAAAAAGAATGGAAAACGGCTTTCATCTAAATAATGGAATTTTAAAGAAGACTTTTCATACTTCCATTGGATTCTGTTCTTCAGCTTCTTTTCTATGAGACCAATTCCTTCTAGCACATTTGTTATGTCATATATACGCCTCTTTTGCACTGTAACCGCCATAACCCTTCAATAAAAAAATTTGACAGCACATGACTAAAAAATATACTTGATACATACACGTGCAGTGAGGATTTTAATATATGTCAAAAGTATAATTAAAAATATAACATTTGAATATGTCAGAATAACTAAATATATAAAAATATAAAATCTAAACATGATTCAAAATGTCTTAAAATCCATGCCGCACACTCAAAAAAGAGTTGCAAATCATGTGGGACAGAAGTAGTAGTTACCTCTAATGTGTCAGCAGCTTTATTTAGATCAAGCATACCATCTTCTGCATGTTTTATCAGATTGACAAATTTCTTTGTTAATAGACCTGGAGTTATTCACAGAACGTTGTCATCAGTCTCTCTTAGCGAACATGCACTCATTTCCCAAGGTATACAACATAAGAGCCAATAGAGAATAAGAAAACAAGCTCCATAGCGTTAAAAACAAGAAAAATATGAAAATAAATTCAAAAAGAGGTATATCAGCAGAGATTTTTTAACCTAAAGATCTATCATAACGACAGGGACCAGCTAGAGTAAGATTGTTGGCTGAAGGGGAGCCTGCAGATTTGAAAAAAATGAGTTACTTTTTGATGATTCGGATTTTCTGATGGTGCTCGTCATGCTCAAGATATCTCATGCAAAACATCAATTTCTAATTTGTACAACTAAGTTAATTTAATAGGTACAATATGTCACTAGATAACAGAACAATTATTTAGGTGAAATGAAAATTCTGATCACAATGCTCACCAACATTTGATGCAGGGTTTGGAGATCCAGTTTGATTGAACATAGCAGTCCTTGGTAATTTCTTTGCTTTCCCACCTTTTCCTGATACAGGTGTTTTGAGGATGAAAATTGCCAACTCCAGAAAATACAGGATTGGGGTTCTGCTCACCATCAAGCTCAGCCCCTTCATTTTTACGCTTTAATGGCTAGACAAACAATTTTTTATAACAAATTCCAGTAAGCAGCAAGTTCAAAGATTAAAGTGAACAATTTATGAGGATAACACAAAAGTGAAGAATAATAATATATTATAGCACGACCAAATTCACTCCAAAAGATAATTTTTTTTTATAAGAAAAATGAACTACACAGATGGAATAATTGAAACAGAATGAATTTCATTTCATACAATAAAGAAATCATAATGAAATGGAAAACATAAACCATCACTGAGTTTTGGTCATGATTAATCTGCTTATGCAGGATATTTGGAGGGTTAGGCTAAACAAACCCCTAGCCTGTTTTGGACAACCTAGGCACTTAAACCTGCACACTTATGCTTGGCAATGAGCATTTTATGATTGCACCAAGCAATGGCACCTAGCTGGAAAGTATTATGTAACAATTCATAACGAGTAGACAGTACGTCAACTTGGATGGAGAATGAACAAAACTGATCGAAACTTAAGTACCTTCCATTCCACAGTTCGTTATTAAATTAAAATTTCAATAGCGAGTATCAAGGAGGCTAAATGTAGGAGAGAATGGTGGTGTTGAACAATTTTTCTTAGAACTGCTTTTAGGGAAGCTAAATCTTTTCATCCAGTATCTACATCTAAAGAATGGTCGTAGACGGACAAATAACATAGCGAACTTACTAGACATGAAAGGAAATACAATTGCCTGAGATGAGAAAGGAAATACAATATAATTTTTAGCATGAAATAGCAAGGCATGTAGAGTAAGGTTAAAAGAATCCAAAAAGATCCAGTAAGCTGCTCAACACAAACAGTATAGCATTTATAATTGTGGTTCAAAAATTTCAGGTAAAGTGGCAGGGTGTCACTTTACCTGAAAGCAGGCTGTTTTAGCAACTCGATAACAAAGTATTTTAACTGCTTACCTGTAAAGAACCTAACTTAAGACTAGTTTAGCTTAAAAGCATTGAAATTGTTTTGAAGGAAAAAAGATGTAGAAAAAAACAATTACCCCATCAGATGCTGTAATAATTGAGTGCAAATTAGGTAAAGAGTCTGCACTCTCGATTTTTGGAATAACATGTATATCCACGCCACAGCCTACAAAGGCAATAAGAGAGTGACAATAAAATTAGAACTGCAGTAGTATATATCTATATGTAACATGATATTAACCTTATTCCATTATTTCTAAGAATATCCATGTAAGCTTACATTTCAAATAATTCTTCAATTCATGCACCACTGCTGCATCTTTAACAAAGGAAACAACATAGAATATCAATTTTTGATCGAGTAGCATAGTTACCAACTGAATTACAAAAATATGCCAACTGATCGAGTAGCAATGTCTCTAATTACAAAAATATGCCAACTGATCAAACAAGGCCTTCACTCCTAGAGACTTGAAAAATGTGGTAAGTTTACTGAACACCTGAAAATTGTAAAAGAACTCACAGCATTAGAACATCGTGTTGACTATCTAAAAATCAAATACTTATTCTTTATGATATTATATTGAGAATAAAAAACATAAAAAGCATATTTCAAGACCCAGCAATTTGAATTGTTAGTTAAGGTTATTTTGGGAAAGTAGTTACTAATAGTAGTCTCTAGAATCAACATACTCCATGTGAGTTGGTTACTATGTGGAAGGGACTGAAAGAAAACATAAACTGCAGCAAGGCACTGGAAAACTAGGCCGAACAAATGCCTGAGCCACAGCTCATTATCCTCGAGGGCGAAAGCAGTGATAGTGTCCGGGCCGCCAAGGTGTACTAACAAAAATGGAGCCCAAAATGCCAGAAGGTCAGCGTTGTTAGCAGTGCCATTGGAGCTCTTACCAATATTGTTTTGGCTGCTGGAGATGAGAAGTCCAACTGCAAATTTGTTAGCAGTGTCATTGGAGTTCTGACCAATGTTGATTTCGCTGCTGGAGATGAGTCCAACTGCAAAATTGGCTGCCCAATCAGCAAGCAAGTATGCTGACCAGAGGGGAATGATGATCCAACTGCACGACGTTCTTTTTCTTAGTGGGGCGACCAAAATTAAGAAGGTTTGAAGGAAAAGGCTTAAGAAGATGAAAGCCCGAATATCCCAATGTTCAGGTATGGGTATTTCCATACTGTCCTTTTGGTTAGTGCTGAAGTGCCTAAAAAGCACAATATACAGAATTGAAACATAGAATTAAGAAAAGTTACAATCTTTGTAATGGTAAATGGAGCATATGAATGAATTGCATCATATAAAATACCTAATTAAATTTAATTTATTCCTCTTGCTAATCACTCATTATTTGTTCTATAATGTTAGTTACAGATGGATTCGAAATTATTTTTAAGCTAGCATGAAAGGAAAATGATGGGTTGCTAGTAGGTTAATTGCATGAATATGGAAAGACAAGTTGGGAAAGTAACAATAGTTAACACAGGGTTAATTGGCTTTAAGATTTACCATGCAGAAACAAAATCCTTGTTTGTGATCACAGGCTCTCAGTGATGACTCTTATATATAGTGGAAGAATGAAAAAAAAACATGGGAATCAAATTATTTAATTTTACAACTAAAAGCATATCAAGTAGGAAGACCATGAGGAGGCAAAGGGGAGTGAAAAAAGATGTTCATGCAGAGATTAATTTACTATGGGACAAAAGAACTAAAGAAGCACACATTACATTTAAATGGATTAATTAATGTGTTAAGCTTCTTTTTTCTTTTGGTGTGTTCATATAGCTCATTTATGACTGATTTGGACCATCCATATAACAGGGTCTGATTTTTGCAAAATCAATCAAAAAGTTATATTGAAACCTATCCAACCCTGCTGTTTCAAAAGGCATAGCATCTAAGGCCTGGAAATTTGGCTAATAGCTATTTCTTTCCTAACTTTTTAAGAGCAGAAACAAGGGTCTTAAGATGAGGTAAAATGGCAGAGGAAATAGAAGAATATCAACTTCAAAAACTTGGGGAAAAGTTCTACTACCTCAATAATGTCTTGAATAAGGATGATGATACCGAAGATAAAAAAAGAACTTAAAGGTGGAGCTCCAAATAGACCCAAGTCCTCCACTCAATAATTAATGAATCGAGCATGCCGAGAGAGATAGGGACTTACCGGTGGAGTTCTAATGCAACAAAAATTCACGGGCTTGATTGCAAACTGTTATCGATCTATGGAGAGACTTCTTGTAGAGTGGAAAGGAAATGATCCGGATTGAGAGGCTGAATTCGCGTAAAAAGAGCCCTATATTAGGAATATGCAATTTCGGTTCATTATAATAAGTGTGTCATCTATTAGGAATGTTTGATCTAGAGATTTGAGAGTTACAGGGAATTTAGGGCTTTTGTTTTCCAGATGGAACGAAAAGCGGCCAAAGATGAGAGACGAAGACAGTCGGTGACAAAGGAAATGGAGTACTTGAACCCTCATTCTTTGCGTAGAAGAGCGGATTTAATTTTAATTTTTCATTTAACCATACTCCGTGTTTTTCACATACATAACATTTTTTTAAAAAAAACTTTATTTATTTAAAACTAAAAAAATGTCCATTTAAATAGATAACGTTTTTTCATATGTATCTACAATGTTTTGTTAAAAAATTTTGTGAAAAAAATATCACAACATTTTTTATAAAAACGTTGTCGTTTAAGTGTTGTCTATTTACTATTTTGTAGTAGTGGTTATTCCAACATAATAATAAATAATAAAATAATAGAAGAATTTCACCATGTATGAGGTACTTCGCATATACAGGTTATTCCAACAGAATAATAAGGAATGAAATAACAATAGCTCTCTTCATGAATACGAAAGAAATAGAAAAATTGGCTACTGGAATAGTGAGGTAGCAGACTTCTCTTCTTCTTTCTCTCTATAGTTTCTCTCTATAATAAATGCTCTATAGCTTGAGTGAATTGGTGAAGAATAATGAAGAAATGAGCTTCTATTTATAGAAAAATATAGTTTCGATAATTGCACATTTTGGGGCTCAGAATATTACAGTATAATACCTTCCTATTTTTCGTTATTTTTAATTTAGTCTAGCAAGTATTATCAAACTTGCACCACCTCCCCTAATAGTAAATAATGTGAATCAATAGTAAATCATGTGACTCAATAGTTCTAGACATGTGAAAATACGAATTACAGTACAGTACCTCCATCTATACCTCCATTTTTAACTTAGTCATGTAAGTATTATCAATCTTGCACCAACTCCCCTAATAGTAACAAGAATGTGAATCAATAGTACACACATGTGAACAAATAGTTATAATCATGTGAATTAATAGCAATTAATTGCTCATTTATCCGATTAATTACCCGACTGGTCAGTATAACTTCTAGACATCAATTAATACCAAAATAAATGTCAATTTCCACTAACACTAATAATTCCAACACAATGGAACTATCAATTTCATCTTTAATCAACACGAACTTATTCATCATTAATATTATAACTCTGATATTTAACAACCGGTCGTTCCGGAAAGAGGGGGCTTTTCGATAAGGATTTCTCCTTATTGGTGCGCAATTAGATGACCAAACCTCTCTTTGACAGAACTTCTAGACATTGTAAATATTTCAATTTAATAATATGAATAACTTTGTCGTCTCAATTATTGATTTAATAACATAAAATGCAGATAATACTGTGACAATAATCGAATCAATAATATGATAGATATGATGCAACAATTACTGTAGCAATAATTGAGTATAACTGAGTGACTTCTCACGTAAGTATCAATAATTAATACCGTGTGCTACTATGCAACCACGCGGATTACTGCACTTTTACTACCGGGTAGTTCAACAGTTTTAACGGTAACACTATCACCGTTATTTTTATAAAAAGATAATTCTGTCATTTTCTAACTACGACAATACTTGGTTGTGGGGTCCATTAATGATTGTCTTCAGTAAATGCGGATATTCCTCGACAAAAAGAATATTCCCCGACCAAACGAATATTTTATAACAACTTGCATACTTTGCAAAAATTATAAATATTACCCACAACTATAACATTATATCAAATCCACACCATAATATTAAAAAAAAATATTTCGAGAAATTTAAATCTTTATTCATAAAATTTGGGGTCTCATAATCTTCCCTCCTTATGAAATTTTGCACTCGAAATTTACGTACGTACCTGGTATGCCGAAGAGGTGATGATACCTTGACTTCATTTCAGATTCTAACTCTTAAGGTATAACCTTTGAGTGTTGAATATAATCCTTCTTATCCAAGATTTTAACACGTATCTTCTCATACGTTAAATCTTCTGCTATCTCGTCTAGTTTTAATTCAATAATGTGGTTCTGGTCGTCCACATATTTACGTAACATCGATACGTAAAAAACGTTATGAACACGCGACATACTTAGTGGTAAAACGAGTCTATAGGCCACAGTTCCTACTCGATCGAGGATTTCAAATGGGCCAATTAAATCGAGGGTTGAGATTTCCTCTCTTCGTCGATTCTTGCTTCTAGAATAACGCCCTCTTGAACCTCTTCTTCACATTCATCAGCTTCGGGTGTGTAGCTTGAGCGGTTTTAACTTTATCGATTAAAGTCGATTCTAATCGTATATTTGTTATCTTCACGTGGGTCCCTAGAGTCTTTAACTCTATCTTCATCATTCATAAGTTATATGAAATGGGTCTTTGTGTTAACAACATTGCACTCATAAACGCATACGATCTTCTACTCAACGCGTCAGCTACCACGTTCGCTCTTCCATAATGATATTGAATGGTACGATCGTAATCTTCAACAGCTCGAGCCAACGTCTTTGGCGCATGTTACGTCCGTTCTAGGTGAAGAAATATTTTAGGGTTTTAGAAATGGGTTTTGTACTGGGGTCAATACAAAATTCGATTTCATGCTCTAGGAGTAGGCTAAGAAGTCTTCAGGAATACGTCAGGAAATTTATTAACAATAGAAATATCATTCAAAACTGTGACTCTCATCCAAGACTTGGATAACACGTCACATTGATACCTATCAACTTGTCATCGTCATTCACAGCGTCGCCTACGGAAAGTCTGGCTTCGGTGTATTCCAAGACTTGGAAGTCACCATCGAAAGGCTCAGGGCTCTTTACTTATGGCTTGATATGACAATGATTGACTTTAGTGATTTGGTTTCTTGAATTTGCAAAAAAGGTTGGTTAGGAATATGAAAGCTAACAACCTTAAGAAAAGCATGATGAGTAGTTAACCAATCAATCCCTAGAATTACGACAAATGCAAGTATTTTCAATGAAATAAGATCGATAAGTAATGTGAGGGTACCGATTTGAACCAAACAAGACTTATAAACAATGGATGTAATGAAGGTTTCTCCCAATGGAGTTTCAATAAATAAATCAAAGTCTAAATTCTCCGGAGTCAAATTTAAACATTGAGCGCAAGTAGGGGAAATAAAAGAGTGGGTAGAACTGGTATTGAATAAGGTATAGACTCCACAAGAGTTTATAATTAACATACCCGTAATAACTTCGTTCGGGTTTCTCGACAAACGCTCTCACTTAAACTATAGGATTTGAATTTTCTGGGATGGCCTTTGGTGCCTCCTTCCCAGCTAGACTTGTCTTCGGTGAACGACAAAATCGGGCTAGGTGACCTTCTCTTCCACAATTGTAACACGCTTTGGACGGCATCGTGCAGTTTGGACTGATGTGTCCCTCCCCTCTGCATTTGAAGCATATGATAGGTGGTCGTTCTCCTTCCTTAACAACGGGTGATGGTGCTGACGTCTTTCCATCATTGTTGAATCTCCTCTTCTTGAAATGTCCATTCTTATTGTTTTGGCCATGATTACGACCGAAGTGGTTACCATTTCTGGCATGTTGATTCCCTCCACGCTTATTCGATGACTGCTATCGAGTTATGACTGTATATATATACTAATAAATGTATATATTTTCATTTCTATCTGTATGTATATACTAATATATGTATATATTTCATATATATGGACTAACATTATCGAGTTATGCCTCGATTGAGCCTAGACTTCAATCTGGAGCGTTTAATTGCTTATATATATATATATATATACTTATATATATAAACTATGGTCAGACTCTGTCTAATGAGCCTGGATTTTACATCCGGTGCGTTTAAATTGCTTATATATATATATACTTATATATATAACTGTTGTCAGACATATTTGATGAGCCTGGATTTACATCCGGTGCGTTTATTCGCTTTTATATATATATATACATATATATAATTGCTGTCGGACATATTCGATGAGTCTGGATTTACATCCAGTGCGTTTACTACTTTTATATATATATATTTGTACATATATATATATATATATTTATATTTTTGTCAGGCCTGGAGTTTACTTCGTGGCCTTTTACAACTTTATTTACATTTTGTCCTGCCTGGAGTTTACTTCGTGGCAGTTGATCACTTTTACAGCTTTATTTACATTTCGTCCCGCCAGGAGTTTACTTCGTGGCAGTTGATCATGTCCATATATATATATTTACCGCTTTTATATATTTACATTTTCGATCCCTCATGGAGTTGCTTCGTGGTGGTTGATCAAGTCTGTATATATATATATTTACTTTTTATATATATAATCGCTTATCGCTTTCCATACAAATTGCAGTATCATGTGAGCCTAGGAATCATGTGATCACAGGTTAAGTTTACTGAATCTAGATTCGGTTTCCATGATGGACATTTTTCAATTGTAAGCAGCTTGTACACTATTTTATAGTGTCTGAATTTCCTTGGATGGCTATCATGCCCATGAGGAGTTCGGCACTGCTGTATATTATTTTCTCGAGAATGCTTCGCATCTCGAAAATAAAAGCAAACAAGCCGGACATTTAATAATAAAATGAAAGTATCAAAGGCCTCAATTACTGTTAAGCATAGGGTTTGAAAAACCTCTTTTACAAAACGTCATTGCCATATCTTGTTTAAAATTGAATTTTTCTATAAAATTCAAACCCTATGTATATAGGTGGAAACAAGGTACAGTACTACTTCCAAATAATTGCACATTGATCCACACACACACACACACACATTCATATAACAATTTCTTTGAAAAGTGGCGGTCACCGTGGTAACACGGATGTCGAGGGGTGCCTAACACCTTCCCCCCGCATAATCAAGCCCCCGGACCCTAAATGAATCTCAGTTTCACAGACCAGTTTAGTAGTGTCAAATCACTGGGTCAATGTGCAAACCTTTTCGGTTGCGTTGGTGCAACTAGTTAAATACACCAACTGGCGACTCTTAAAGTCTAATTGTCGACATTATACATGTCAGACCTTTTTCACTTGTTTTTTCAAACAAATCTCACATTAACATGAGAACACCAAAGAACAAGTAACGAAAAGGGACACTCAAAAATCCCGACGTCGACAGGTGGCGACTCTGCTGGGGCTCCAGTAAGAGGTCTTAAGCCGCTATTACAAGATTTTCAAAATTGTTATATGCTTGTGTGTGAATGTTGCATTTACATTTCTGATGAATGTGTACGAATGCATTTTAATTACTGCACTGCTAAATATCTATCTGTGATATTAGTGCTTCGCACATGTCATTATTTTGCATAAACGGTGAGACACGTTGTATATGAATGTATGTTGTGTGGTCCCTCCACCAGGAGGCTATCTTGTCGGTGTTTGATTACTGGACTCGTGGGAAGAATGATTCCCCGGGGCTCAGGAAAGGCACCACTCAGATCCGCTCCAGTTGAACGACCGAATTAACTTCCCGTCAAGTAGATTGCGATGATCTGGGAACCTTCATGCCGAAAAGCCACGAGAGAAACCCTAGGATAGGTCAACCTCTGATAAACCAAATGTGGAGGAAAGTCTCTTCATGCTTTCCATTTTCAATTACTTGTAAAAGCATTTACTTGTAATTTTATTCCATGTTCATCCATATGTAATGGAAAATATGAAGAATATCTGTGCATGCATGACATGTTATCAATTAACAACCAGTTTTGCAGGACAAATTCCTAAAACGGACATGTTATGATAACATTTACATTACCCTAAGACTAAACTACGTAAGTCTTTTGTAGGGAAGCAATTGGGCCTGTTACCCGCTTTAAATCAAAAAAGGCCGCGAGCCTACAACCAATCATTTCTTCTTCTGACCAGTCTAATGCTGTCTCCTTAGAAGAATTTGACGGATTGAGTAAACAAATCACAGACTTGGCCGTTCTACTAAAAGAATTACACCAGTCTACTCAGGGTACGAAGATACCTACACATACAAAATCCTCTACACAAGGGGGAGTTCAAGGTCTGGAAAAAACAATTCCAGAACATCAGTTGGATACAACCAACAAAGACCTTGAAAGCACCCATCTCAAAGGAGATCCAGACATCAGTGACATCAGGAAGAAGGTCCTTTAAATGGAGGAAACCATTCGCGTTCTCAAAGGGATTGGAACACATGGCAGTGTTTCATATGCAGATCTTTGCATATTTCCTGGTGTGCATTATCCAGAGAAATTTAAGACCCCTGATTTTGAAAAGTATGAAGGATTAGGGGATCCTAACACACATTTAAAGGTGTTCATTGGAGAACTCGGATCTTATACGGAGAATGAAAAGCTCAGAATGCAGTTATTTCAGAAAAGTCTGATTGGAGAAGCCCGTTCATGGTATACCAGATTAGACAACTCTAAGATCCATAGCTGGGAAGAGTTGGCTCACGCCTTCTTCACTCAATACAGTTTTCAATCTCAGATGGATCCTGACCGGTACCAAATCACCAAGGTCAAGAAACAGTCTAATGAGTCATTTAGAGAGTACGCTCAAAGGTGGAGGCGCCTTCTTTGCTCAAGTTATTCCTTCCATGGCGAGAATCGAAATGGTCATGACTTTCATAGATGTCTGAAGCTCCTTTCTATGAGAGAGTTCTATTTGGTATTGGCAAACCATTTTACGAAATGATCAAACACGACGAGATGGTTGAAATGGGATTGAAGTCGGTAAAATTCAAGACCTAAGCCGCTCTTAAAGTCATTCTTTGAGCACATCCAATCCGGATCTTATGGAAACAACCTGAGGAATCCATAAAAGAAAGAGGAGGATGTTTTCTTGATCTTGCAAGGACAAAAAGGCAATCCAAGCATGCCTATGTAGAGGAGAAACTACTCCCCTTTTCCAGCACAATCTTCAAACCCTCCATTGCCTAAAAGTGGAGAAGTAAAGCGACCTCGGATGTTCACACCCTTAGGGGATTCGCTCGAGAACATTCTTGCTCTTGTGAATGCTCATAAGAAAATTACACATCTTCTTCCACCAGCCAACCCTAATGGCAAGGGTTTTAATGCTACTCGGAAGTGTGCTTATCATGCGGGGGCACCCAGACATGATACTTAAGATTGTTGGGCCTTGAAACATAAGATTCAGGATCTGATAGACAATGGTGAGATTGTAGTCACCAAACCAGATCAACCTCATGTGCAAGACAACCCTTTTCCTCAACACAAAGAAGAAGAGGTCAACATGATCAGTTGGAGCACTGTACAAGGTTCCGATTCTAATGGCGAATCATCCCAACCCATCAAAGACGATGTTGACAAATGGGATTATGCAAAGTTCCAGTTTACCATGGAACAAAAGATGAAAGCTCTTTGCAAACAAATTGAGCAATTGGCAGAACTGGTGACCCATCAGCATCAAGTCACACACCAATTAATTAGGCAGGAGCATTCCTATCTCCTTCCATTTGTTATGAATGCTCCATCAATACCTTCAGAAAGTGAAGCTATGGAGGATAAGGTTGCAAAGCGAGCAAGTGCTAAAGCCAATTAGGATTTTGCCAATCAAAGGGAATTCACCTATCTGGGCCAATCTACGGAGGAGATACTTCAAATGTTGATCAATGAAGGAAGAATCACATTCCTTCTCCCTCCAATCAATCCCCACTCAAGGCGGTTCAATCCTGATGAAATGTGTCAATATCACTCACATTCTCTCGATCACAGCACAGAAGAATGCTGGGCACTCTGCCATCTTATTCAGAATCTTATTGATAGCGATGTCCTGCAAATAGCAGATTATTACACTATGCAACTCAAGGGTGGGAATGCATGCCCTACCCAATGGAAGGGATCAGTTGTAGTTATCTCCGAAGTGAATGATGAAACTGTCAAAGTATTTCCCATTCAACCAATTCAACTCAAAGGAGCTGACAATCCTTTGAAAGTGGCCCACCAGAGCTAATTCCTTTACATTGCAGACCACAACATCGTGTTGTCAGCTTGCACAAAGTTCCATGGAGTTATGGAGAAGCTAAAGGATCCACGTCTCATACTGCTGCTACAGTGTCGAACGAGAATCCACTATACCTTCCTCAACGGGTTATCAAGCCTTCTTGCGAAGCAAAGGGGAAATTGCCCATGGAGAAGATTGAAAAATTCCTCCGTACTATGGGTCACAATGAAGCCAAAGTGGTTTTAAGCTTGTGAGAAGCTCCACACCAGATTTTAATACTAGACTTGGTTTTCTCTTCTGAGGATCATCAGAAGATCTTGCTAAAGGTTTTGGAAGAAGCCTACTTGCCAAAATCAGTGGATGTGGAAAAATTTTAACATCTGGTTGATCACATTTTCAACAACAATGTGATATCCTTCACTGATGATGATATACCTCCCGAAGGGACCGGTCATTGCAAGCCATTGCACATCGTAGTGTTGTCTTCCGGGTACATGCTAACAGGAGTATTGATAGATGGAGGCTCATCTCTAAATATCCGTCCTTATGCCACCTTGGTGAAAATGAATATCAATCTCAAGCGGATCCAAAACAGCCATACGGTCATCCGAGATTTTGATGGATCCCGGCGAAACTCCGTTGGAAAGATTGAATTGCCAATTAAGATTGGTCCCAATACATTCAATGTATCCTTCCACGTCCTCAAGATAGATTCAGGATATAACCTGCTATTAGGGAGACCATGGATACAAATGGCTGGAGCTGTTCCCTCCACATTACATCAACAACTCAAATACATCATCAACAACAGTCTAGTCACTGTCAATGCTGAGCCGGAATGTCCTGAACAAGGAATTCTACCAGTTATCAGCTTCAATTCAGAAGTTGAACCGACCAGTTTCCATACTCTGGAAGTGAGTAACACGCAATACCATTCTATTGGAGCGCCACTTCCCGTACCCAAGATTTCTGTCGAGGTTATGTCAACAACTCAAGAAATGATGTTATTGGGTCATCAACCTGGACAAGGGATTGGTAAGGATCAGGGTATTAAGCACCCTATCCAAATGTCCAGTCAAATTGGAACAGCCGGGCTAGGCTATTCTTCTAGTTCCAGACATAGGAATCCTCATAAGCACGAGCAGGTTCCTCAGGCTTCCGCCGCACGACGATTTTCTATACCTTTACCTCATGAGTTAATGCAATCTCCAGTAAAGGTCCCAACCCATGTTGTGGCTATGCTATTTCCGAAACCAGTGCCAATCAAAGCTAAAGAGATGCTGATTCCTGATCCCGAAGTGGAAGAAAAGGAACAGAAACATAAACATGACCTTGCCTTATTGATAGCAGGCATCCGCGTCATTGTTCATGATGAACATACAAACAGATACACCCGAGACGATGATTGCCCAGATGTCATGGTTATCATTCGGGAGAAGGAAGACACTAACGATCATTCCATCACTGCAGTCCTTCAGGACTTTGCCCTCGATAATTGGAGCAGCACTCCATGCATTGGTCGATGAGGGTAAAATGGGCAGAAAATCCCTCTGCCCTGTAGATAACTTTAATTGCTTGCTTTCCTTTACAAAGACTAAAGAAGTTATTTTATCACGTACATGCTAACACTTTTGTATGATCAAACAGTTGCATATATTAAGTGAAAGCATATTTTGTTTTAGGACTCTGAATTTAGATGTGCCTGTACTTGTTGATGAGGTGCCTTCTCTCCACAAAGGCTGTAACTTTGATGCAAAGTTGGACTCAGACTTGATGGACATCCAAGAGTACATTGAGACACCTCAAGAGATTAAGGAATGGGTCGCAGACAAACCCAAACCCAATCTTGATCAAACCACTCATTTCAATCTTGGAACCTTAGACAACCCTAAGCTAATCCAGATTGGTTCAGACCTTACCACAACTCAGTGGAATGACATGGTTGCACTGTTAACCCAATTCCAGGATGTGTTTGCATGGTCTCATGAAGACATGGTGGGTTTGTCCACTGACATTGTTCTTCATCGCCTTCCCATTAAAGAAGGATTCAAGCCAATTAGGCAAAAGCTTAGGCGATTGAAACCTGAGTGGAGTTTAAAGGTTAAAGAAGAAATTGTGAAACAATTTCAAGCTGGCATCATCACGGTTTCTACATATCCTGAGTGGATATCCAACATTGTTCCCGCGCTTAAACCAGGGGGAAAGGTGCGAGTTTGTGTGGACTATCAGGATTTGAACAAAGCTTGCCATAACGATAGCTTTCCTGTGCCCTTTATCCACATTCTTATTGACAATACTGCTCAATACGGCATGTACTCCTTTGCTGATTGCTTTGCGGGGTACCATCAAATTATGGTCGCTGAGGAAGATCGTGAGAAAACTGCTTTCATCACGCCTTGGGGAACTTTTTGCTACAGACGGTTGTCATTCGGCCTCATTAACGCCGGGGTAACCTATTAGCAAGCTCTGATGGCTCTTTCCCACGATTTAATGCACAAGAAGATAGAGATCTATGTGGATGACATCATTGTTAAATCCCGGAAGAAGGATGACCATTTAGATCATCTCAAAAAGCTTTTCAACAGGTTGCGTAAGTAAACTTGAAGTTGAATCCCGCCAAGTGTGCCTTTGGTGTTAAGTCAGGCAAGTTTCTAGGCTTCCTAGTCAGCCACAAAGGGATTGAACTGGATCATACCAAAATCCAGGCCATCAAGGAAATGCCCATTCCTCAGACAGAGAAGGAAATACAGGGATTTTTGGGAAGGATCAACTTCATTAGCAGACTCATTTCTCAACTCACAGCAACCTGTGAGCCTATCTTCAAATTGTTAAGGAAGAACTCCTCCATGAAATGGAACGATGTGTGTCAGAAAGCCTTCCTCACAATCAAAGAGCAGTTGATTAACGATCTTATTTTGGTACCTCCCAGGGATGATGTTCCTCTGTTCATGTACCTGTCCATAAATGACAATGCTATGGGATGCATGCTAGGGCAAAAAGACAATAGAGGTCAGGAACGAGCTATCTATTACCTCAACAAAAGATTCAGCACCAGTGAACACAAGTACACTCTGATCGAGAAGACTTGTTGTGCTTTAGCATGGGCTTCCATGAGGTTACAGCATTACCTCCATGGACACACAACCCATCTCATATCCCGCATGGATCCTCTCAAGTATGTGTTCAGTAAACCCATACTGAATTATCGACTGTTCAGATGGCAGTTGATCCTACAGTAATTTGACATCGTCTACGTGACGCAGAAGTCTATCAAGGGTCAAGGAATTGCGGATCAACTGGCCGCCGCACCTACAGGGGATTACAAACCCTTAGAAACATACTTTCCCCATGAAGGGGTAATGACAGTTCAGTTACAACATCAGTACGATACATGCCGTGAGTGGAAAATATATTTTAATGGAGCTGTTAATTCAGAAGGGTCCAGAGCTGGAGCAGTTCTAATATCTGCAACGAGGGAGTAGTATCTCGTCGCCGTCAAATTGCAGTTTGTCAGCACCAACAACACAGCTGAGTATGAAGGCTGTATCATAGGGCTAAAACTTGCCCGTTCAATGGGCATCAGTCGGTTAACTGTCTTTGGGGATTTCGAATTGGTAATCAAGCAATCCACAGGAATCTATCAAACCAAAGAATTGCATTTGTTGCCTTACCATCGGCAAGTTTTATAGATGGCTTTGGAGTTCGAAGAAATCTCCTTTCTACAAATTCCTCGTAATAGGAATGATTTTGCAGATGCATTAGCAACGTTGGCCTCCTTGGTTTACATACCTGACAAGGAAAACATGCCAAGCATCACGTTTGCTCTGCAAAAAGCCCCAGTCTTTGGGAATTACATTGGAGAAGTATCGGATGAGCTACCTCCCATCCACAACCTTTGGTACCAACACATCAAGGAGTATCTGCGAGATGGATCTACACCTGCTGAGGCGAGCCTAACTGAGAAGAGGCGGATTCATCGACTTGCTATAAAATTCTACTTGAGCGGAGATGCACTCTACAAAAGAGATGCAGGATTAGGTCTCCTCAGATGTCTGGATAAAGACCAAGCTCAGTGACTCATGGATGATATCCATGGTGGAGTATGTGGCCCTCACATGAGCGGACCCCTACTTGTCAAGAAAATTCTTAGAACGGGACATTATTGGCTTACACTCAAAGCTGACTGTGCTGATCACGTCAAGAGGTGTTATCAATGCCAGATTCATGGGAATGTTATTCATGCCCCCCAAGGGAAATCCACAATATGAGTTCGCCATGGCCCTTCTCAATGTGGGGAATGGACGTGATCGGGCCCATCGAGCCCAAAGCCAGTAATGGACATCGATTCATATTCACCATGATCGACTACTTCACCAAATGGATAGAAGCAGCTTCCTTCCCCAAGGTTACTAAAAAAGTTATCATTGCTTTCATCAGAAACAATGTCATCTGTCGATATAAACAACTAGAGGTCATTGTGTCAGACAATGCTAAGAACCTCAACAACAAAATGATGGAGGAGTTATGCAAAAAATTCCACATCAAACACCTCAACTCCGTCATCTACCGTCCAAAGATGAATGGTGCTGTTGAAGCGGTTAATAAAAACATCAAAAAGATAATGCAGAAAATGTCCGCCAATCACAAAGGATGGCCTGACCTCTTGCCTCTGACTTTATTAGCCTACAGAACTTCCATGTGAACTTCCACTGGGGCAACCCCATACTCATTAGTCTGTGGGATGGAAGCAGTGCTCCCCATAGAAGTAGAAATGGAATCCCTAAGAGTATTGATGGATGCTCAGTTGGATGAGGACCTATGGGTACAAGATAGGTATCACCAATTGTCTCTGATAGACAAAAGGCGAGCCGCAACTATCTTCCATGGTTAGTTATATCAGCAAAGGATCGCACGATCCTACAACAGAAAAGTCCGACCACGGCAATTCAAACAATATGACTGGGTTTTGAAGAAGATCATTGACAACCAAGATCAATCTAAGGGAAAATTTGCTCCTAACTGGGAAGGCCCATTTATTGTCAAGGAAGTATTGACAGGAGGTTCTCTCAGATTGCAGGAAGTGTATGGCGATGAATTTCCACACCTTATTAACTCGGACACCGTGAAACGGTACTATGTTTGAAGTTACCATCAAACAAACATCCTAGTTTTGATCATCAAATCACCAGTCATTCCGGTTTTTAACCCTTTCACCCTTTTACATACTCTTCTGCCCCTCAGGGAAACATACACTTCAAGCCAGAAGCCTAGTTTTACTTCATTTCAAACCTTTCATACAGTTTCGGTTATCCCGAAGACGGGATTGAACCTTTCTCAATTTTGGTTATCCTGAAGACGGGATTGAACCTTTCACACCTGCAGTTTATCTTAAAGACGGGATTAAACTTTTCTACGCTTGCAGTTTGTCCTGAAGACGTGATCAGACTTTTTCCACACTTGCAGTTTATCCCCATTATGGGATTAAACTTTCTTCTCCCCGCAGTATAGCCTACACATGGGATTCACATTTCTCTTTAGCTGCGATTCGTCCTGAGGGGCGAACTACGTCGACCTGATCTCCTTGATACCCGGGGGTACGTAGGCAACCATATACTATATGGCCCGGTCGCAATAAAAAAAAACAACAAAAACATTTATACCCTTTCTTCACAAAAACAACAAAAATATCTCCACACCCTTCTGCTTTCACATTCAGCGTTGAACCTCCTACACTAGGTTCAAACTACGTAGACTTGATCTCCTCTTCAATAGGAGTACGTAGGCAGCCATTCATGGTGCAGTCTAACCCCTACCAGAACAAACATATTTATCACACGGTACTGGGATCAACATTTAATTTGCCCCATTTCATCGGTTTCAGATCAAAGGGATGGAATTACCCAACCTCTTCTCACAAATAGAAGATTTGGTGACCATCTAAGCTGCGATCGTGCCTCAAAGAGCAATGCCAATCCATAAGAGATGGAATTAACTAGGCTTCTCACAAATAGAAGTACTGAAGACCATCTATGGTGCAGTCAATCTCAGAGAGGAAGAAACCACCCTCCTCTCCATTTTTCCATACAGATACCAGTCCCAAGACACCAAGGATGGTAGGGATTCACAGAAATCAATGATCCATTCTGAGAGACCTTGCGACGTCTCAATGTCCATCTATCAAGGATAAGTTCAGAATGCATCAAGATCATAAGGCCCTGGAGAAACAGGCAAACATCAAGTAAGTATCAAGGCATAACTAAAAGGGAAGTGAATCAAAATATATTTCTCTACCATACATAATACTGTTTGATATATACATATGTGTTTGTACATGATAAAATGGCTAAGTTTAGTGCATGCGCGAGGAAAATATAAAGCTATCTACAGATCTGTGTGTATGCGGACTATCAGATCTAACATAGCATCCCTCTCTGAAGACGGAGGTAACGCTGCAAGCTCCTGCCTAAGGGTATCTACACGAGCTAGCATATTAGAGGCTAACTGCATGGTGGCGGAATGCTCGTCAATGTAGGCACTCATGTCAGCAAGACTGACAGTCATCTGGGATCTAATGAAAGTGCTATCTGCAATGGCCACATCCCTAGAAGATAAGGCGGCATCCTGCTCTCCAATCAATGCATCCCTGGCTGATCTAGCTTTATCCCTCTCCAATAGAGCGGTATCTCTCTCATCAAGAGCTATCAACATCGCGGCCCTAGCCTGATCTCTATCATAGGTCATCAGATGTAAGCTCTGCTCCAAATCTTGTGTCTTAGAATCCGGGTAATGATGGCTTTTCGGGGTGGGAGAATCCATCACAAATCTTTGGTGACCAATGAGCCAAGTCATCAGTGGGAATGACAGCCTCCTCTATAGGCTCCTCATCGTCAGAATCAGTCCCCTGCATTATGGATACTGCCGCAGCCGATGTAGTCTCTGTCTCCATCCATGCGAAATACTCTGCAGAACAACCTGGATGACTGACAGAAAACTCAGCCAACTCTCGCTGATCCCAACAGACATACAACCTGGATCTGTCCTCTGCTGACAAACGGTGTGACGTGAAGTGCTGACTCACTTCCCCCTCATACGGATGGAAATCCTGAAACTGGTCAAATTGACACATCACGGACAATGGGTGGTAAGTGATCATGCCCCTCAAACCAGCCAGAGGGAGATAATCCATGCTCGGAGTATAAGTAATGAAGCTGTAGGGTGACCTGAGCCCTGAACACGGCAATATATCAAATGGATCTCCAATCCCTACCAGTAAAGCGGACCAAGATGAAACATCTGTACACTCCGCAGGCTGAAAGGAATACGTCATGGCTACGTTATAGGTGAAACAAAATCCATGATGTCTAAATGTGCCAATCGGTCTCAAGTGTGACATAAACCACACATACAACATGACCGAGCTACCTGTGAATACTCCTTCCGGATAAGTGCAACATTATGTAGCTGACCTCAAGGTCTCTACGATGATCATCAGAATAATGGTATGACCCTCCCTGAGAGCTCTCACTGCCATGACGCACAGATATCTAGCTCATCCATGTACCGCGGCATGAAGACGTATGACAATACGCATAGAAGTAGTACATCTACTCTAGCTGAACGCCAATGATCCTCCGGTGTGGTGAAATCCTTGGAATGCCGTGCATAGATGTCCTCAGAGCCAAACCTGTGAAACAGGAAACGCTGGGATATAACTGTCTACTCATGTCTCCCATCACCATATGCACGTAAGGTCTGTCCAGAGGCAACATCGTCAATCGTGCATACTCCTCCAAAGTAGGAGTCAACTCACGGGTCCCAAATCAGAATACACATGTCATCCGTCTCTGCATCCCGGTGCTCTAGCATGCCCTCTAAAAATCCTGGAGGAACCTGAAACATCAATAAGGTCATAGTATGCTGCAGCAAATCATCTACGATCACCATGTCTGATGGTGATATACTATCATACCATGATCGTATACCAGCTACCAACACAAATGGTGGGGTATGATCAATACGGCTAACTGTCGAAGAAGACATCTGTACGGGCCATGTCATAAGACCATCCAGGGGTCAATGCTGAGTATCTCTGGACATACATACATATGCATAACATAATAACATGCATGATACAATAGATGACAATATGATATAGGGAATGGAAAACTGTACATACATTCCTAAGTATCATCATCTAATACATCTCTGTACAGCTAAAATACAAGGAAATGGGGCGAAGCTACCCAACATACAACATAGGCCTATCAAAAGATATAGCGAGAATGGGGCGAAGCTACCCAGATGCTAACAGAGGCCTATCAAAAGAGATAACGAGAAATACATCAGAAAAAGCCAATAATGTCGATGTCTACATCATCGATCCTGTCCACCTGATGTAACTCCTCCTGAGTCACTGGATCACTATCTACAGGGATGTCTGGCCGATACAAAGGAGGATCTCTGGCCAAGCAAAACCATACTGGGTCACCGAGGGGACGGCCGCCTTGAGCCGACAGGATCAAAAGTATCTACCTGTGCAGGATCTTTGCCCAAATGCCAAATGAAAAGATGTGATCGGTCCAGCTGCTAAGTCAATCTGTCAAGTTGTGTCACATATATCGGGTCTGAGCTCCAATCGTGCGAGGGATCCACTAATGCTGGAACATCACCTGAGAACAGGGGCCCTCTGACAATGTAAAACCGTCAATCCCCATCAATGGGATGTCAATGACGGGTGACTATGAAACATGCCAATAACGCCTGACAGGAGGCAAGATCGACATACAGATCTCTCATGTAGTGCTCCTGATAGCATGCTCTCCTAAATAGAGCTCCCATCCTCCATCTGTGAAGAGAGGAATCCTGCGGGTGGAAATGACGTACTTTGCTCCAGTCGGGTACCCATCCTCAAATCCAACTCCCAAATGCTCTCCAGAGTAGGGAACCCATGTGTTGACATCGGCTGTCAATAGCTCCAGCTATAGGCGACAATGAGTGAAACCCTCAGCAACAGGGACCTCCGCTAGTATGGAAGGATGCCATCTCCATCCTCGTGGATAGGTGTCTAAACCTAACACGCTCATAGGACGCAAACAAGGAAGCCTCTCATAGGCCCAAAACTGCCAACAAAAAGGCAAACATCTGTTGTCAGTCAACACTCTTAACCTATATATGGGAAAAGATAAGAGAAACCCTCACCAGTAGAAATGGGTAGAATCCTAACCACGCCTCGGTCAAGCCCTGCGATCGCATGCACATTCCCTTGAGGAAGTAGGCAAAGGTGTAGGAACCCCAATCATACTCTCCTATACGGTCCATGTGTCGAGTGGCACTGATCAAAGCGAAGGACACCATAGAGGAATTATCTGGTATGAAGCAGCCCCTAATGATCATCAGGAACAATCGCCGAAGAATGCGATCCCTGACTCTCATATCATCGGGTATGGGCTCGCTCAACAGCCCGCTCATAGCATCTACGCTCAGAGGACCTGTACGAATAGTCCTGCCCTTGAGCGCCTCCACCGGAACTCCCAACAAGGATCTGACGGCAGTAGGGGTGATATCCGCCGTGCAAGGCACCGGCTCCCCTCCAAACTCCATACTTGTGATAAATCGCCAATCCATCGACGTTATCATTACCTCGCAATCCAACAAATGGAGTGACTGAGTCTGGTGGAACCACCACTCAGATAATGCCCTAAGGTAACCCCAGGGACAGCGATGGGGTAGATTGGAGAAGAACCTCCCGAATCCCCAGCCATGGACGATCGCTCTATAGTCATCATGCAAGGCCTAATACATAGAGTGGATGCTAAACCAGTTCCCTCGAGGCTGTGTGAAGCCGGGAACCTACATCAAATGCAGATCAACATCAGAATCCTTGACTCTTCATCAATAGGAAATAAAGGAAGATTAAAGATCTAACTTCATACCTCGTTTGCGTGCAGGTATACTGAAGGATGCC
This sequence comes from Panax quinquefolius, assembly GCA_020205615.1. Taxonomy (NCBI): domain Eukaryota; kingdom Viridiplantae; phylum Streptophyta; class Magnoliopsida; order Apiales; family Araliaceae; genus Panax; species Panax quinquefolius. The sequence goes on from CM035158.1 coordinate 58,121,229, forward strand.
TACTCAAGTCACCCAGAAGATTTGGGTTCACCACTTGAATACCTGGCAATTCCTACGAGGAACACGTACAGCAGGAGCAAGAACCTCGATCGGTGCATCCTCGTCCTCGTCCTCGACATTCGGCACCTCAACCCGAATAGGACGTATCACCGCATCCGCCAAACGACGAGGCTGTCTCACTGAACGGCGCTGAGGCTCTTCAAAAGCCCTTCTTCGTACGCCAGAAGTGGTCCTACGGGAACTACTCGGCTGGTCCGGATCCATAATATCTGGACAACAAATCTCCAAATCACCTTAGAAAGGGTGTGGTAATTTCTTACCTGGAGTCTTTTCCAAAATGCATTCTATGATTACATGCATTCATGCTTTATTTTAACATACATCTACAGTAGAGTTAAAAAATGCATGACTACCCAATACCTACATTTTGGGAAATTTTTGCCATAGCCCCTTTGTAAATGGGACTATCCACATGCACATAGGTATGATTAGGTGGCCATTCAATAGCACACCTATACATAGTCATATACATCCTGTATGCATTCATTACATCATAGTAAAAATTCGTAAGTGTAGTCTAATTACCAGGATTATTTTACTATTCTACCTTTACTCATTTGTCCTCAGATAGGATAAGAAATGACAGTAAAAGGTGCCAATTTGGTATGTCAAAGTCAAATTTTTCACATCATTATGTTCAAAGATGGTTTAATACTAACATTTACTATGTTGAATATTTTTATCAAGTCATATCGCATGCATATTCACTACTATGTGTCTAAATGCATTTCATGCGATAAGTCATTTTCAATGATGTAAATTGGAAAAAAATACATGCATGTGTTACCGTGGATAGTGAAGAACGCCATACGGTGTGATGAATATGCAAAAGTTACAGAAACTCAATAAATCAAGAAGAGCTCTCAGATTTCCTTCATACAATAACTTGAAAATGACTTATGAAAAGCAACCACCACCTATACATAAGCACGGTGGCGCGAGCTAACTGCAGCTCCTGCAGGTACACTGCGGCCCCCCTACATGGGTCCCACACCTCATTTCGCTCAGTTAGAGTTTAAAAGGAGGTCTCACTGTTGAAAAGGCCAAATCAGAATAAAATGCTACGCGATTGAAAGTGATTAGCTTTGAAATCTCGGTTTCTTGTCGGTCAGAGTTTAACTCCCGTTGCCTCAACGGTATTCGCCTGAATGCAGGGTATACTATACCAATGAGCTCATCTTTTACAAACCATGCTCGGCAATACCCCACAAAGGTTTGATGCCGTCATTTGCATGGTCATAACCCTAAATAATCCCCGGCGGGGGTTACAACGCAAAACCACAAAGTTATCAAACATCTACGTCTCCTCGGCGGGGGTCACAACGCACATCCTTCAAACATCTACGTGTCCCCGGCGGGGGTTACAACGCAATACAACTATTGATACACACATCAATGAAGGTCAAACAACCTTGACCTCATGACAACCAATGACAAGTAAACCCATCGAAGCAACCTTCCCCAACAAGGGCTACAACACAATGCTACCATTGACATATACATCAATGAAGGTCAAACAGCCTTGATAATACACTCAGCAGGGATTTATCCAGTGATACACACATTAACGGAAGTCAGGAAACCCTGACAGCGACAACACTGTTGGCAGTGACTCCGACAGTATGAAGGAATATGTTATACACATCCTCAAACAGACAAAGCCTTATCCCCACAGATCTCTTCCACACAAGAGGTACCTCTATGAAGTATAAGCCAGTGTCTAGGATTCAAGACTTTGGTGGTAGTCCCAACGTCAACATCCTTGGAAACTTGGATCGCATGTCCAAGCCATCACTGATTATCATCCCAGCAGGATTACATGGCAATCATGCATCATACATTTGCATCATGTTGCTGCACATAACATCATGTTTATCTTACTTATATTTCAAGTGTCTAGGATTCTTTATCCTATCCATGCCTTGCATTGCATGAATATGATAAAGAGGGGCATCTGTAGACACTCAAAATTTTCTGCACTCCTATTACTAACATTGCAGGAGGGTAGATTCATCTTTTGGAGATAACCCTGAAAGACAGCTTATAATCATCCCGGATACTACCGAAAGTTCAGTTCCAACCCGGAACACAAACTGAGAACGTCGTGTCAACCCGGAACACACACCAAGAATGTCATTTCCAATCTCGGAGATTGTAACATTCCAGAATTTTTAATTGTTATATTAATTATTTATTGAATTATTTAAGTATTTAATGGATGTGTTTATTGTTAAATAAATAATTATTCAAATTTGATTCAATTTGGTTAACTATTTGTTAAATAAATAATTAAGGAAATTAATTATTTTTCTAATTTAATTTAATTATTAAGTTAGAGAGTTTTGATTAATTGAATTACTATTCTTTTTATTGGAATTTGTAATTAAAAAGAGTGTGTTAGTTGATTAAATAAAGTTATAATTATATAGAAAATTATAATTTTGTGGTATTGATTTATGTGATTCAGTTTTAATTCAGTTTTTGCCAAACAAGGCCTAATGTCTATTAAGTCTTTAATTTAACTGTGTTTTACCAAACAAGGTGTATGGATTAATGAGTTATTTTTTAGTTAGTAACCAAACAAGCCTTATGGCTCTTGATTTTCAAAACTTATATAACTGATATCAGTTATATTTATATTTATATTATATAATTAATATATATTATATCTTCTATGCGTTATAATCCTAAGACGTAAGATTAGAATAGAGAGGGAAGAGAGAAGAAGAGAGTTTGCAGAGAAGAAAAAGAAGAGAGGAAGGAAGGCTAAGGAAGTTGAGAGAGAGATTGGAGAAAAGAAGTTTGAGAATCAAAAGGAATAGCCATCATCATCTTCTTCAAGGTATTCTCCTATTTCTTTTAGTTTTAAAAGTTTTAGTTTTCTCCTATTTCTCTGTAAAATTCTTGTGATAAGATAATTGTTGATTTTATGTGTGTTCATGTGATAAACTAGTGTTGTAAGGTTATTTTCATAGGATATATATGATTATAATCAATGTATTGTGGTTATGTATGTAGTTGTGAAGAAAACCTTTTTACAGAGAGTTTTTGTGAATATATATTGTTTAGCTTAAAGTAGAAATTGAGGGTTAATTAATTGTTTAGTTGTTAAATTGACCATTTAATTTGATAGAGTATGTATATACTTTGATAAAATGCTTTAAATTAATGGTTTTGGTTGAAAAACAAAATTTACAGTGTTGGTTTTCATTGAAATATCAAAAAGTGAGTTTTTTTTTATAAAAAACAGTGAAATTGGATGTTTTAAACTTGTTGTTTATGTTGTTGTATGGCTAGAAACATGTTAGGAATTCTTGAATTTTGTTTACATGAAGTTTTTGTATGAATTATATGTTATTTATGCGTTAGAAAGCGAGCTTGTAGGCGAAATTGGCTTTTTTCCCGCACTTATATCGTCGAAGTCGCATCGAATCAGTAGCAATATGTTGTCAGCAGCGCTTCTTGCTATGACTTTGTAGTTTTGTTCATGTGCATGTTATGCCATGCTCACGCCATAGCGTGACCCATAGTATAAAGCTGTATATGCATGGCATGGAGAGTTAGCAGAGAATGGTACGACGATTGTACTTTTTGTACATGAAATTTTAAGAAAAGTTATGTGAGGATAGTAGAACTGTAAAATGTTAATTTTAGTATTTCTATACTATGAATAATTATATTATTAAGGATTAACTTGTGTTATAACTTGATTATATGATTAAAAATCCAATTTTTAAATGATGTACGTACTTAGTTATGGTTGTAAAATGGTAATGGCTAACTATGTCATGATGACATATGTTTATAGGATATTGTGATTCGTATTAATTCGGTTTAGCCTACGTACAAGGCAAGTTTTCTAAACCTTTTTTTTATTGAGCAAGTTTTCTAAACTTTCTTTTTACATTGAACAAGTTTTCTAATCTATTATCTTGTTAATCAAACTACTATTTTCAATTCGATTACGATATAATGATGTAAGTTATTCTTGAGCAAGTTATTCTTGTATTTAACTTTTTGTTTAGCATGCAAAATTTATAATGTTGAACATTTTTATCGATCAAATTGTTATGCATGCTTAGTATTCAATTCTAATTAACCTTGGCTTAGTATTGTTCAAGCAAGCTGTTATAGTTATTCAAATTGTATGCTCTTAGATTATTCCTAAAGCATGACTTTAGTTTACTATGATTGATTCAATCACGATTATTCTATAGTATAATGTTATTGGTTTTATTCAACTAATCCTTAGTTGATGTTTGTTGAATTCTAAATTACCTTGAAAGCTTATCCAAACCAAACTTCCTTTGGTGCGGACTTGTACTCTAAATACTGAGATGAACAACCCTATTGTTATGATTAGGGGTTAACTTACGCATAACGTTAAAATGTTTGTGCACAATACATTGTACGAAGGGCTGATCCCCCTAAGTACGAGGTCCTTATAGTCTTATGACATTTAAAGTTGGAGTTGAAAGATTACTTGCAACTGTGGACGTAGTTCGTGGTCTTACGACCCTCAGTGATGTATATTTTCCATATCTTTGGATTTCAGTTTCTGTTTATTGTTGATAGAGTACTATTCATTGTTGATGAGCTTATTTTGGCAGTTATTATACTCATGTTGATTCCATATTATATCCAGTGAGCAATTATTTTGCTCACTCTTGCATATTTATAAACTCATTGCAGCTAAAGAAGAGAAGGTAGATGAACCTTCGTCTAGCAATGGAAAGGGAAAAATGTGCAAGTGATGAAGACTTGTAATTTTTTTCTTTAGACTTTTATTATGATGATCTTAGACTTGGTTTTAATGAAGTTTATTTAATTTTCGCATTTGAATGATTGTATTTAAAGGTTAGATAACCTGGGAGATTTAATTATGTAACTCTTTAATGGAAAAGGTTTTATTTATCCAGTTTTATTGTGATTGGGTAGTTAGATATGAATGTTTGATTAAGTGAACACCAGATCCTGTGGGAATGAAGTACCTGGATTTGGGGGTGTCACATGTTGGTATCAAAGCCTTAGGTTATGAACCTTAGCTAGGGGGAAAAACCTTAGGAAGTAACCTTCGAAAAGATAGTGATGAACTCTTATCGAGTTTCAAGGAGAAAGTAATAAAACACTTATGTGCTTATGTGATTACAACTTATGTGCTCGTGAGAGTCGAGTAGTAATGATTAGTAATTAAAACTTAAAATTTTGTTGTCAGGATGTCGGATGTTGGAGGAGCTAGTCGAGCTGGGGAGGAGGAACCCCGAGTACCTATAGAGGAGGAGCCCTGAGACATTCACGTCGTCAGGGAACAACTGTTACAGAGAGAGACATCTCCATTGATCACTGTTGTTGGTCGGGAGCATGAGCACGAGGCCGAGACTGATCGAGGAGGAGGATCTCGAGGAAGAAGAGGAGTTCCCACCGAACTCCATTGATGCTGAGATGTATGATGCACTTTATGATTGTAACATAGAGTTGCAGGATACTGTCTGGGATCTGACTAAGCGGGCGGTTAGTTAGCAAATTACTATTGAGCAGAGGGATAGGGAGATTGTGACTCTTCACACACGTTTAGGAAACGTGGAGTAGGATCTGGTCCACGAGAAGGGTCAAACTGAGGATAAGTCTGCAGAAATAGAAAAGTTGAAGAAGGATCTGAAAGAGAGCTCGGAGAGGCTTGCCATAGCAAAGGAGGGCTGGGTACGAGAGTCACGTTGGGATGATCTTGCAGAAGATGATCGCCGTGCGAAGAAGGCTAAACTTGAGGAGAGGTACTCTACACTACAAAATGCAATGGATGCGGTCCAAGATCGAGTTAGGAAGTATCCAATCCAGTTTGAGGATCTACCATCATATATCTTTGGATCATGAGCGATGGCTCGCATCATGGAAGAGGAACATAGCAAGGCTATTCAGCGCCTTAACAGACAGTGATAGTATTAGTTTAATTATGTGAAAATTATTTGGTAGTTAATGATGTAAATTCCGATGTGTTTATAAACAAAGGAATATTTTGATGTTTTAAATCCTGTAGATTCTTTATCTCGGGATAGTGGATGTAAATAGCAGTGATGCTATTGATATGATGTTTTCGAAGAAGTTATGAATAAAAGATATTATTTTCTTTATCCAAAGTGTTATGTGTTATGAAGTGATTACTTTCATGGGGGCAAGTTAAGTAGAAATTACTTGAAAGAGTTGAGTAATAATCTAATGAATGTATTTTTTTAATAGAAAATGCCTCCAAGACGTCAACCACCCCGTCAGAGAACCACCGAAGGAACCAACAACGATAATGCTGAAACTAACTCCGTTCAGCAGTTGGTGACGTTACTGACAGGTGCACTGCAAAATCAACCGTAGAATCAACCTCAGAACCAAGGTGCTACGTTTAAGGATTTCAAGGCGGTTGGACCACCAGAATTTTGTGGATCCATGAATCTAGTTGAAGCACAGACTTGGATTATGGAAATCGAGAAGGTTTTTGATGTGGCTAGGGTAGAGGAGAATCAGAAGACTTCTTTTACAATGTTTATGTTGAAAGAGGAGGCTAGCTATTGGTGGCAGGCCAATAAAACTCGGGAAGGACTAGGAGTAATGACCTGGGATAGGTTTAAGGAGCTGTTCTTCGAGACTTATTTCCCAGAGAGTTCGAAGAGTCAACTAGAGGTCCAGTTTTTGGAGTTGAAGCAGGGAACAATGTTGGTGTCGGAGTATGCCGCAAAATTCAACGAGTTGGCGAGGTTTGCGCCATATCAGGTCAGCACAGACGAGCGCAAGGCGAAGAGGTTTGAGCAGGGACTGAAACCCTGGTTGTACAGTAGGGTCTCCCTGTTCTAATTGAAGACATTTGCAGCAGTGATGGAGAAGGCGATTCTCGCTGAAAGTGGAGGCGAGGCGGTAACAAAGCATAATCAAGAGCAGAGAAAGAAGAAAAGTGAAGGTGAAGCTAAGAGTGGTGGTAACGGTAGTAATGGCAACAACCTGAAGAGGAAGTGGAATGGGAATGGAGGAGCTGGAAATCAGCAAAGAAACCAGCAAAATAAGAAGTTCGAAGCATGTGCTTTGTGCGAAAAGTTTCATAAGGGAGTGTGTTTGCTGGGGAAATGAGTATGCTTCAATTATGGCCAGGAGGGTCACATCGCCCCAAATTGCACTTAAGCTAAGAAGAATGTGTGCTTCACGTGCGGATCCAAGGATCACTTTGCTCGTGAATGCCCTAAGAAGAGATTTGGTGAGATAAATGGGAGCAAGGGAAATGCTAGTGGAGGTGCGTTGGTTATTGCTGGACCAACAACAACAAATAAGCCCACAGCCAGAACCTTTAATATGACTGTGCAAGATGCTGTGTAATCAAAGGATGTGGTGTCAGGTATTATCCCGATCAATGATATTGATGCTTATATATTATTTGATTCGGGTGCTACTTGCTCATTTATATCTGTTGAATTTGCTATAAGATTAGGATTGCCTAGTGAAGAATTGAGTTTCCCTTTAAACATAGAAATTACGAATAAGGAAGTAGTTCCTGTTAGGTTCGTATACAAGAACTGTAGGGTGAATATTAAGGGAAATATTTTGATGGTAGATTTGATTCCGATCAGGCTAGGAGAGTTTGATGTTATTTTGGGAATGGATTGGTTGTTCAATTATGGAGCGATAATTGACTGCCAAAAGAAATGTGTAAACCTTATGACTCCGTCAAAGGTAGTATTCAATGGTAGCAAATCGCCTAGACAAATGAGATGTCTAACGATTATGCAGGCCAAGAAGTTGTTGAGTCAAGGCTGTGTGGGTTATTTAGCTTACATAGTCGATACTCAGAAGAAGGGTGTGAAACTGGAAGAAATACCAGTAGTTAGGGAGTTTGTGGACGTATTTCCGGAGGATTTGCCAGGACTTCCGCCTGACAGAGAAATCGAGTTCGTGATCGACTTAGCACCAAGAATCGCTCTGATATCGAAGGCTCCGTACAGAATGGCTCCGGTGGAGATGAAAGAACTAATGATACAACTACAAGAGCTGTTGGACAAGAAATACATTCAGCCGAGTGTGTCACCGTGGGGAGCACCGGTGTTATTTGTAAAGAAGAAGGATGGGTCAATGCGTCTTTGCATTGATTATAGGGAGTTAAACAAAGTCACTATTAAGAATAAATATCCATTGCCGAGAATAGATGACTTGTTTGATCAATTGAAGGGTGCTAGATATTTCTCGAAAATAGATTTGAGAAGTGGGTATCATCAACTGAAGGTAAGAAAGGAGGATGTATCGAAGACGGCATTCCGAACTCGGTATGGACATTATAAATTTTTGGTGATGTCTTTTGGTTTGACAAACACCCCTGCAGCGTTCATGGATTTGATGAACAGGATGTTTAAACCATTTTTAGACAAGTTTGTGGTGGTATTTATCGACGATATTCTGGTGTACTCTAAAACTCAAGAGGAACATGTGGAACACTTACGTCTATCGTTGGAGACGCTAAGAAAAGAAAAGTTGTATGCGAAATTCTTTAAATGTGAATTTTGGCTGGAACGTGCACAATTTCTTGGGCACGTAATTGACAAGGATGGAATTTCAGTGGATCCATCAAAGGTTGAAGCTGTGATACATTAGGAACAACCGAGAACTCCATCAGAAGAGAGAAGTTTCTTGGGATTAGCAGGGTATTACAGACGGTTTATCCAGGATTTCTCTAAGATTGCCACTCCGTTGACAAATTTGACGAGGAAATCTGTAAAATTTGTTTGGACGGAGAAGTGTGAAGAAATTTTCCAGGAATTGAAAAAGAAGTTAAGTATGGCACCTGTGTTGTAATTACCAGATAATACAAAAATTTTGTGGTGTACAGTGATGCTTCACACAAGGGATTAGGATGTGTCCTTATGCAGAATTGAAAAGTCATCGCGTATGCATCAAGGTAGTTGAAGGACTACGAAAAAGGGTATCCGACTCATGATTTAGAGTTGGCGGCGATTGTGTTTGCACTAAAGATATGGAGACACTATCTCTACGGGGAGAAATGTGAGATCTACACAGACCATAAGAGTCTGAAGTACTTTTTCACTCAGAAGGACCTGAACATGCGTCAAAGAAGATGGATGGAATTGATAAAAGATTATGATTGTGAGATCTTTTATCATCCAGGTAAAGCAAATGTGGTTGCAGATGCCTTGAGTAGGAAAGGCAGAGAGAAGTTGATGCTGTTAACTGATAAGGAGGAGCTTATTACAGCAATGTCAAGGTTAGAGTTGGAAATCAAATTTCCAAAAGAATTCGATGAGAAATTGTACCAGATGGAAGCCAGTCAAACTTTGGTGGACAAAGTGAAGAACGCTCAACTGCAGGATGAGGAATGCAAAAAAATACGAGAAAGTGTGGTCGAGGGAAAATAAACAAAGTACAAAGTTGATATAGGGGATGCTGAGATTTGAAGGACGAATATAGGTTCAATGATGCACGATATTAAAGAAGACATCTTGACCGAAGCTCATAACTCGAGATATTCGATTCATCCAGGAAGTATGAAGATGTATTAAGATTTGCGGCGACATTTTTGGTGGCCAAATATGAAAAGAGATGTTGCAGAATGCGTTGCAAAGTGCTTGACATATCAGAGAGTCAAGGCCGAGCATCAAAGGCCAAGCGGGTTACTTCAACCGTTAGAGATACCGAAATGGAAATGGGAACATATCACAATGGATTTTATGGTAGGTCTTCCAACAACTCAGAAAGGATATGATACAATATGGGTGATAGTGGATAGATTGACAAAGTCTGCACACTTTTTGCCAATAAAGATTAGATTCAATCTTGATCAGCTGGCAAAACTATATGTTAAAGAGATCGTTACAAGACATGGAGTTCGAGTGTCAATTGTGTGTCGACGAGAGATCCGAGGTTCACATCAAACTTTCGGAAGAGACTACAAGAATGTATGGGAACACGATTTTGCGAATGAGTACGACATATCATCCGCAAACAGATGGCCAAAGAGAAAGAATGATTCAGACATTGGAAGATATGTTGAGAGCATCGTCATGGATTTTAAAGGAAAATTTGGGATGAACAATTACCGTTGGTAGAATTTTTCTACAATACTTGATTACCATGCAAGCATCGGCGGCATGCCGCTTTACGAAGCATTATCTGGCGGCAGAGGTGCAGAACTCCACCATGCAGGATGAAGTCGGGTGAGCGTCAACTATTAGGACCGAGAGGCGGTACAACAAGCTGCTCACGAGGTTGTCAAACTCATCGAACAAGATTGATATTTTGCTCAAGGCAGACAAAAGAAATATCTTTGATCAACATGAGACGAGATCGTGTATCGTTCGATGTAGGGAATTATGTATTTCTAAAAGTTTCTCCTTGGAAGGGGAAGATTCGATTTGGTAAAAAGGGAAAACTAAGTCCGAGGTTTATTGGACCCTTTGAAGTGCTGAGGAAAGTTGGAGAGGTAGCTTACGTGGTAGCTCTACCTCCAGAACTGCAAAACATTCATAATGTTTTTCACGTGTCGGTGTTGCGACCGTATAAATCTGATTACAAGCACGTAATTGAATACAAACCATTACAATTTGAGAAAGACTTGTCTTATGAAGAGGTTCCTATTCAGATAGTCAACAGGAAAGAACAAGTGCTCAGGAATAAGGTGATACCTTCTGTAAAGGTAGTATGGAGGAACCACAATGTCGAAGAGGCCACGTGGGAACTCGAAGCTGAAATGATGAAGAATTACCCTGAGTTGTTTGTTTAATCTATGTCTTCGATTCTAGGAATAGAATCTTTGTAAGTAGGGGAGAATGTGACAAATGAATTGTTTGAATTGTGATTCTAAGTACAGAATTCTTGTAAGGAGGGAATGATGTAACATTCCAGAATTTTTAATTGTTATATTAATTATTTATTGAATTATTTAAGTATTTAATGGATGCGTTTATTGTTAAATAAATAATTGTTCAAATTTGATTCAATTTGGTTAACTATTTGTTAAATAAATAATTAAGGAAATTAATTATTTTGCTAATTTAATTTAATTATTAAGTTAGAGAGTTTTGATTAATTGAATTACTATTCTTTTTATTGGAATTTGTAATTAAAAAGAATGTGTTAGTTGATTAAATAAAGTTATAATTATATAGAAAATTATAATTTTGTGGTATTGATTTATGTGATTGTAATTTAATAAATTTTTTTAATTAATTTAATTTTTTGCCAAATAAGGCCTAATGTCTATTAAGTCTTTAATTTAATTGTGTTTTACCAAACAAGGTGTATGTATTAAAGGGTTATTTTTTAGTTAGTAACCAAACAAGCCTTATGGCTTTTGGTTTTCAAAACTTATATAACTGATATCAGTTATATTTATATTTATATTATATAATTAATATATATTATATCTTATATGCGTTATAATCCTAAGACGTAAGATTAGAATAGAGAGGGAAGAGAGAAGAAGAGAGTTTGCAGAGAAGAAAAAGAAGAGATGAAGGAATGCTAAGGAAGTTGAGAGAGAGATTGGAGAAAAGAAATTTTAGAATCAAAAGGAATAGCTATCATCATCTTCTTCAAGGTATTCTCCTATTTCTTTTAGTTTTAAAAGTTTTAGCTTTCTCCTATTTCTCTGTAAAATTCTTGTGATAAGATAATTGTTGATTTTATGTGTGTTCATATGATAAACTAGTGTTGTAAGGTTATTTTCATAGGATATATATGATTATAATCAATGTATTGTGGTTATGTATGTAGTTGTGAAGAAAACCTTTTTACAGAGAGTTTTTGTGAATATATATTGTTTAGCTTAAAGTAGAAATTGAGGATTAATTAGTTGTTTAGTTGTTAAATTGACCATTTAATTTGACAGAGTATGTATATACTTTGATAAAATGCTTTAAATTAATTGTTTTGGTTGAAAAACAAAATTTAAAGTGTTGATTTTTATTGAAATATCAAAAAGTGAGTTTTTTTTTTATTATAAAAAACAGTGAAATTGGATGTTTTAAACTTGTTGTTTATGTTGTTGTATGGATAGAAACATGTTAGGAATTATTGAATTTTGTTTACATGAAATTTTTGTATGAATTATATGTTATTTAGTCTGTTAGAAACGAGCTTGTAGGCCAAAATTGGCTTTTTCTGTCTTTATTCTTAAATTTGTCGATCAGCTGAATGTACTTGAATTAGCCTTGCAATATGACCAAGATGATTTGTTTAGCCATACGCCGTATAATACCTGCAAACATGACTTTGTAGTTTTGTTCGTGATGCATGAAGGCCTCACTCACGTGATAGCATACGATACCAATTGTGTGTATGCATGTGTGAAGTTAGCGAGAATGGTTCGACGATTGTACTTTTTGTACATAAAATTTTAAGAAAAGTTATGTGAGGATAGTAGAACTGTAAAATGTTGATTTTAATATTTCTATACTATGAATAATTATATTATTAAGGATTAACTTGTGTTATAACTTGATTATGTGATTAAAAATCCAATTTTTAAATGATGTACGTACTTAGTTATGGTTGTAAAATGGTAATGGCTAACTATGTCATGATGACATATGTTTATAGGATATTGTGATTTGTATTGATTCGGTTTAGCCTACGTACAAGGCAAGTTTTCTAAACCTTCTTTTTATTGGGCAAGTTTTCTAAACTTTCTTTTTACATTGAGCAAGTTTTCTAATCTATTATCTTGTTAATCAAACTACTGTTTTCAATTCGATTATGATATAATGATGTAAGTTGTTCTTGAGCAAGTTATTCTTGTATTTAACTTGTTGTTTAGCATGCAAAATTTATAATGTTGAACATTTTTATCAATCAAATTGCTATGCATGCTTAATATTCAATTCTAATTAACCTTGGCTTAGTATTGTTCAAGCAAGCTGTTATAGTTATTCAAATTGTATGCTCTTAGATTATTCCTAAAGCATGACTTTAGTTTACTATGATTGATTCAATCACGATTATTCTATAGTATAATGTTATTGGTTTTATTCAACAAATCCTTAGTTGATGTTTGTTGAATTCCAAATTACCTTGAAAGCTTATCCAAACCAAACTTCCTTTGGTGCGAACTTGTACTCTAAATACTGAGATGAACAACCCTATTGTTATGATTAGGGGTTAACTTACGCATAGTGTTAAAATGTTTGTGCACAATACATTGTACGAATGGCTGATCCCCCTAAGTACGAGGTCCTTATAGTCTTATGACTGTTAAAGTTGGAGTTGAAAGATTACTTGCAAATGTGGACGTAGTTCGTGGTCTTACGACCCTCAGTGATGTATATTTTCCATATCTTGGGATTTCAGTTTCTGCTTATTGTTGATAGAGTACTATTCATTGTTGATGAGCTTATTTTGGCAGTTATTATTGCTATACTCATGTTGATTCCATATTATATCCAGTGAGCAATTGTTTTGCTCACTCTTGCATATTATAAACTCATGCTGACTAAGAAAAGAAGGTAGATGAACCTTCGTCTAGCAAAGGAAAGGGAAAAATGTGCAAGTGATGAAGACTTGTAATTTTTTTCTTTAGACTTTTATTATGATGATCTTAGACTTGGTTTTAATGAAGTTTATTTAATTTCCGCATTTGAATGATTGTATTTAAAGGTTAGATAACCTGGGAAATTTTATTATGTAACCCTTTAATGGGAAAGGTTTTATTTATCCAGTTTTATTGTGATTGGGTAGTTAGATATGAATGTTTGATTAAGTGAACACCAGATCCTGTGGGAATGAAGTACCTGGATTTGGGGGTGTCACAGAGATAACCCCGAGATATGCAGATCAAAAAAGAGCAGCAACAACAACATGAGAGGCGATCCTGTCTTGGCGATGACCTGCCGACATTAGGATTTGATCCCGAGAGACAACACTGGGAGTAGCAACCCCATCCTTGGTGATAGCCTCATGGGATGCCATTGCAGTTCCGGCAATAACCCCAGAAATGCTTATTCAAACACATGCGATCAGCTTCAATCCAGATGACAGTGAGGCATACAAACAAGCAGCCCAATCTCAGATGTAACCCTGAGCAACGTCTGTTTTCCGCTTAAATCGGTGATAACCCCGGTGAGGAGTCACAACGTCATCTTACCACGTCAACAAGATGATATCGCAGCATACCAACAAGTAGTCCAATCTCAGTTGTAACCCTGGGCAACGTTTACTTTCAACTCAAACCGGCGATAACCCCGACAAGGAGTCAAACATCATCTTGTTCCTTCGAGAAATGGCACGTCGTCTCAACACTTCTTACATACATACATCCAACAATGTCCCACAAGAACCGAGGAGTGACAATCCCAAGTGACTATTACGTGTGGTAGCACTTTGGATAGAATTTGAAGCTTGAAGACCATTGGCATAGACCCCTTTTCCTGACTTCGTACAACCTCTAATCCATATCATTGCGTAACTCTCGACACCAGCGGTCCGAAGAAGGTTAGATATACCTCGTTCGGATGCTCGGATTGAAGTTTTTCAAGTTCGGCGGACATTACTGATGCATGAGTGCACGACTATTTAGACGAGAGATGAGGAGGCGAGGATCTGATCCACGACCGGTAGATGTACAATCAATGCATGCCATGCATGATGTACCAATGGCCATCCGATATATATATACAAGGCTTGGGTTGACCATTTGAGAAGGAGAGAGAAGAAAAAAAGCGAGGAAGCCCTGTCCATTTTACTCTGCATACACATCTTTTGAGTGTTTCCTCTTCTTAAAATGATGAGTTAGCTCACATATAGCTATCTTTTATCTGGCGGAGTGAGTGTTTATCCATTTAAAGTCATAGAAGTCTACTTTGGCGCCCACTATATGCCTTCTTACATTCTATAAAGCCTTCTTCTCATATAGCACACCTTTGTTATACACATTGAGAGTCGTGTTGTGTGCGCGTTTGCTCGGACTTGATCCGTGTTTTTTTCATTACATCGTATATATATACTAATATATGTATATATTTCATATATATGGACTAACATTATTGAGTTATGCCTCGATTGAGCCTGAACTTGATGCAGGCGTTTAATTTTTTTATATATATACTTATATATATATAAACTGTGGTAAGACTTTGTCTGATGAGCCTGGATTTTACATCCGGTGCGTTTAAATTACTTTTATATATATATATATATATATATACTTATATATATAACTGTTGTCAGACATATCTGATGAGCCTGGATTTACATCCGGTGCGTTTATTCGCTTTTATATATATATAATTGCTGTCGGACATATCCGATGAGCCTGGATCTACATCCAGTGTGTTTACTGCTTTTATATATATAGTTGTACATATATATATATATTTACATTTACATCGGGCACTGGAGTTTACTTATTGGCCTTTTTACTTTTATTTACATTTTGTCCCGCCTTGAGTTTACTTAACGTGCAGTTGATGATCGCTTTTCTGACTTTATTTACATTTCGTCTCTTTGGAGTTTACTTCGTGGCGATTGATCATGTCCATATATATATATATATATATATATATATATATATATATATATATTAACCGCTTTTATATATTTACATTTTCGATCCCCCATGGAGTTTCTTCGTGGTGGTTGATCAAGTCTGTATATATATATATATTTACAACTTTTATATATATAACTGCTTACTGCTTTCCATACAAATTGCAGTATCATGTGAGCCTAGGAATCATGTGATCATAGGTTAAGTTTACTGAATCTTGATTCGGTTCCCATGATGGACATTTTTCAGCTGTAAGCAGATTGTACACTATTTTACAATGTTTGAATTTCCTTGGATGGCTATCATGCCCATGAGGAGTTCGGCACTGCTGTATATTGTTTTCTCGAGAATGCTTCACATCTCAAAAATAAAAGCAAACAAGCCGGACATTTAATAATAAAATGGAAGTATCAAAGGCCTCAATTACTATTGAGCACAGGGTTTGAAAAACCTCTTTTACAAAACGTCATTGCCATATCTTGTTTAAAACTGAATTTTTCTATAAAATTCAAACCCTTTGTATATAGGTGCAAACGAAGTACAATACTACTTCCAAATGTTTTCACATTGATCCACACACACACACACACACACACACACACATTCATATAACAATTTCTTTGAAAAGTGGCGGTCACCGTGGTAACACGGATGTCGGGGGTTGCCTAACACCTTCCCTCTGCATAATCAAGCCCCCGGACCGAAAATGAATCTCGGTTTCACAGACTCGTTTAGCAGTGTCAAATCACTGGGTCAATGTGTAAACCTTTTCGGTTGCGTTGGTACAACCAGTTAAATACACCAACTGGTGACTCTTAAAGTCCAATCGTCGACATTATACATGTCTGACCTTTTTCACTTGTTTTTTCAAACAAATCTCACATTAACATGAGAGCAGCAAAGAACAAGTAACGAAAAGGGACACTCAAAAATCCCAACGTCGACAGGGGTTACTATTCATGTATACGACACTATTCACGTATATAGCACTATTCACGAATACGGTACTATTCACCGAAAAATGAAAATTTTTCTTTTTGTCCAAGATGTCTATTATGGTTACTATCTTTGATTGTATTCATGTTTTGATCGTTATTTTTGAATCCTGCTTCAAAATTGGTTATTATGGAGTATTATTAATCTTGGATAAACTGTTATACGAATCCTAATATTTGTCCTTCTGTCATGCTGGATTCGTTTTCTTTAAAATATTTTTCATCATTCTCAGTCTTAAATGATGATATTACTGAATATCTTTGGCCTGTAGTGCAAAGATGAATGATTAACTGATGAATATCTTTGGCCCGTAGTGCAAAGATGAACATGTGTTGAGATGAACATGACCAACTGGTGATACAAATAAATATCTTTGGCCTGTAGTGCAAAGATGAATATTTGATTGAAGATGTATAATGATTGATGTTACAGGGATAAAATATTGATGATGGACTTTTAAATCTTTGAAGATAGTAGAATTTATTCTCTACGTGACTCTTCTAATGAATTGTTGTTTTCGCTGCATTTATTGACCTAAAACTTGTTGTCTATTATATTCTATCAGATTTTTCCCTATTGAAGACTAATGATAATTTGTTATATATTATCTTAGTCATAATATTCTTTACTGGGCTAGTTGAGCTCACCCTTTTCCTTTTTGTTCCATTTTTCTTCTCAGGAGGTGAGAACATGACAGGATCTAGTCGGGGTATGGAGTGATGGTTCTAGAAAGATGTTTTAGCAGTCCTCACTATTTCTGTAAAATAGTGTATGAATAATTGTAATGAGGACTTATTTGGGTATGTATATTGTCTAGAAGACAATATTTGTATTTAAACTCACAGTATGTGTTGTAGTATTTTGCACGACAATTGTATTATTGAAGTTGTAGTTTGCTTTCTGTACCATGTATTTGGCGACTCAGAATGGGTGTTGTATAGCTGTTTTGGGGGCGTCACATTTGGTATCAAAGCTTAGCAATATGGTCTCTAGCGGAGATCGGAGAATAGAACTGGGAGGGGAGAGATGAGTAAATCATTCGCTAGTGTGTCCTATCTAAGCTTATTTGTTGGTCGGTCATAATATAGTGATATTATGTGATATGTGAATTTGATTAATTAACCCTTGTCTTATGGTAGTATTTAAGAATGGCTGTTGAGAACGTTAACAATGGAGTGTATGAGACTGTGGAACAACCTTTAGTCACAAACTAGGAGAACGTGCAACAGGAAGACAATGTTCCTCCTGTAAACAACACCACTGATCAGACGATGAACGATGGGATGTTTAGAAGCTTTTTGCAGATCATGCAAAATCGAGACGAGGAGACTTCGTGTGCGAATCTGAGTGGAAATGATAGCTTGTAGCGTTGGTTTATCACGACCAAGCAGTTCAAAGAGTTGGGACCACGAGTGCGGGAAAGCGGATCCGATTAAGGTGAGCGTGGGTCAAGAAAAATTACCAAAATATTGACGTCTTGGGATACGGAGGAAGAAGGTTCTATTCGCCACTTTTATGTTTTCGTAATGAGGCGATTCATTGGTGGGAATCGTGAAACGTACCCATCCATTGCACTCGGCATGTCCGGGAGACATTTTGAGCTGTTCAATGACAAGTACTTTCCTGAAAGTATTCGTCATATGAAGTATGTGGAGTTTATTAGACTGGAATAAAACAACATGACGATGTCCCTGTATGAGGCGAAGTTCGCAGAGTTATCCAGGTTTGCACCTCATTTGGTGGAGAATGAGGAACGTATGACGCAAATGTTTTTGAGAGGTCTGAAACCCGATATACGTCAATATCTCATTTCTCATAAATTTTCTCTGTATTCAGATGTTGTCAACAGGGCTCAATTATTAGATCGAGATAATGAGTACGTTCAACTGAGGGACAACAACCAGGGTCAGACCGGTGACAGCAGTCATCGGAGCAATGATAACCAGCGTGGTGGAATGAATACAGACAAAAGCGGTAATCGTGGCCATGATAATAGAAGAAGCGAGTTGGGAGGAGATTTTAAAAAGAGAAGGTACAACAACGACAATGTGAAGACGCCAAGGCTGAGAAGAATCGTTTCTAAGGGAGGATAACGACCACCGGTCGTATGCTATAAATGCGAGAAAGAGGGACATATCAATCCAAACTGCCCACAACAGTTCAAGGTATGTTATAATTGTGGAAAGGAATGACATATCGCTCGAGATTGTACTATAGTGAAACCAAGTTCAGCAGGGACGGTGACTGAAAAGTCTGTCCCAGAAAAGTCAAAGTCAACGGTTCCTGGAAGAGCGTTTGTCGTGATAACGGGTAAGCTAATCTTGAATTCTTGCGAAGCTTATACCTTACTAGATACCGGTTCTACCCATTTTTTTATCTCTTCTACTTGTGCTCAACGTTTAAATTTGACTCCGGAGAAATTAGACTTTGATTTATCAGTAGAGACTCCGTTAGGAGAAACTTTCGTTACATCCACAGTTTATAAATCTTACTTAATCCAAGTTGGCACTATCACATTACCTGTGGATCTTATCTCTTTAAAGATACTTGCTTTTGATGTGATTTTAGGGATTGATTGGTTAACAACTCATCATACCAAAATTGATTGTTTTCGTAAGGTTGTTAGTTTTCATATTCCTAACCAACCTATTATACGAATTCAAGCAACTAAACCACAAAAATCAGTCACTGTCATAACAAGCCATAAAGCTATTCGTTTATTGAAAAATGGATGTCACGCTTTCTTAGCCCATGTTATGGACTTGAACAAAAATACGTAAGATTTAAATAATATTTCTGTTGTTAGTGAATTTCCTAACGTATTTCCTAAAGAACTTCCTGGTCTACCCCCAGAACGTGATGTTGAATTCTTTATTGACCTTGAACTGGGTACAAATACCATTTCTAAAACCCCATATCGAATGGCTCCTATTGAACTTCAGGAGTTAAAAGTCTAACTACAGGAGTTATTAGACATCGGTTTCATTCGTCCTAGTATATCTCCTTTGGGTGCTCCTGTTTTATTCGTAAAGAAGAAAGGCGGGAGTATGCAACTTTTTATTGACTACCGAGAATTAAACCATGTCACCATCAAGAATAGGTATCCGTTACCTCGCATTGATGACCTGTTCGACCAGTTGCAAGGAGCACAATTCTTTTCAAAGATCAACCTTCGTTCTGTATATCATCAGATAAAGATTAAAACTGAGGATATTCCAAAGACTATCTTCAGATCTCGTTACGGGCATTATGAATTCTTAGTCATGTCTTTTGGATTGACTAATGCTTCTGCTGCTTTCATGGATATGATGAACCATGTATTCAAGGAATATTTGGATCAGTTTGTTGTTGTCTTTATTAATGACATCCTCATCTATTCCAAAAGCCGTGAACATCATGAGCACCATTTGAAGCTGATACTTAAAAGGCTTCATGAAAATAAGCTATATGCCAAGCTGAAGAAATGCGAGTTCTGGCTTGAGGAAGTAGCATTCCTTGGGCACGTGGTGTCAAAACATGGAGTATCTGTTGACCCGGCGAAGATTGAAGCAATACAAAGTTGGGAGCAATCGAAGTTGGTGACCGAAGTGCGTAGCTTTCTGGGCTTAGCTGGTTATTATCGGAGATTCGTGGAAGGATTTTCTTGAATTGCTACTCTGTTAACTCAGTTGACTCGGAAAGATACAAAATTTGTATGGAGCGAGGAATGTGAGAAGAGTTTCCAAGAGCTCAAGAGGAGACACATTTTGACTATTACAGCAATACCATCTGGTTCGGATGGATTTGTTATATACAGCGATGCTTTAGGCAAAGGGTTAGGATGTGTTCTCATGCAACATGGGAAAGTCATAGCCTATGCCTCACAAAAACTCAAAGAATATGAGAAGAATTATCCTACTCATGATCTAGAGTTGGCAGCAGTTGTTTTCGCGTTGAAAATCTGGAGACACTGCCTGTATGGGGAGAAAGTGGAGATCTATACGGATCATAAAAGCCTCAAATATTCCTTCACCCAAAAAGAACTCAATATGCGACAACGACGTTGGCTTGAGTTGTTGAAAGATTACGATCACACTATTCAATATCATCCTGGAAAAGCGAACGTAGTAGCTGACGCATTGAGTAGAAGATCATATGCGAGTACGAGTGCGATATTGTCAACCCAAAGGCCCATTTTATATGACTTGCAAAGGATGAAGATAGAGTTAAAGACTCTGGGGACCCACATGAGGATGGCGAATATACGAGTAGAACCGACTTTAATCGATAAAGTTAAAGCTGCTCAAGCTACGGACCTGGGGCTGATGCGTATGAAGAAGAAAGTGCAAGAAGGTGCTATACCGGAAGCAAGAATCGATGAAGAAGGAATACTTAGAGTTAACTCTAAACTTTGCGTTCCTAACGACTCTGACTTGAAGCATAGAATCATGATGGAGGCACACAACACCCCGTTTGCAATCCATCCTGGGAGTACCAAAATGTATCATGATCTTCGACATACATTTTGGTGGAACAATATGAAGAGAGAGATCGCGAAGTTTATCTCGAGATGTTTAACTTGTCAACGTGTAAAGGCGGAGCATCAAGTGCCAAAGGGTCCATTACAAGCACTTGAGATTCCAAAATGGAAGTGGGAACACGTTACCATGGATTTCGTTACAGGTCTTCCCAAAGTTTCTCAAGGCATAGATGCGATTTGGGTTATTGTTGATAGATTAACTAAGTATACTCATTTCTTGCCTATATGTGAGACTTATTCTCTTGAACGTCTTGCTCGTATGTACTTGAATGAGATTGTGAGATTGCATGACATGCCAGTATCCATAGTTTTGGATCGTGACCCAAGATTCACTTCACGATTTTGGGTTAGCTTGCAGAAAGCTATAAGCATGGATTTTTGATTTAGTTCGGCATACCATCCTCAAACGGACGAACAATCAGAGAGGACTATTCAAACTCTTGAAGATCTATTAAGACTTTGTGTCCTAGACTTCAAAGGGAGTTGGGATAAGTATTTACCATTGGTGGAATTCTCCTACAACAACAGTTATCAAGAAAGTATAGGCATGGCTCCATTTGAGGTGTTGTATGGACGAAAGTGCCGTTCTCCAGTATGCTGGGACGAGGTGGGTGAAGCAACTTTGTTGGGACCAGAATTGGTACGTATGACTATAGAAAAGATCCAAATGATTCGACAACGTATTCAAACCTCACATGATCGATAAAAGAGTTATGCTGATCTTCATCGAAAGGATGTGGAATTTAATATTGGGGATCGTGTATTGTTACGTGTTGCTCCATGGAAGGGAGTTACAAGATTTGGGAAGAGAGGAAAGCTCAATCCATGATTTATTGGTCCATTTCAGATTCTTGACCGAGTAGGAAATGTGGCCTATAGACTCGCATTACCTGCAAGCATGTCTCGTGTTCATAATGTTTTTCATATATCTATGCTTCGTAAATATGTGAAAGACCCGAACCACATTATTGAGTTAGAACCAGACGAGATAGCCGAAGATTTAACATACGAGGAGGTACCTGTTAAGATCTTGGATAGGAAAGAGCATGTCATACGCACCAAGATTATACCACAAGTTAAAGTTTTGTGGAAGAACCATGTTATTGAGGAAATGACCTAGGAGTTGGAATCAGAAATAAAAGTGAGGTACCCTCACCTGTTCGAAACACCAAGTACGTGCGACAATTTCGAGGACGAAATTTTATAAGGAGGGGAGGTTGTAAGACCCCAACTTATTATAAATAAAATTGAATTTTCCTCTATTCATTATTTTAAATTAATAAGGTGTTAATTTGATATAATGTTTTAGTTATGGGTGAAATGTGAAAATTTTACAAAATAAGCAAGTGGTTGTAAAATATTCATTTTGCCGAGGAATATTCGTTTGGTCGTGGAATATTCTTTTTATCGGGGAATATTCGTACGACGGCGCAGCCATTTGTGGGCCCCATAACGAAAAACGGTTGGATGAAGGAAAATGACAAAGTATGAGTCTTTATAAATAACGGCGTAATTATTCTTGAATTAAACCTTTGTTGGAATACACGGTGGTTAAAATACGATGTCTGGCGTGGTTGTATGATAGCACACAATATTATCGCGTGTATTTTGGAATTATTGATCCTTACGTAAGAAAGGCACTACTCGATAATTTTTATAGTAGTTACTGTTTAATATTTTATTTTATTAATTCAATAATTGTTGCGTTGATAGTTTATATTATTGTTGTTTCAATAATTGTCATCGCACGGTATTTTCCATTATCGGATCAATAATTCATATTATTTGAATAATATTATTAGATAACATTATTGGCGATGTCTAGAATGTTACTGTCGAGGAGAGGTTTGGTCACCCTAATTGCGGCGTGATGAAGGAGAAATCCTTATTGGAAAGCCCCTCTTTCTGGAATGGCTTTGGTTTCATCATAATTGTGATTACGTAATAATATTTATGAATAATTAATTATTGATTTATATGATAAGGAAATATTTATTTGATGTGGATATAAATGGTGGATTTATTTATGTGGTTATAAATGAAGGAATTAATGTTGAGGTGTTTTATCAGTATTTTTGTCGGAATGGAGGTATTAAAAATCAAACCAGTGTTCTTGAGATATATTGCGTGAGTTATAATTTTTAATCCGACCATTGGATCGTTGTGATTTTTGGATATGTTATACATATATAAGTTGAGTATTTGTCCACAAATTTTGAACTGTTAAAAATGAACGTATGATTTGTTATGAATTTTAAGAGGTGACTGGTTTAGAAATTGTTGAAGTTTCGAAATTTATCATTTTGGTAGAAAATTCTAGAATTGGTGGGCCCCACTTTTGGTTGGTGAGAAATATGCTCAAATTGAATTTCAAATGTGGTGGGTGGCAATAGTACCAGGTAAATCCATCAGGTAGCAGGTTAAGTCTGCTTCGGCGTGCTAACATTTTCCTATAAATAGAGGGCTAAGTTAGAATTGAAAATCACACCAGAAACAAGTTTTTTTTCTCTCTATATTATCGAGCGTATTTTGTGAGTATTTAGATACTTTGAGAGTTGCTATTCAGTGCAAGTTTCTTTTAGCATCATATCTGAAATTCCATTCCGAAGTATTATTTCTTTGAGGTAAGGGATGTTTTTTTTTGTAATGATGTTATTCTTTCAATATCATTATACCGAAATATTGGTATGGATTTTATTGTGGATTTTCTACCTTTTTGTGTCGGGGGTTACTATTCATGTATATTCACGAATACAACACTATTCACCGAAAAATAAAATTTTCCCTTTTTGTCCAAGGTGTCTATTATGGTTACTATCTTTTATTGTATCCATGTTTTGATCGTTATTTTTGAATCCTACTTCAAAATTGGTTATTATGGAGTATTATTGATCTTGGATAAACTGTTATATGAATCCCTAATATTTGTCCTTCTGTCTCGCTGGATTCGTTTTCTTTAAAATATTTTTCATCATCCTCTAGTCTTAAATGATGATATTACTGAATATCTTTGTCCTGTAGTGCAAAGATGAATTATTAACTGATGAATATCTTTGGCCCGTAGTGCAAAGATGAATAGGTGTTGAGATGAACATGACCGACTGGTGATACAAATGAATATCTTTGGCCTGTAGTGCAAAGATGAATATTTGATTAAAGATGTATATTGTTTGATGTTACAGGGATAAAATATTGATGATGGACTTTTAAATCTTTGAAGATAGTAGAATTCATTCTCTACGTAAAATATTGATTAAAGATGTATATTGCTGCATTTGTTGATCTAAAACTTGTTGTCTATTATATACTATCAAATTTTTCCCTGTTGAAGACTAATGATAATTTGTTGTATATTATCTTAGTTATAATATTCTTTACTGGGATAGTTGAGCTCACCCTTTTCCTTTTTTTTCCATTTTTCTTCTCAGGAGGTGAGAACATAGCAGGATCTAGTCGAGGTATGGAGTGATGGTTCTAGAATGATGTTTTAGCAGTCCTCACTATTTTTGTAAAATATTGTATGAATAATTGTAATGAGGACTTATTTGGGTATGGATATTGTCTAGAAGACAATATTTGTATTTAAACTCACAGTATGTGTTGTCGTATTATGCACGACAATTGTATTATTGAAGTTATAGTTTGCTTTCTGTACCATGTATTTGGCGACTCAGAATGGGTGTTGTATACCTGTTTTGGGGCGTCACAAGTGATCCTTCTATAGATTCAACTAATCTTTAGTTGATGAATGCTCTATAAACTAAATTACCCTTGAAGTCAATCCAAACCAAACTTCCTTTGGTTTGCTGATGTACCTTTAAAGTTTTGAAAGTATGTACTCGATGATTAACATGTGTTCGTTTATAACCCATCGAGACTTTATCTCTTATTGTTTCGTTGTTATACTTTGTTCATGATGATATTATAATCAAACTCTTGAATAGTTATTGATCTCTATTTGACTCAACTAGTACTTAGTTGATGAACGTTCTAAAGATCTAGAATTCTTTTGAATTTAATTTCAAACCAAACTTCCTTTGGTACATAACCTAATGATCTAAGCTGAGATGAACAAACCTATCAGGGGATTATTTTAGAGCTACGCGATAGCGTTAAAATGTTTGCGCAATACATAGTACAAAGGGCTGATCACCTAGAGTACGAGATGATGTTCCACATAGTCGTTTAGACTACTAAAAGTTACAGTAGAAACACATGTTAACCTAGGACATAAATATGATTATGGTCTTTTAGACTGTTAAAGGTTAAAATATAAATACTTGAAAAAAACCTAGAAAATAGTTCATAGTCTTATGACCCTCAGTGTATTCCTTTGATATTGATATATGTTACTTAATTTTAAGGTTCATTATTCCTTTGAACTTACGGTATTTGAATTAGAACTTATTATTTCCGATAAAATATTTTACCATTGAAAGCTCAACTAATTGTCATTCATAGAATGTTATTGTATATTATCCTTCTTGTGGGCAATTGTTTGCTCACTCTTGCACAAAATAATGCAAATAAAGTTGAGAAGTCTGAAGAGCTTTCTACAAGCAAAGACAAAAGCAAAATGCTTGATTAGATCATAATATAATAATTAAGGTTAGATAACCTAGGATTTGTCTTAAGATTATGTAACCCTTTAATGGGAGATTTATCATTTAAGCTTGTGAGTTTAATTATATCTTTATTTTATGGGTAGTTAGTTATGATTTAATTGGACAGTGAACACCAGATCTGTGGGATTGAAGCACCCAGATTTGGGGGTGTCACAAGTTGGTATCAAAGATTTAGGTTATAAACCTTAGGTGGGGAAACCTTAGGCTATAAACTTCTAGGAGATCGCAAACATAGAGGTGATAAACTCTCATTGAGTTCTAAGGAATGAATTAAGGAAATTCATTGAAGATAAAATGATAAAAGATTTTATGTGATTATATGTTAATAACCTATGTGCTCGTGAGTATTATGTGTATCGAGTAGTGGAGTTGTGACTAAAATTTGTTGTCAGAATGATTGATGAAGGAGGATAGGGAATAGGAGCCCTGAGATGTTCGTATAGTATGAGTATGATTGGTATTGGGAAAGCCATAACCTTTGATTTCCATTATAGAATTTGGGTATAAGCTTGAGTTTTATTGTGAGGATGAAGTGTATGATCATAACATTGAGTTAGAAGAGAAGGTCGAGGAGTTAGATGGTCATATCGTAAAGCACCAAGCCACACTAGCACAAAAAGATGTCACGACTCAAGAACTTACTGCATGATTGACAGATGTAGTACAGAGATTATCTCAATTAGAGTATTAAAGAGGATAGTTATTAGTTAGGAATGAGATTGCATAGGGAATGATTTGGGAAAGGAGTCAGCAGAGCAAGCAAGAGCTGAAGACGCGTGGGTAATGGCTTCTAAATGCATAGATCGTATTGAAGACAAGTCAAAGAAGGCTAAAAAATTGATAGAGTTCGAGGTTTAGTCTTCCACTATCCTATGCAAGTTGAAGGTTATCTTTGGTATGCGATAGATCGCTTATGATTCGTATCATGAAGCAAGAGCGTAAGTCAGAGATACACCACGAATGCTATGCAAAGCAACCTAAACATAAAACAAACATAAAATAAGTAAAAATGAACATAAATGGACAAGATCAACACAATTTAAGTCTGAATTAGAAGCTGATTCATAGGTATAAAACCAACTCATCAGTAGAAGGTAAAATATTCGAAGAAGTCAGAGCGAAAGTTGTTCAGATGGAAAACCGTACAACTTTGCTGGATAGAGTAAAGAATGAGTAACTCCAAGAAGAAGATGTCAAATTCAAGATCGATTCTAAAGGGTGGTTGAATGTTGAAGAAAGAAACTAGGTTTTGCTAGTATCTGGAATTGAAGATGAGGTTTTGCATAAAAATTATATGTTAAATCAACTAGAGAGAACGAAAATATATTACGCCTTCGATAATACTTTTGGTGGCAAGATATGGCGATAGATTTCATGGTATGTCAAAGTTAGCATATTTCCTATTGATCAGTGGCCAAAGTTATTTGTCAAAGAAATTTTTTCAAGGCACGGTGTTCCGATATCAATCTTGTTCGATAGAGATCCACGATTAACATCGAATTTATAGAAAAGTTATAATAACGCATAGGGATCTAGTTGTGAACGAGCGCGTTGTACCATTTGTAAACTAATGGCCAAAATGAAAAGACAAGCCAGACATTGGAAGATATTTACTTTTAGTTTAGTTCATTAACAAAAGCATCTATCACGCAAAACATGGGTATGTTATTATAAGAAGCGTTGTACAGAAGAGCAAGATCGATAGCTGCTCAAGACAGATAGTGGAAAGATGAAACCAAGGTTCTTAGTTTTATGTACCAAGAAGATAGGGAAGAGATAGTTATGAGGTAGCCTTACCTCTACCGTTAGAAAGCATTCGTAATGTTTTCATATTTTAATGCTATGGTCGTATAAGCCCGACTACAATCATATGATCAAGTACGAACCGTTATAGTTTGATAAAGATTTATCCTACTAGGAAATTCATATTTAGATAGTTGACAGAAAAGAACAAGTTCTCAGGAATAAAGTGATACCTTTTGTTAAGGTAACGTGGAGGGACCACAATCCTGAGAAAGCTATGTAGGAACATGGAAATAAGATGATGAAAAGTTATCCTAAGTTATTTCTTTAATCTATGTCTTTGATTCTAGGGACAAAATCCTTGTAAGGGGGGAAGAATGTGACGAATAAATTGTTTGAGTTGTGATTCTAGGAACAAAATCTTTATAAGGAGGGAAGTATGTAACGATCCAGAATTTTTGTATGTAATTTAAAACATTTATTGAATTAAATAAATATTTTAGTTGATGTGTTTATTGTTAAATAAATATTTGATTGATTTGATTATTTATTAGTTAAATAAATAATTCATGAGTTATGGGGAATCAACTTAATTATGTGTAATATATTAATTAAGTTAGTATTTGGTAACTTTGTATTTTGAAGTTAATTAAATTAAAGAGTGATGAATAAATTATTATGTGATAATATTCTAATTTAATTTAATAATTAAATTAAAGAGTTGATAAGGATTAAATGAATTGTTATAATATTGTTTTGATTTAATTTAGTAATTAAAAGTGATATACTAATTTATTAAATAAAATTATAATAAAATTATAATTTTGTAGCAATTAAAATATGTGGCATTTTGAGTTAATAAGTTGTTGTTAGCTTTAATTTAATTAAATTTGAATATGGAAATTTAATTAAATAATGTGTGACAATAAACTATATAGTAAGTAAGTTATTAAAATAAGCTAAAAGGAGTTTTAATTTAGTTTTACCAAACAAGTCTTATGACTTTTAAGTCTTTATTTTAAATTAGTTTTGCCAAACAAACCTTAGTGGTTTTTGAATTTAAAAAATATATATAACTGATATGTATTAAGTATAGTTATTATTATGTTGTCAATTTTTTTTATTTTACGTTAACATATATTGTACGTATATGTTTGTTAAACATTAAGTTAGAAGAGAAAAAGAAACAAAGAAGAGAAGAGAAGGGAAGAGGAAAAACACATAGAGAAAAGAGAAAAGAGAAAAGTGAGGAGAGAAAAGAGAAAAGAGAAAAGAGAAAAGAGAGAAGAAAAGAGAAAAGAGAGAAGAAAGGAGAAACTTATGTGATTTTGAGAGTGAAGAAAGGAGGAGAGGCTACTTCTTATCTCCTAACTAATCTAAACAAGAAATCAAAGGTATAATCCTACCTTCTAAAATTTTAGTTTTCTTTATGTATGAGAAGTTATTTATAGAATTTACATTGATGATTAATTGCTGATTATATGGTTGTGTAAGTTAATTTGTATATATAAAAAGTTTTATATGATTTAGAGTAATTTAATCCATGAAATATGTTTTAAAATGGAGAAAATCATATTACAGTAAGTTTACAGTGATATATGTATGATATGGCTTATTTTAGAATCAAAATTAATACTCAATTTATAATATAATGTCTAAATTGATTTTTGATTGTGTAAATATATGAAGAAACGAAAACAATGGGTTTTAAATAATTATTTTGGTTGAAAAATGAATTCACAGTGATTAATTTCGCTAAGAATGTCAAAAAGTGAAGAAATAGCAAAAATAATGTAATGTAGAGGTTTTAATTTGTTATTTATGTTGTTTATATGGTTAGAAATATGTTAGAAACATTAGTTGTTTATTCTGTAAAGTTTATACAACTTGTGTAAGTTAAAATGGTTGTTAAAAAGGAGCTTTTAGGCTTATTTAACTTTGTTTTGTGTTCTTCTTAACTGGAACGACTGAAAGCGTGTTGTGGTATTTATAACGCTTACCCGAATAGCAGTTCAATGCTACAACAGCCGACTCAACGCGACAACGCTAGTCTAAGG
Source organism: Panax quinquefolius (assembly GCA_020205615.1). Classification (NCBI taxonomy): domain Eukaryota; kingdom Viridiplantae; phylum Streptophyta; class Magnoliopsida; order Apiales; family Araliaceae; genus Panax; species Panax quinquefolius. The sequence continues at coordinate 58,150,749 of CM035158.1, forward strand.
CCTACGTTGAGCGCGGCAAAGCCAAATCAGCTGTAAGACCCCGAATTTTATGAAATAAAATATTCATTATTTCTTATAATTATTATTCTATCCAGTAAATGGTGAAATTGATAAAATGTTAAAGTGAAGGGAAATATGTGCAAATTTTACAAAATAAGTAAGTTGATATAAAATATTTATTGTATCTAGGAATATTCGTTTGGTTGAGGAATATTATTTTTGTCAGAAAATATTTGTATGATGGTGCAATGATTGGTGGACCCTAAAACAGACTAAGCATCAGATATAGAAAGAGATAGAAATAACCTTTTTATAAAAATAACGGCAAAACTTTTACCATTAAACTAGTAAAATATCCGGTGATAAAAGTACAATAATACGCGTTGTTTATTCATCCGACGAAACCTAAGGGTTAGGGTTTGAATAACCTAAGCCATTCTGAGAGTTCGGTATGTCGAAATGACATTCCGTCGAAAGATTTGACGATAATATATTGTGAAAAGTTAAGTAAGCCGATAAAAGTTTTTCTCAAAAAACGTGCAAAAATCGGATAAAATAAAAAGGATGAAAAGTACTGTTATGTACTTTTCATTCATTTAGCTACGTTAGGGTAAAACATGAAGGAAAACGCTTAACGCCAAAAAGTGTTTTTTAGTTTTTCCGAAATCCGAAGAATACGTAAAAGTTAATTGGTAAAGGAAAGACGAAATATCCAAAAATATTTGGATTAGAGAATCATGATTTGTTGTCGGACGAAAACGAAAAGCAGAACTCTGAAACTTAAGGGCTAAGAAAACTTGAGGGGTAAGTTAACTTAGTCCTTAAGTCTTGAATAGTAAGAAGGTGTGAATAATTATTTTAGGGGCAAAATGACTATTTTGCCCCTAGCATTGAAAATCTATAAATAGGAAGTTTATTTCATTTGTTTGGAAATTTGAAAGTTGTCAAACATTTGATAGAGAGAGAGAGATTTTGGATGAAGGAGAAGAGGAAAAGGAAGAGGAAAAGCTTGCTCGTGAGCAAACTTTGTCCGACAGATGGAGATTAAAGAAGAAAGGTAATCCAAAAACCTAACTTCTAGATTATTTGCTTTATTTTTCTATGTTAAAACATAGTTTAATGAGAATAAGGAGTACAAGATATTGAGAATGATTTCATATTGTTGAAATCATGAGAAAAGAAGAAATAAGAAATAAGAAGTTTATTTTATAAATTTCTTAAGGAAGTATAAGATTCATAAGGATTTTGAGCGATCCGAATGAATCTTATGAATGAGTAAGTAAAATAAGTAAGGAATGGTGTTCTATAACATCAAATTCTAAGGAAAGGTGAAATCGTAATCTAAAATATCAATTAAAAATGAAGACCAAACGAAGAACATGAAGAACACGCGAAGAACACGAAGAACGTTGTTGATGGACAAATTTAAAACCATCATAGTATAATTGTTGTTGATGGACAAGTTTAAAACCATCGCGTAGAAGTTAGTTGCTTATTGCTTGATTAGGAATGTTAGAAACGTTCATGAAGAACGGATTAAAATTGAGCTATAACGAAGTTATGGCGAAATTTTTGTAAAAGAAGATCAAGAATTAGAAAGTTAGTAAATGAACCCGAACATGTAAGGTTTCATAAGAATGTAAGAGAACGTATAAAACGTGAGTCGTGGACTCAAGAATGAATGAATTCCGAGTTCGGATGACCGAATTACGGATGAACGAACAAAGAACGTTAAAAACGTTAAAATGAACAAAGGGTGAAGATTAAGCCAATTGAATGGCAGGTTAATGGATTCAGAACAAAGTTCTATCCATGCGTAATCAAAGTACATAAGATAAGTAAGAAAATGGCTTTGGAACGACCCCGTTCCGAGTTATAACGAAGAAGTTATGAGATCGGAAGGTAAGCGTCTCAAAATAAAGTTAACACTTAGAAAATTTTTTTGAGAAGAAGGGCTTGGCACCGCGGCACCAACCATGCCTTGTAAGGTGGCACTCTGATTGCCGGCCAGGAGAGCAAACCTTGCTAACTTTCATGCAGCAACATGCGAGTCTTAGTGAAGAGAGAGTGGTAGCCATGCAGGGAGAAGGAAAAGCCAAAGAAGAGCTTTTAACTGCTCAACTCTTGGGGGAAGTGTAAGAAAAGATAAAGAACATAATGTTCAATTAATGTAACACTTAATCAAGTATTTTAAACCTTTGATGAAGGTTGAATGGAAATATTAAACGAGATTAAAAGAAGGTGAACGTGGGTTACGGAACCGATATTCGGGGACTGTAGTCGCTATAAACGAACGTGAGGGATTGCTATGATTGTGATTCCTTAGACGTTGAGTGACGAGGGTAATGAATAACATTTCAATGTTATGTCATAGTAATGCGAGATGAATGTAAAGCGTATAGACGCTGTGAACGCAACGTTGTTGCGAGGAACGATTGATCGTAGCATACAACGAACAGTATGGCTTAGACATTAAGAAAGAATAAAGAACATGGGGTTCATGGGATGGATAACGATTGAAAGTAATTAAAACCTTGAGTAAAGGTTAAATGAGAGATTAAGAGATGAGCAATGTGAACGTTGAATACGTAAACGATCCTCGTGAATCGTATTCGCGTTGGACGAACGTGCTAAGTATACCCTGGTTGTATGACATAGACGTTGACAAAGGTAATAAGTAACATATGAATGGTATTGAGAAAGCCGTATCGAACGGTAATAAGATTAATGAAAGCCGATTATGAGTCGGATAAGAATGAGTCCTGAGGTATGGCAATTACTTGTCAGAAAGCCAAAAGGAATAGGAAATTAACTTAACGAACATTATAGTTAATAGTTCAAAAAAGTTAAGATAAGTTTAGGTTGTGGTATAATCGTAACCTTTGATGGTTGACATATGGGAGCTGGGCTAAACAATTCCTTCAGAGAGCGAAGGTATATACGAAACTGGCAACCGATCTAACTCACTATGATGGCAGTGTAGATGAGACGAGAACTTGTTTGTTGGTTGTTTGTGGGAAACCACTCAGAGTACCATATGGACTACTAGCAGAGAAGCGATGTGTGCTGTGTCCTAGAGAAATTATAAGAAGAAGATAAGAATGTAAATCATCTAAGATGAAGAACGTTTTGAGTAAGACATCTCAAGTATGTAAATGAAGTAAAAGCCGGTAATGAAAGTTAGTCGCATAAAATTATATTGCAAGAACGCGAACCCTAAGAAGTAAAGTTAAGTAAACAAATGTGTAAGTCAAGTATATGACTAATTGGTGTATGTGTTATTTCCTTATGTGTTATAGGGATTGGAATGAGCAGTTCAGCGTAAGCTGTTGCTGTGCGTAAGGCAAGTTTCCTAACTTCATTCATATTTTAAATGAATGCTATTTTCTAAAACTTCTCAGATGTTGAACTTGAGAAGTTACATACATATCTTGAATGTGTGATATTTGTACAAGGTGGTAGAGCGTATGAGGGCCTTGTGCACAATGTGAACACGCCGGTGTTTCTATGAGATGAAGCATTACGTGATTGGGCTATTCAATATGAAAGCATGTTCTGTTTATACATGAACCGTTATTGTTAAGTCTATGCTATTGATTCTAGCCAGACAGAATGTGTATGAAAGACAGTAGAGAATGAAAGTATTTCCAAGTGAATGTGACTAATGTTTTAAAATGATAGGAATCGAGATTATTCCTATTATTCAAGCTGCTTCATAACCATTGTTCGGTTATTGAAGTCTTAAAAGAATGTTTAAAATTCTTGAAGTTGTTTGTTTAACTGCTATGACTTTCTGAGCAATTGAATGCTCACACTTGCTTTAAATGAAAAACATTTTCAGCGAACAATGTTAGACAAACTTAAGGATCCCGTAAGATCAAGCTGACGGTATCCAGATGAAGTGCCATTCAGAATGTGAATGTGCGAGAAGATCAAGTGAAGACTTGTAATGTAGAAAAATGAAAATTAAACTATAGACTAGTTTAATGAACTGTGATGTATCCTTGGTGGCGGATAAAAGTCACTCTTGTAAGATGAAAGGAATAATGTAATTATCATTATTTATAATGAGAAAAATTATAAGGTTTTAGAACCTGGGAATTTAGAATGTATGTTATTATATTTCAGTATATAATGACGTATGTTTGGATGAATGATGTACTAGTGACGCACGGAATCCAGGTGTGAAGATAGACCGGATTTTGGGGTGTTACAGTTTTTACACGAATATTGCCTTCTAGACAATATCCAAACTCAAATGGAGTCCTTATTACAATCATTATCACACTATTTCATAGAATATAGAGGACTACTATAGCCACCATCTCGGACCATCACTCCGTTCCCCTACTAGTCCCAGCTACGTTCTCATTTCCTAAAAAGAACAATGAAAGCAAAAGGGTTAGCTCAACTAGCCTAGTAAGAAATATTATGACTAAGATAATGCAGAATAAATTATCGTTAGCCTTCAACAATGTTAAACTGATAATAAACAACAAGTTTAACTGCAGCGAAACAAGCAATCCATTAGAAGAGTCAAGTAGAGCATGATATCTACTATCTTCTATGATTTAAATAGTTTATCATCAATTTTATCGCTGAGACTCAGCTCAATAAATAATCCACATCACTGAATTATCCATGCACTATGGGCGAAGGATATTCATTAGTATCACGTCCACAAATTATCCATGCACTACGGGCCAAGGATATTTGTGTTATCACCAATGGTCACGATCATACCAACAACTGTCCATCAATGCACTACGGGCCAATGAGAACTTTTAGCACATCATTTGTAACATTACGGGTCATGATTATACCGAATAATCCCTGGTCATAATCATACCAATCAACAATCCATCTATACACTACGACCAAAGATGCCTTTCATCACAATATAAGCATGAGGACGATGACAATGATATAAGAATTCAATTATATGAAAGCAAGGATAAATTTTAAAGATTTATAATTTAATTTATCCAGAATTCAATAATGTCCAAATTATCAACATGATACTGCTTTGTGGAGTAAAATTCAAGAATAATATTGTATCAAAAATAATTTGGACAGAAAGAAATATTTTTTTGTCATGAATTAGAAATAATTATTGAAGGATTGAAGAGTTGTAAATAATTGATGAATAAAATAATTTTCTTTGAAAAATATGATAAATAAATATCAATTCGATTTTTTAATATAGATGGAGGAATTTTAACATGACACATTTGTTGTGATTTGACATATTTTTCTATGGAACCATAATTATCTTCTCTGATAAAATATTAATTCAAATATATTATTATAATATTACTTTATAATAATATAATGTGATAATATAATAGTATAATTTTATAATTTAAATGGCAATATTATTATAAAAATGTATGGTATAAGATTAAATTAAGGAGGAAGAGAGCAAATTGAATTTGAATTCTTTTATTTCAAATAACATGTGATAAAGGAGTGGAGTGAGAAACTTGGATGGATATGCTTGTTTCAAGTTAGGTGTGCTGCAAAAATCATCCTTATATGGATTCTGTCAATCCTGGTGTACTAGTATTTTCCTATAAATAGGTTGCTTAGTTAAACAATGAAACTCACACCAGAATCAGAAAATTTTCTCTCTATAATATTGAGCGCAATTCTTGTGAGTATAAGGATATTTTGAGTGTTGATAACAGTGCAAGATTTCATCAACATAATCTCCGTTATTTCAGTTAGAACTACTTTCCTATTAAGGTAAAGAATATTATTTTTTTCGTAAAGGATGTTATTTTCTTTCAATACTCGTAAATGATATTATTTCCTTCCATACTCGTAAGGAATATCATTTTCTTTCATACTTCATATTACGTAAACGATATTATTTCATCTCATATTCCTAAATTTAAACTTGACACCCCCAAAATAGGTCCATACAACCCATTTTGAGTCGCCAAATACATGGTTTAGAATTCAAAAACAAACTTCATTTATACAACTGTCGTGCAAAATATGACAACACAATAGCTGAGTTTCAATACAAATATTGTCTCATAGACAATATTCAAACTCAAATAAAGTTCTTATTACAATTATTATCATACTATTTTATCGAAGAGTGGGGACTACTATAGTAATCGTCTTGAACCATTACTCCACTCTTCGACTAGTCCCAGCTATATTCTTGCCTCTTGAGAAGAACAATGAAACCAAAAGGAAAAGGGTGAGCTGCACTAGCCTAGTAAAGAATATTATGACAGATAATATAAAACAAATTATCCTTAGTCCTCAACAGAAAAAAATCTGATAGAATACAATAGATAACATGTTTTAGATCAACAACTATAGCGGAATAAGCAATCCATTAGAAGAGTTAAGTAGAGCGTAAAGTCTACTATCTTCTATGATTTAAAAGTCCATTATCAATATTTTATCCTTATAACAACAATCAATAAATATTTTAAATCAATGAATTATCCATGAACTACGGGCCAATGATATTTGTTAGTATCACCGGTGGTCATGATCATGCAAAAAAAAAACTGTCGATCTATGCAATACGGGCCAAATACGACTTTTATCACATAATTTTTCTGTAACATTATAGGTCATTATTATAGCAATACACAATTCCTGGTCATAATCATACCAATCAATAGTCCATCTATGCACTATGAGTCAAAGGTGACTTTTAAAACATTGGCCTGTAGTGCAAAGATAAATTATTATTTGGCATAATCATTGGTTTTACAGTTGAATGTCTTTGGCCGTAGTGCACTGACATACAATTGATTGACATGAACATGACCACTGATTTAATAGATGAATATCTTTGGCCTATAGTGCAAAGATAGTTGATTGGTATGATCATTGTTATTACATTTGAATGTCTTTAGCCTTCGGGGCAAGGATATTGAGTGAAAGTTCTATTAAGCCTCTGTGACAAGGAGAAACTGTTGATTCACATTATTATAAATATGAATTGTGAATTTAACTATAATCTTTGGTGGTTCAAGTGAAGACAAGTAATGAAGGTTCCCTTTATCTTGGGTACAACAAAGAACTGTTGATGGATATTACAGGAATGAAATATTAATGATGGACTTTTAATTTGGAGGAGATAGTAGACATTATGTTCTACTTGACTCTTCTAATGGATTGCTTGTTCTGCTATAGTTTTTGATCTAAAACTTTTTGTCTAATGTATTCTATCAGATTTTTCCCTGTTGAGAACTAATGATAATTTATTCTACATTATCTTAGTCATAATATTCTTTACTGGGCTATTGGACCTCACCCTTTTCCTTTTGGTTCCATTGTTCTTCTCGGGAGGCGAGAATATAGCTAGGACTAGTCGGGGAGTGAAGTAATGATTCAAGATGGTTATTATAGAAGTCCTCACTATTTTGTAAAATTGTGTAACAATAATTGTAACGAGGACTTTATTTGAGTTTGGATATTGTCTGAAAGATAATATTTGTATCAAAACTCACAACATTATGTTGTTGTATTTTGCACGACAGTTGTATTAATGAAGTTTGTATTTGGTTTCTGTACCATGTATTTGGCGACTCAGAATGGGTTGTGTGGACGCCCCCAAAATAGATCCACACAACGCATTCTGAGTCGCCAAATACATGGTACATAAGCCAAATACAAACTTCATTAATACAACTATCGTGCAAAATACGAAAACACATATGATGTGAGTTTTAATACAAATATTGCCTTGTAGATAATATCCAAACTCAAATAAAGTCCTCATTAAAATTATTGTTACACTATTTTAAAAAATAGTGAGGACTGCTATAATAATCATCTTGAACCATTACACCGAGGAAGAACAATGGAACAAGCGAGGAAAGGGTGAGCTCAACTAGCCCGATAAAGAATATTACAACTAAGATAATGTAGAACAAATTATCCTTAGTCCTCGATAGGGAAAAATCGATAATATCTGATAGACAACAAGTTTTAGATCAACAACTGCAGTGGAATAAGCAATCCATTAGAAGAGTCAAGTAGAGCATAAATTCTACTATCTTCTATGATTTAAAAGTCCATTATCAATATTTTATCCCTGTAACAACAATCGATAAATATTTCACATCAACGAATTATCCATGCACTACGGGCCAATTATATTCGTTAGTATCACTAGTGGTCATGATCATGCCAAACAACTATCAATCTATGCACTACGGGCCAAAAAGGACTTTTACCACATCATTTGTCTAAAAAATTACATGTCATGATTATACCAATACACAATTCCTAGTTATAATCATACTAATCAATAGTCCATCAATGCAATATGGGCCAAAGATGACTTTCAACACAATATAAGCATGAGAATGATAATAATGATATAAAGAATCCATCAGGTGAGATCATAACATGGATTCAATTTCAAGAATAAGATTAATAAAAGATAACTTGGACAAAGAAAAGAAATATAATTTTGTTGTGAGCAGTACTCATGAATAGTATCGTTTGAGTAGTACCGTATGAACAGTACCGTATAAATAATATCGTATGAATAATGTCCATGAATAGTACCCAGACATAAAAATATTAAAATTTAATAAGAAACTTCAGACCAATATTCCAGTGAAATGATATTAGATGAAGCGCAATCCTTAAGGAATTTATAATCATTTCAGGAATTATAGAAGCAATACTTACCGTAGTAAGTTTAAATTTAGGAATAAGAGATGAAATAATATCGCTTACGTAATATGGAGTATGAAAGAAAATTATATTCCTTACGAGTATGGAAGGAAATAATATCATTTACGAGTATTGAAAGAAAATAAAATCCTTTACGAAAAAAAATCATTTACCCTAATATGAAAGTAGTTCTGACTGGAATAATGGAGATTATGTTGAGAAAAACTTTCACTGCTATCAACATTAAAAATATCCTTATACTCACAAGAAATACGCTCAATATTATAGAGAGAGAATTTTCTGATTTTGGTGTGAGTTTCATTGTTTAACTAAGCAACCTATTTATAGGAAAATGCTAGCACACCACTTCTGAAAAATCTTATACACACGCACACTAGTTTAGAAAAAGATGCAGCACACCTCTTTGAAAAAGGAAAGTTCTAATTCAAAATGATAACTCCCTCATTTATTCAGATGGTTTAAAGATTTAACAATTATTAAAAAGAAATTCAAATTCAATTTGCTCTCTTCCACCTCATTTTATTCTTATACCATAAATTTATTATAATAATATTACCATTTAAATTATAAAAATTATACTATTATATTATCACATTATACTATTATAATGTAATATTATAATAATATGTAAATATATTATCGGAGAAGATAATTATGCTTTCATAAAAATTTAACAACTTTCGACAATTGTCTCATTCTAAAAATTCCTCTATTTATTTTATAATTTAAATGATAATATTATTATAATAAAATTTTGGTATAAGAATAAAATAAGGAGGAAAGAGCAAATTGAATTTGAATTCTTTTTATTTTAAATAACATATGATAAATAATGGAAGTAAACATGTGTTATAAGTTGAATAAAAGATAATGGATGGGTTAAAGAATGTATAATACTCAGAATATAGTTAAGTCTAAGTAAATATTATGAAATAAAAAACTTTCAAGAATTATTGAGAGGAACAAAAATTATAGAACCTATGTTAAGGTAATGCGTTGAAGTTGTTCTACAATAGACTTCTAAAAGTGACGAGATAAAAACTGGGTAAGGGTGATTTCAGTGATTCCGAGGATGGGATCCTAATAAGGAGGAAAAAATATAATGAATGTGATTTTTATAATTAATTAAAATATTTATTTGAGTTAGATAAATATTTTAGTTAATTTATTTATTGAATAATAAATATTTGATGTTGGTTGTCATGGCTTAATTTAATTAAGCATTATAATTTGATAGATAATTTTATAATTGATGTGCATTTTATTATTAAAGTTTAATTGATTTTACTAATAAAATAACTTTAAATTAGTTAAGTGTGATTTTATTAATTAAGTGTATGTTAAATAATTCTTCAATTGATGTGTATTTTATTACTTTAATGTTATGGAAGTATTTTAATTTAATTAAATAATTAAATTAGAAGGTTTGTAATTGGTTAAATAAAATTGCAATTATTTTGGTTAAATAGGAATTATAATTATTAAGGTTTAATTGAGTTTATTACTAAAATAAGTAATTATTTAAGTGTGACATTAAAAATATGTTATATGTCATAGTAAAGTAATAATAGTATATAATGAATAGCCTAACCATTGGGTTAGTTAACTAATGATGGAAGAGTGACGTTATGCTACTAAGATGGCTTAATGTGATATTGGTTATGCATGTAGGAATTTTCTAACATAAGCCTTATGTTATTAGTGGGGGTTACTATTATACTAATTAATTACATAACTATTACCTAAATGAGGAGTTACACAATAAGAAATACTGGAGTTTTTTTTCTTTTAAAGAGAGTCTTTGTGGAAGAGAGAAATAGAGAAATTGAGAGAGATAGAGAGAAATAGAGGAATCGAGAGAAGTTAGAAGAAGAAGAAGAAGCCATGGAAGAGGAAGAAGAAGAAGAAAAAGCTAGAAGAAGTAAACTTCTAAACCCTTGTTTAATCTTTGATTTTTTAGGGTAGATTTATGTTTTTATGAGATCTAGGGTAGTAGATCATGCTTAATCTTGTTTGTATTGATTTAATCTTGGATTATCAAGAATCAAACAAGAGGATTAAAGAAAGAAAATGAAATGAAAAGAAAATTTAAAGAACAAAATTCGTAAGTTTTGAGTAATTGTGGACAGATCTTGTGAAATTCATACCTTTTGGGGTATAATGAGTTAGAAAGTGAGCCTTATATTAAATCAAATCTATGGAAATAAAGATATATTCTGAAAGTGGAATCACATGAAAACTCTTTATAGATTTCTTTCAGTGTCTATTTTAGGAAGGCTGGTCCGAAGGGAAAACAATCTACCAAGAAAATCAAAACTGTTACGATTTTTGATTTTGAAAAATTAATATAAATTCGTGTGTTTTGAATCTGAAGAAACTTTAAACTGAAAAGTTGTAGATATGGAAGTTTACTCGCCAGACCCATAAGATTTAGCCATTTTATGGACCAGATCATGTCCGAAATAAATTGTTTAGTAAGGATGTCCAAAAAAATAAAATTTTCTGGACTAGTTGATGAAATTGCAGAATCTATTTTAGATGGATGAGGGTCTGAATTTAAGGCCTAGATGAGGTTATAGTATACTGAGTAATGGTTAATTCTATATAAGAAGGAACCGAAACGGACATGTAACGAAGGTGTTACGTTAAAAACAAAAACAACGTTTTGTTTTAAAGAAATTGTGAAGATGAGTTTTATAATTCTGTTTGAATTAAAATTTTGGGTGATGGTATATTTTGATGATTAACAATATGTTTTTACATATGTAATGAATATAGATATGTGTTATCACATTCTATGCATAATTAACCATTTAAGATCAAGAGTTAAGATAAGTTAATGTGTGCACATAATGTGCTTGATAAAATGCCTAAGAGTAATAGTGTTTCTAAAATTTGGTATACAAAGTGTCTAACTAGTGGCTAATATTGGGTGTTATGAGCATCTAAGTATAAAAAGATTATAATACAAGAATAATAATGAAAAGAAATAGAAAAGGGCAATTTTGGATTTTTGAAGGAAAATTAAACATGTAAACATTGTGTTGAATATGCATTTGTTTTTAAAACCAAAGTGGTATAATAAAGTGTGACAAACACACATTAAACTATAATTGTGATAGTCTAGCATGTGTGGTGATGAAATTGAAAATAAAACTGAGTTGCATATAAAACACATTTAGATGTCTATAAAGACATTATAAAGGATAATAAGATAAAGTAAGGTCTTAGAATAAATTTGACCAAGAGAACGAGTATTAATTTTTTTTATTATCAATCTCATATACAATGTAAATTGTGCAAGGACGTGAAGTATTAGCGTATTGGTAAAACGCTGGTAAAGGCAAATCTTTCAGTTCTTGTTTGCTATGTGAACTTGATAATGAATTGCTTTAAAATTTTATCGTATGATGTATTATATATGTCAAAAGTATGAAATATGAAAGTCAATTTATGACTATGATGATTGAGCTATGAATGTTGATTGAGTAAGGAACTCAATCTTTATAGTTGTTATGTGAGCTACAACATGTATGCTATATTAGTTTTATGATTATGAGATGTATGTTGAGCATGTTATTATGTGCTACGTGATGCATGAAAACTGTTAGATTTCGTTGAGCTGTCGAGCTCATTCTTGTAAATTCATATAAATCCGTGTGTTTTGAATCTAAAGAGACTTTAAATTGAAAAGTTATAGATATGGAAGTTTACTAGCCAAACCCGCAAGATTCAGCCATTTTATGGACCAGATCATGTCCGAAATAAATTGTTTAGTAAGGTTGTCCAAAAAAATGAAATTTTCTGTACTAGTTGATGAAATTACAGAATCTGTTTTAGATAGACAAGGGTCTGAATTTAAGGCATAGATGAGGTTGTAGTACACTGAGTAAGGGTTAATTCTATATAAGAAGGAACAAAAATGGACATGTAATGAAGGAGTTACGTTAAAAACAAATACAACGTTTTGCTAAAGAAATTGTGAAGATGAGTTTTATAATTCTGTTTAAATTAAAATTTTGGTTGATGGTATATTTTGATGATTAACAATATGTTTTGACATATGTAATGAGTATAGATATTTGTTATCACATTCTATGCATACTTAACCATTTAAGATTAAGAGTTGAGATAAGTTAATGTGTGCACATAACGTGCTCGATAAAATGCCTAAGAGTAATAGTATTTCTAAACTTTGGTATACAAAGTTTCTAACTAATGGATAATATCGGGTGTTATGTGAATCTAAGTATGAAAAGATGATAATACAAGAATAATAATGGAAAGTAATCGAAAAGGGCGATTTTGGATTTTTGAAGGAAAATTAAACATATAAACAATGTGTTGAATATGCATTTGTTTTTAAATCCAATGTGGTATAATAAAGTGTGATAAACGCACATTAAACTACAAGTGCGATAGTCTAACATGTGTGGTGATGAAAATGAAAATAAAACTGAGTTGCATAAAAAACACATTTAGATGTCTATAAAGACATTATAAAGGATAATAAGATAAAGTAAGGTCTTAAAATAAATTTGATCATGAGAACGAGTATTGATTTTTTTTATTATAAATCTAACATATTGTGTAGGTTGTGCAAGGACGCGAAGTATTAACGTGTTGGTAAAACGCCGGTAAAGGCAAGTCTTTCAGTTTTTTTTTCTATGTGAACTTGATGATGAATTAATTTAAAATTTTATCGTATGATGTATTATATATGTCAAAAGTATGAAATGTGAAAGTCAATCTCTGACTATGATGATTGAGCTATGAATGCTGATTGAGTAAGGAACTCAATCTTTATAGTTGTTATGTGAGCTACAACATGTATGTTATATTAGTTTTATGATTATGAGATGTATGTTGAGCATGCTATTATGTGCTATGTGACGCATGAAAACTCTTAGATTTTGTTGAGCTGTCGAGCTCATTCTCGCAAATAACCATTTTTGCAGATTCAAGAATTGAAGGTAACGCTATGTGCTTCTTGATTGATATGGATCAAAAGTGATACATGAAGATTTAATATCCTAGCCAAGTTGTTATTCTTGTAAACCATGTCTAATGTTTCAGTAAATGTATTAATGTTGAATTGTAATATCATTCTGCGATGTAAACTCTTGTAGTATTAAAATGATTCTGAGATATTTATATGTAAAGGTTGAAAGTTTTGGGAACGAGGATAGTTTGTAATAGAAAATTTTAATTATTCTGCAAATTTTAATAGTAGTATTATCGTTTAATGATGTAAAATTAGAGGTTGAATGAATTGTTAACGACTGAAGTCGAGAAATAAATTATTTAAATTTTGGGGTCGTTACAAAACAGGTTTATTTTGGAAAACATGTTTTTAAAAGTCGTATGTTGCAAAATCATCCATATGTAAGATTTGTCAGAAGTGGTGTGCTAGAATTTTCCTATAAATAGGTTGCTTAGTTAAACAATGAAACTCACACCAAAATAAGAAAATTCTCTCTATAATATTAATAGTATTTCTTGCGAGTATAAGGATATTTTGAGTATTGATAGTAGTGAAAGATTTCCTCAACATAATCTCCGTTATTCCTGTCAGAACTACTTTCCTACTAAGGTAAAGGGTATTATTTTTTTCATAAAGGATGTTACTTTCTTTCAATACTCGTAAATGATATTATTTCCTTCCATACTCGAAAGGAATATCATTTTATTTCATACTCCATATTACGTACGTGATATTATTTCATCTCATATTCCTAAATTTAAACTTACTATGGTAAGTATTGCTTCTATAATTCCTGAAATGATTAGAAATTTCTTAAGGATTGCGCTTCATCTAATATCATTTCATTGGAATATTGGTCTGAAGTTTCTTACTAAATTTTAAACTTTTCATGTCTGGATACTATTCATACGGTACTATTCATGGACATTATTCATACCGTACTGTTCATACGATACTATTCATATAGAACTATTCATGAGTATTGTTCACAATAAAATTTAATTTTTTTCTTTGTCCAAGTTATCTTTTATGAATCTTATTCTTGAAATTGAATTCATGTTATGATCTCACTTTATGGATTCTTTATATCATTATCATCATCCTCATGCTTATATTGTGTTGAAAGTCATCCTTGGCCCGTAGTGCATAGATGGACTGTTGATTGGTATGATAATGACCAATAATTATGTATTGGTATAATCATGACCTGTAATGTTACAGACAAATGATGTGGTGAAAGTCCTCTTTGGTCCGTAGTGCATAGATGGACAGTTATTTGGCATGATCATGACCACTATTGATACTAACAAATATCTTTGGCCTGTAGTGCATGGATAATTCATTGATGTGAAATATTTATTGATTATTTGGTTTCTGTACCATATATTTGGCAACTCAGAATGGGTTCTGTGGACCTATTTTGGGGGCGTCACACCAGTACTATAGTGTCGATCCTCAGTACAAACTGGGGCGCTGCAGCGCCAGTTAGCAGTTTGGCCCAAAAATTTGATTTTTAATATACACCTCTATAAATGTTAATGTAGCATGCTCTTATAACTATAAAATGTGAGCAATCATGCTATATGATGAAAGAGTCGATTGTGGTGTTGTGATTATATCAAATATGTAAATTATCATAAGTAATTAAGAGTTATATGGTAATTGAAATTAGTGTTAATAAAAATAGAAGTGTGGTTTAACAATGTGGTTGAACCTAAGATTAGGAGTTTTAAACAAAATAGATATTCAGTTATGTAACATGATCATGTGGTAACTAATTATGTCATGATGGAATTTGTTTAGGATATTGAGAATCAAGTGGTACTGTTTATCTTACACGCAAGGCAAGTTCCCTAACCTTTGCTACTTTATTATTCAGCAAGGTTTTCCTTTCACCGTTATCTGGTTTACACTTATGCAAGTTCTTTAATCTGAATCTCTTATATGAGCATCATTAACTCTATTTATCATTAGTAAAATTATCTATCTTTATCTTGTTTATGTTTATGCAAGTTTATTTACCCTACTATTTCATTATGCAAGTTCTTGTTCTCAATTTGTTATTGTTATGCATATTATTTAACTCAGAATTATTGTTGAGCAAGTTTCTAAACTATACTTTTCATTGAGTAAGCTAATTAATCTTTACTCCTTCATTAAAAGAGAGGTTATTTTGTTTATTCAAAGTATGTACTATTGTTGAAAACTTGATCTTGTTGCAAAATGTTTGTTTAACTAAGAATGATTGTTGTTCAATCTTTGATCACCAATTAATGTCATTGTAATATCTCACATTGTTGTACCGAACTCTTAGTTGACTAACGATCCTTCTATTGATTCAACTAATCCTTAGTTCATGAATGCTTTATAAACTAAATTACCCTTGAAGTCAATCCAAACCAAACTTCCTTTGGTTTGTTGATGTACATTTACATTTTTGAAAGTATTTACTCGATGATTAACATTTGTTCATTTATAACCCATCTAGACTTTATCTCTTATTGGTTCATTGTTATACTTTGTTCATGATGATATTTTAATTGAACTCATGGATAGTTATTGATCTCTATATGACTCAACTAGTACTTAGTTGATGAGCATTCTAAAGATCTAGAATTCCTTTGAAGTTAATTCCAATCCAAACTATCTTTGGTACAGAACCTAATAATTTAAGATGAGATGAACAACCCTATATTAGGGATTATTTTAGAGCTACACGATAACATTAAAATGTTTGCGCAATACATAGTACAAAGGGCTGATCACTTGGAGTACGAGATGATGGTCCACATAGTCGTTTAGACTGCTAAAGGTTACAGTAGAAACACATGTTAACTTAGGACACAGAAGATGATTATGGTCTTTTAGACTGTTAAAGGTTAAAGTAGAAATACTTAAAAAAGCTAGAAAACAGTTTGTGGTTTTATGATCCTCAGCGCATTCCTTTGATATTGATATATGTTATTTGATTTTGAGGTTCATTATTCCTTTGAACTCACAGTATTCGAATTAGAACTTATTGCTTCCGGTAAAATATTTTACCATTGAAAGCTCAGCTAATTGTCATTCATAGAATGTTATTATATACTATCCTTTTTATGGACAATTGTTTGCTCACTCTTGCACAAAATAATACAAATGAAGTTGAGAAGTCTGAAGAGCTTTCTACATGCAATTGCAAAAGTCAAATGCTCGATTAGATGATGTTAAATATATTTTTCTTTTTATTAATCTTGTGTAATAGACTTGATAAGGATTGTATTTTATTTTTCTGTTGATGATGTAATAATTAAGGTTAGATAACCTGGGATTTATCTTGAGATCATCCTTTAATGGGAGATTTATTATTTAAGCTTATGAGTATAATTATATCTTTTGTTTATGGGTAGTTAGTTATGATTTAATTGGACAATGAACACCATATCTGTGGGATTGAAGTACCCAAATTTGGGGGTGTCACAAGTTGGTATCAAAGCTTTAGGTTATGAACCTTACACGGGGAAACCTTAGGCTATAACCTTCTAGGAGATTGCAAACTTTGAGGTAATAAACTCTCATCGAGTTCTAAGAAATGAATTAAGGAAATTCATTGAAGATAAAATGATAAAAGATTTTATGTGCTTATGTGTTAATAACCTATTTGTTCCCGAGTATTATGCGTATCGAGCAGTGGGACTTATGATTAAAATTTGTTGTCTGAATGACTGATGAAGGAGGACAAGGAATAGGAGCCCGGAGTTGTTTGTACAGTCTGAGTATGATTGGTATTCCATATCCGTTGATTTCCGTTGTAGAACTTGGGTATGAGCTTGAGTTTGATTGTAAGGATGAAGTGCATAATCATAACATTGAGTTACAAGAGAAGGTTGAGGAGTTAGAAGGTCATGTCGTAAAGCACCAAGCCACATTAGCGCAAAAAGATGTCGCGATTCAAGAACTTACTACACGACTGACATATGTAGAGCAAAGATTATCTCAGTTAGAGTATTAAAGAGGATAGTTATTAGCTAGGAACGAGATTGTGCAGGAAATGATTTGGGAAAAGATTCCGTAGAGCGGGCGAGAGCTAAAGACGCGTGGGTGAAGACTTCTAAATGCATAGATCATATTGAAGATAAGTCAAAGAAGGCCAAGCAATTGATAGAGTTTGAAGTTTAGTCTTCCACTATCCTATGCAGGTTGAAGGTTATCTTTGGTATGCGATAGATCGCCGATGATTTGTATCATGAAGCAAGAGTGCAATGAAGCTGTACAACGAGGAATGTTCTTGTAGATTGCGAGAAAAACAATAAGATGATATATAAATCATGATGAAAATAAATAATATTTAAATCCTGACTTTTGAAATAAATAGTGGGATATGATGAAGTAATCCTAAAATTTTATTATTACATGATAAATGATATAAATAGCAGTGATGCTATTTTTTTATGTGGTAAAGTAATAAATGAATAAAAATATCATTATTTATTAAGATATATCATGTGTTATTTAAAAGTGATTAGGATAATCTTAAATGTTTTAATACGTGAATGAACGATGATCTAATAGTACGATGATCTAATATGATGAGGAGGAGGACGTACCCGTTGCGGATCCTGCTCCTTCTTCCATTCCCCACAGGGAGCTTCCAGCTATAAATATGACAATTCTAGAGCTTTTAGATGATTTGAGTCGTCACCCCTCGATCTATCTCCATGTGAGCGAGGTAAAAACCATGTTGATCTTTTTTTTCCCATTTGTAGGGGTAAGGGTTCTAATTTTGATTTGCATTGTGATGTAGGTTTCTGGCTTTACGCAGCCCAGAGGGAACTAGTTTAGCATACATTCTCTATACCAGAATCTTCATCTAGAGTACCAAGATATTGTGCATGCCTGGGGCTTCGAGGCTTTCTTCTCCATCCTCCCCCGTCGTTGTCCCTGGGATTATCTCAGGGCTTTTTTTGAGCGATGGTTTCACCAGACCCAGTCTCTCTATTTACTAGATTGTGAGGTGATGATGACACTGATGGATTGGCGATTCATCACTAGGATGGAGTTTTCTGGGGAGCTAGTGCCTTTGGTGGCTAACATTTCCCTGACTGTCGTTAGATCCTTATTGGGAGTCCCGACTATGCTTCTCAAGGGTAGGATAATCCATTCTGGTCCCTTGAGTGTATATGTCGTGAGTGGGGCTCTGACTAAGCCATTGCCTGATGATCGAAGGGTTAGAGATCGCATCCTTTGGTGATTATTTTTGATCATCCTCAGGGGTTGTTTCCTAGCTGATAACTCTTCGACGATGTCATTCACTTTAGTTATCGCCACTAGGGAGGTGGACCATATTGGAGAGTTTGATTCGGGTACCTGCTTTGCCTACTTCCTCATGGGAATGCGCCTATGCTCAGAGTGTGTGAGAGAGGCTTGGTTAGGATTTTACCCATTCCTGCTGGTGAGCATTTTCCTTTTAATTTCCCTTGTTCGAGTTGCTAGTTTGACTGATCGCAGATATTTGATCTTGTATTTGCCATTTTGGGCCTTTGAGAGGCTCCCGTGTCTTCGTCCCGTTAGCACGTTAGGTTCAGATACCTATCCATAAGGATGGTGATGGCATTTCTCCACTTTGGCAAAGGTTCCTATAGCTGAGGGTTTTACCCATTTTCCTCTACAATTGGAGTTGTTGACCACAAAGGTCATTACATGGGTTCCTTACTTTGAGGACCACTTGACAGTTGGCTTTGAGGGTGGTTTCCCGAGTGGAGTCGAGTATATATTGTCCACCCGTTGGATTCCTCTCCTTATTGACAGAGGTTGGGAGCTCTATTTAGGAGAGCGTGCTACTAGGAGCACTATAGGAGAGATACGTATTTTGATATTTCCTCCTGTCAGACGTCATTGGCTTTTATTGTAGCTAATCACTTAGGTCGCATTGATGGGTGTGGATTGCTTTACTTTGTTAGAGGGTCCTTTCACTCAGGAGTATTTTTACCGTTGGTGGTTCCCTCACACCATTGTAGCTCAAACCCGTGCCAAACAGTTTATGGGGGATATAGTTTCTGGCTCCGTCATGATGACAGATGGGATTGCCTACATTTGAGAGCCTACTCATCTGACGCAGATTGAGATTTTAACCCAGCAGTTGGACTGGGCACATTTCTTTATTCGGCATTTGGGCAAAGATCCATCATAGGCGGATACTTTTCATCCATCCAGCTCTGGGGATGGCCCTTTAGGTGGCCTATATTTAGATGGATTTATCGGCGCAGATCCTCCATTGTATCAGCCAGATATCCCTTCTAGTAGAGATTCAGTGACTCAGGAGGAATTACATTAGAAGGACAGATTGGATGATGTGGATTTCAACACCATTGACTCCTTCTAATGCATTTCTCGTTATATCTTTTGATAGACCTCTGTTAGATATTGGGCAGATGTGCCCCAGTTTTTGGTATATCTTTTGATAGGCCTCTATTAGATGTGGGGTGGCTATGCCCCATTTCCCCATATTTTTTAGTTGTACACAGAGATGATGTATTTAGATGATGATGTACTTAGGAATGTATGTATACTATTTCTATTCCCTACATCATATTGTCATCTGTTATTTATCATGTATGTATTATGTCATGGATATGCATTTCCATAGATGAGTTTAGCATTGACCCTTGGATGGTCTTATGATACGGCTACAGATGTCTTCATCCACTATTAGCCGAATTGAGCATACCCCACCTGCGTTGGTGGCATCTTCTTTGAAATTGTTGTATGACAGTTTTTCTTCCCTATATCGGGTGACAGTTGATCAGTTGCTACAACACTCTATGACCCTCTTGACATTTCAGGTCCTACTGTGTTTTATAGAAGCATGCATGAACATTGGGTACCAGATAGACAGATATTCAGATTTGATACCAAGGAGTTGACTTCTACATTGGAGGGGTATGAATGTATTACAGACTTATAATTAGATTGGCCTTACGCTCGGATGGCTATCGATGACATGAGCCAGCAGTTTATGACCTTGATAGGCTTGAGGTGCATAGTTGCCCTAAACGAGATTTCCTCGGGGCATGTGGTGTCCATGAGTTTCTTGATTGATAGATTTGGGTCGTTGGATAACTATTTGTGATACTCCAGGAATTTCACTATTTTTGAGGGTGATTGGCATGTCCCCTGTGTAGACATACTCTTGATATGCATAGTGGTCTATCTGTACATGCCGTTGTACATGGACCATCTAGATATCGGTGTGATCATGGTAGTTCATGCTCTCTTGGAGGGACATACCATCTTACCAATGATTTTGGTAGAGACCTTGAGGTCGACCACGTTTTGCAATTCCCATTCAATGGGAGTTTTCATAGATAGTGCAGTCTTATTGTACGTTTGGTTTATGACACACTTGAGACTGATTGGCAGTTTTAGACGACATGGGTAGTTTTTTCCCATGAGATAGCCATGTCATATTCCTTTCAGCCGGATGAGTGTACATACACAACTTCTTGGTTGGCTTTCTTATAAGAAATTGAGGACCCATTTGATATTTTGCCATGTTCAGAGCTCAGCTCTCCCTATAACTTTATCACTCATATAGTTGGCATGGACTATCTTTCCCTGGCCGATTTGAGGGGGTGACCACATATCATCCACTAGCTGTTATGGCTTTGTTTGACCAGTTTTAGGATGTTCATCCCTTTGATGGGGTAGTGGGTCAGTGATTTTCATCTCGACTTTTATCATCAGATGATTTGTCAAGGATTTATGACTGTTGGACTCATTGTAAGAGGGCTGACTTTTTAATTAGCCATCCAGGTCGTTCTCCAGAGTATTTGGCATGGTTGGAGGCATAGATTGCATATGCTAGGGTTGTATCCTCAGAGCCGGGTATTGATTTTGATGATGGGGAGCCTATGGAGTACTGTGATTCTCCCACTGAGTATAATCTATTTACTGGTTCGTCAGTAGCTCTGGTTGATTCCCCCAGTATTCCTACTGTTGTGGCTCCACATTCTGCAGAGTATTTAGAGTAGAGTTTACATCTAATGACGTTTAAGAGGAATCAAGCTAGGGCCTTGATGTTGACAACTCTTTCTGATAGAGATGCCACTTTAGTTGAGAGAGATGATGCTTTAGCTCACAAGGATACCGATGTTGTTGAGCGAGATGAGGCTCAATCATCTAGGGATGCAACTGTTATTGAGCGGGAGGAGGCTGTAGCTACCCAAGATATTATCATTACAAATAGTACTGCATTGAGATCTCATACTATTGGCAGTATTGCAGAGATGAGTGCATTTATTGATGAGCACGATATCGCTATGTAGATGGCCATGGATCTCCTGGCTCATGTGGATATCCTAGGACAGAAGCTCATAGATTTACCTCCATCTACTAAGAGGGATGCCATTTTAGACTTGATGGCTTGCTTATCCACTGGTTTGTAGATTAGCTTTGATTTTCTTTCATAGACTAGGTTAGCCATTTTTATCATGTACAAGACACATTGTATATATCAAACAGTATTATATGGATATGAAATATGTTTTGATCCACTTCCATTTTTGGATATGCCATGTTACTTGCTTGATAGTTGCATGTTCTCCAGGACTTGCGATCTCAATGTATTTTGAACTCCTCCTGGATGGATGGACATTGAGATGTCTCAGGATCTTTCAAAATGGATCATCGATCTTTGTGTCCCCCAGATTTTTGGTGTCTTAGGACTAGTTTCTAAATGTAGTTGTGGATAGGATTTTGGCTTTCCCCTCTAAGGTTGACCGTACCACAGATGGTCACCGGTATTCCCTTGGATGGAGGAGACTAGGTAGTTCCATCTCTTATGGATTGATGTTTCTCTTTGAGGATTCAACCATGACTTAGATGGTCGTCGATTTTCCCATTTATGTAGGGAGACTAGGTAGTTCCATCCTTGTTGTCTAAGCCGATGAAGTGTGGTTTAACCACCCCACAGATAGTCATCGATGTATTCTAGTGTATTGGGGAGATCAAGTATTTCCATCTCTTATGGTTTGGTTTGAAAGGTTGAAAGTTGATCTCAATATAGTTGACAAGATTTTGTGTTTTTGGTAGGGGTGAGACTGCACCATTAATGGCTGCCTACGTACTCCCGTGTATGGGGGAGATTAGGTCTGCGTAGTTCCAACCTAGCGTAAAAAGGTTAAAATTTGTATGTGGTGAAGAGGGTTTTGTTTTTGTCTTTGTAAAGGTTAGACCAGACCATAAATGTCTGCCTACGTATTCCCATGTATCGGGGAGATCAGGTATGCGTAGTTCATCCCTAATGGGACAAACTGATGTGGTTAGAAAGGTTTTAAAAACCTAAATTGACTGATGGGTTGATGATCCAGAACCACGATGCTGGTTTGCAAGTAACTTCAGACATAATACCGTTTGACGGTATCTGAGTTGAGGAGTTGGGGAAATTCCTCGCCATCCATTTCGTGCAATCTAAGGGCTCCTCCCGTCAATACCTCCTTGACAATAAATGGGCCTTCCCAGTTTGGGGTGAATTTTCCTTTAGATTGATCTTGGTTATCAATGACTTTCTTCAAGACCAAGTCATTTTCTTTGAACTGCCGTAGCCAGACTTTCTTGTTGTAGGATCGAGCGATCCTCTGTTGATATAATTGACCACGGTAGATGGTTGTGGCCCGCCTTTCATCTATGAGAGACAATTGGTGGTACCAATTTTGTACCCATCGGTCTTCTTCCATCTGAACATCTATCAAGACTATCAAGGATTCCATTTCTACTTCTATAAAGAGCACTGTTTCCATGCCATATGTTAATGAGTAGAGGATTACCCCACTGGAAGTGCGCATTAACGTTCTGTAGGCTAATAGAGTCAGACGCAACAAGTCAGGCCATCCTTTGTGATTGGCAGTCATCTTTTGCATGATCTTCTTAATATTCTTATTAGCCGCTTCAACAGCACCATTCATCTTTGGACGATGAATGACGGAGTTGAGATTCTTGATGTGGAATTTGTTGCATAATTCATCCATTATTTGGTTGAGGTTTTTGGCATTTTCTGATACAACCACCTCTGTTTTTCCATATCGATAAATGACATTGTTTCTGATGAAACCAATGATCACTTATTTGGTAACTCTGGGGAAAGATGTTGCCTCTACCCATTGGGTGAAGTAGTCGATCATGGTGAAGATAAATCGATGACCATTACTACCTTTGGGCTCGATTGGCCCAATCATGTCCATTCCCCATATTGAGAAGGGCCAGGGTAAACTCATATTATGGAGCTGGAGTGGATAGCATTTCCATGAATTTGACATTGATAACATCTCCTAACGTGATCATCACAGTCAACTTTGAGAGATATCCAGTAATGCCATGTTCTTAAGATCTTTTTTGCAAGTAGAGGACCACTCAGGTGTGGACCACATACTCCACCATGGATTTCATCCGTGAGTCTATGTGCTTGGTCTTTGTCTAGGCATCTTAGAAGTCCTAGTCCCACATCTCTTTTATAGAGTGCATCTCCGCTAAGATAGAATTTCATGGCCATTCTATGGATTCGCTTTCTTTCAGCTTGACTCGCTCTAGTGGGTGTAGATCTATCTCACAGATACTCCTTGATGGAATTGGGACTCAGGTATTGGGACTCCTCTGTCTGGACACTGGATTCCTCCTTGTGCAGAGGATTCTGTTTAGATGTGTATTTATGGACCCTGAGTTTATTTGTTGAGTTCTTTCTGGAGAATACCCAACTCTATTATTTGATTCCTTAATCTATTGAACTCCTCACGAGAGAAAGGAGTATCATCAGGCTGGGCACTTGTAGCCATGTTTGACGGTGGGCTTAGTGCCTTTTTAGACTTTAAACGGGTAACAGGACCAATTGTCTCCCTACAAAAACACTATGTAGTTTAGTCTGGGAAAACATGGAAATGTTACATGCTATGCAAGGTATCCATTTTTTAGGAGTGTTGTAATATTCTACTGCAAAACAAATTCTAGTTGTTTTGATGATAGGATAACATGACATGTCTTGATATGAAAAAGGAATTCATATTTACATACTCCTTTATATTTTCCATTACATTGAGATTGACATGGAATTGAAATTTAGAGTAATTGAAATTACAGGTAATTGAAAGGGGAAGGTATGAAGAGACTTCCCTTCGCGTTTGGTTTATCAGCGGCTAACCTATCTTAGGCTACTCTCCCTGCTTTTTGGCATGAAGGTCTCCAGATCATCGCAATTTACTAGATGGGATGTTAATCTAATCTTTCAACTGGAGCGAATTTGGGTGGTGCTTTTCTTGATCCTCGCGGAATTAGTCTCCCTTGAGTCCAGTAATCAAACACCAATAGGTTAGCCTCCTGGTGGAGGAATCACACAACATACATTCACATATACTGCATCTCACCATATGGAAATGATGAAATATGTTAAGCACTAATATCATAGGCAGACATGGTGTAAAGCATAAAAGTGTAGTAAATAAAGCAATAGTATACATTCATTTAATGTAAATGTAGTATTCACACATAAGTAGATAAAAGTTTTGAAAAGCTTGAATAGCGGCTTAAGCCCTCTTACTGGAGTCCCCAGTAGAGTCGCCACCTATTGACGTCAGAATTTTTATTTGTCCCTTTCTGTTCTTGTCTTTTGGTGTTCTCATTTTAGATGAGTTTTGTTTGAAAAAACAAGTTTGAAAAGATTCGACATGTATATGTCGACGATTTGACTGTTAGAGTCGCCAGTTGGTAATTTTAAATTGTTACACCAACTCAACTGATAAAAGGTTTGCACAAAGACCCAATGGTTTGACACTATTTAATTGGTCTTGGAAACTGAGATTCGTTAGGGTCTGGGGGCTTGATTAAGCGAAGGGAAGGTGTTAGGCACCCCCTAACTTCTGTGATAACACGGTTACCGCCACTCTTCATTAACTTTTATCTGCTTATGTGTGTATGTAGGGCCTATGTGCAATTGTCTAGAAGTAGTGCTATGCCTCGTTTGCACCTATATACAAAGGGTTTGAATTTTGTATGAAAGTTCAATTTTGAAAAGATATATCAGTGAAGTTTTGGAAAACAGGTTTTTAAACCGTTATGCTCAATAGTAATAGAAGCCTTTCATACTTCTATTATATTATGTGTTCGGCTTGATTGCTTTTATTTTCTAGATGCGAGGCATCTTCGAGAAAATAAGATACATAGCAGTGCCAAACTCCTTGTGGGCATGAGAGCCATCTAAGGATATCTAGACACCGTAAATAATTTACAAGTTGGCTGCAGCTGAGAAATGTCCATCTCAGGAACCGAATCTAGATTCAGAGGCTGAATATGCGATCACATGATTCCTAGGCTCACATGAAAGAGTAATATGTACAAAAGCTAGAAAAAAAACTAGATTTGAATAAATCTAAACTATTATAGCTTTAATGGTTCCAGGTTAGTCACTTATGAACATGTTAAAGTTAGAAATAGACAGATTTAAGCAAATCTAGCTCGCAAGCTGAAAGATTAAATATCTACAATATGAAAGTAGTTAAAGCAGATATTTATGTAAAGAGATATATATATATATATATATTTACATATATATATATATATATATACACACACACACATATATATATATATATATATATATATATATATATATATATATATATTGTAAACGTTAATGAGGATATTGTATTTAGGCTCAATCGAATTTGAGTTCGATAATATATATGTATATATATATAAATGAAGTAAACACACCAAATATTCTATCTAGGCTTATTCGAGCCATGGATCGACGATCCAAACATACCCACTCGACATGACTCTCAATGTTAGTGGATAAATATAGGTAGTAAAAAGCTTAAAAATCTAAAATATCTTACAGTGGGCTCCCAAGAAGACTTCAGATAGCTCTTGATGCCTGAAAACTCGGTTTACACCGGTTAAAATTTAGTATGTTACAAAACACAAGCTTACAAGTGTTTAAAAAGAAGATTCACTCAGTTTAGAGCACCCTAGCCGGTTTACAGGCTGAAATGGATAGAGTTTTCTCTCCTTTTTCCTTTTTTTTAAATGACCTGCTAAGAGCTCATATTTAAAGATCAGATGGCCGCGGGTCTACCTGTGGCTGCTTGGGTTGCCCCGGGCCATGCGGGTCCTATCGTCTCAAAGTACGTACACTTGGCCTATGCGTTACCCGCTCGAACCTTCATAACTTTCAATCTGGGCATCTGATAAAGGAGTGATGTACCCTTTTAGAATGTTGTTGTGGAGAGCTACACAATGACATGGGATTAGAGGTTGTACAAAGCCGGGAAGATGGGTCCATGACCAGATCTCTAAGTCTTCAAAGTCTATCCATTGTACTATCTTGTGCATTTGTCACTTGAGATTTGAGCTAGGTTGTTGTGGGACACCTTGATTCGCAGTTTTAATTGAATTATGTTGAGACAATGTTGGTGTGATGTTGAGGTGTCAAAATGATTATTTTGTCCCCACCAGGGTTATCTCTGAGCTTTGGCGCAGATGTAGCAGCCGTTTCTCAGGGTTATCTCCAAGATTGGGCGTATGTGGATGTTGAACGTCCTCAGGGTTATGTCTAAGGTTGGCTTGACCTCCCGGGGTTATCTTCAGGGATGAAATTAATTCTCTCGGGGTTGTCTCTTGGATTGTTACTAAATTTTTTGAGGTTATCTCCGGAACTCGAACTATATCCCTCAGGGTTATCTCTGAGGTTGGAACTGGATCTACCGGGGTTATCTCCAGGGTTGAAACTGACTCTCTCGGGGTTATCTCCGAGATTAAAAATTGGATCTCTCGAGGTTATCTCTGAGGTTAAAACTGATTTGACTTCTAGGGTTATCTCTGGAAGACGATTTTGCCCTCCTGCAGAGTTAGTAATAGGAACGTAAAATTTTGACTGTCTACAACTGGCTTCATTACTCGCTGAGGTAGATAGAGCTGGTTTTCCTTTAATATAGTAGTAGTTTGATTTGAAGTTAATCCCTCATCCTTTCCAAAGTTCCATGGGACTCTTTTTAGGCTGATAATGGGATACTGCAGCCTGAATGGTAACACCAATGGTTATAGTGTTTACTCCTTTGAGCTTCATTCCTTAGATTGCAAGAGGTGTTACAGACAAATCTCCTTCAAAGACTATAACTGCTATAACTTTTCCATCTCTTCTTCCTCATGCAACACAGAGTCATTACTTGCCATTTACATATCACCGCTGTCAATCATATTCTGGATGAGATGACGAAGTGCCCACTAGCTTTCAGTGCTATAACGTTGAGTATTGGAGTGGTATTGACAAACTCCGGTAGCATCAAATCTCTTGGAACGTGGATTGATTGAGGTTAACAGTGTTGTAATCTTCCCTTCATTAATCAACATTTGCAAGATTTCTTCCATTGGTTAACCCAAAGGGGTGAACTTTCTTTGGTCTGCATAGTCCCGACGAGCCTGGGATCTTGCTTTCCTTACAAGTTTTTCTTTCAAGTTTTCATTCTCTTGGATTTGTTATTGATTCCTTGTGATAAGGGAGAGAAGACTTGTATGCCCCTGACTGATCAGCTACCGAGTTATTTTGTGTTGATGTATCACTAATTCTTCCAGTTGATTAACCTGTTCTTTGATAGACTTCATTTCTTGTTCTATCAGAAATCAAAATTCTGAATAATCCCACTTATCATAATTATCTTTGCTGGTTTGGGGAAAATCACCTACATATTTGAGGTAATTGGAACTTTCTCCACTCTCTCTTTTGATCATGTTGAAATTCTCTTCCTTCTGTTGAGGGAGAGGGTTATCTTGCACATGTGGTTGTCCTGTTTTTTTTACCATGATCTCGCCATTATCTATTAGATCCTGGATTTTATGTTTCAGAGATCAGCAATCTTGGGTTACATGCCCTAAAGCTCCAAAATGATAACAATATTTCTTGCTCGTAGCAAAATTCTTTTCACTTGGGTTGGCTGGAGGAAGGAGCTGGACAATTTTCTTCTGTGTTGTCAGAAGCTTGAATATATTTTCCAATGAGTCCCTTAAGGGTGATAAAAATCTTTGACGTCTAACCTCTCCAACTTTTTACAGTGGAGGATTTGAGGATTGTGTAGATGATTGAAAAGGGGAATAATTTTTCCTTTGAATGGGTAAGTTTTGATTTCCTTTTTGAGTATATCCTTACAGTACCAAGGATACATCCTCTTCTTTCTTTTTATGAACCCTCCGAGGGTTATTCCCATAATTTCCAGCTTGAATATGCTCAGCCACGGCTTCTAAAGTAGTGATGTCTTTAATCTTCCCATACTTTAACCCCATCTCAGCCATCTCTTTGTATTTAATCATTTTTTAGAATTGTTTTCTTATGCCTGCTAGGACTCTCTCATTAAATGGAGCTTCTTGTATGTCAATGAAGGTCATTACTATCTCAGTTTCTATCATTGATAGGATTACTTGAGTAGCCATACGTCTCCATCTTTGAGCATATTCTCTAAATGACTCAGTATTATGCTTTTTAACTCTGGTAATTTGATATCTATCTGGAGCCATTTGTGATTGGAAACTGTATTGGTTTAGAAAAGCATGGGCTAATTCTTCTCAGCTGTGAATTTTGGAATTGTCCAATCTGGCATACCATGCTCTCCCTCTTTAGTTAAACTTTTCTAAAATAACTGCATTCTTAATTTTTCATCCTCACCATAGGATCCGAGTTCTCCAATGAACACTTTTAAATGAGTGTAAGGATCTCCCAATCCGTCATATTTTTTAAAATTATGAGTTTTGAACATGTTTGGATAGTGCGCCCCAGGAAAGATGGAAATGTATGATTAAGTCACGGTTCCATATACTACAGTCCCTTTAAACGAGTAACGGGACCAATTGTTTCCCTATAAAAAGACTATGTAGTTTAGCCTTGGTAAACATTAATAGTTTGCATGCTATGCAATGTGCTTGTTTTAGGAGTTTTTTTTAATGTTTCCCTGCAAAACAGATGTCAGTTGTTTTAATGATAGCATGACAAGTTGTGATAGGGAAATGAATGTATATTTACATCTTTTCTTTTATATTTACATGGACTCATAATTTATATTTAATGGAATTGAAAGGGAAAGGCATGAAGAGACTTCACTTCGCATTTGATTTATTAGAGGCTGACCTATCTTAGGCTACTCTCATGGCTTTTCGCACGAAGGATCCCAGATCATCACAGTTTACTAGATGGGTGGTTAATTCGATCATTCAATTGGAGCGGATTTGAGTGGTGCCTTTCATGAACCTCGCGGGATTAGTCTCTGTTGAGTCCAGTAATCAAACACCGACGGGTTTTCCTCTTGGTGGAGGGATCACACAACATATATTCACATAGATCATGTCTCACCGTATGAATTGATGATATTTGTGTGAAGAACTAATACAACTTGCAAAGATTATGTGAGGCACTAAAGTGCAGTAAATAAAGCATTCATTCACATCCATTCATTGTAAATGCAACATTCACACACAAGAAGATAAGAAGGGTTTTTTTTTGAAAAGTTTGAAATGCGGCTTAAGCCCTCTACTGTCCCTAGCAGAGTCGCCACCTGTCGACGTCAGGAAAAATTTCCCGTTTTACATGGAATTCCTCTTTTACCTTTTATGTCCTCTATATGTTGAGTTTTGTTTAAAAGGTTGAGTTTGAAAAGAGTGCGACATAAAATGTCGATGATTTGAAAATTTAGAGTCCCTAGTTAATAGTTTTGAATGGTTGTACCAAGTTAACCGATTTTGAAAAGGTTTACACGAAGGCCCAATTGTTGGACTTTGTTTAACATGCCTTGGAAACCGAGATTCATAGAGTTCGAGGGCTTGATTAAGTAGAGGAAAGGTGTTAAGCACCCCCTAACATTCGTAAAAACATGGTTACCGTGTCTTTTCAATTCCATAATTTATCTAAAATGTGTGTGTGTGATTAATTGGGCCTAAGTGCCTTTATTTGGAAGTAATGTTATGCCTCGTTTGCACCTATATACAAAGGGTTTGATTTGCATAAAAGTTCAATTTTAAGCAATATGTATAGAAATGTTGTTTTGAAAATAGGTTTTCAAACCCTTATGCTCACATAGTAATTGAGGCCTTTGATACTCCCATTTTATTCATATTCAGCTTGATTTGATTTGATTTTCGAGATACGAAGCATCTTTGCCAAAATAATATATATATAAGTGTCGGACTCCTTGTGGGCATGAAAGCCATCTAAGGATGTCCAAACACCACTAATAGGAGTTACAAGCTGGTTGTACAGTTGAAAAAGGTCCATCATGGGAACTAGATCTAGATCCGTCAGCTGGAATTTAGATCTGGTGGCTCCTAGGCTCACATGATTACTTAATATTTACAAAAACTATATTTAAATAAATCTTAGCCATTCTAGCTCAACGATTCCAGTTTTACAATTTTTAAACTGGTAAAAAGTTAGATATAGCTAGATTTAGATAAATCTAGTCCACAGATTTACATATTATGGATTTACATTGAATGAATAGTTAAAACAAATATTTAAATGCAGTAAACAGTTAATAGGATAAAATACCACGAATTTGAAATCCAGGCATGACTGTTAAACGTGTGTGTGTGTGTATATATATATATATATATCAAAGTAGTAGAAAGCTTCAAATTTGAGAAAATCTTATAGTGTGCTGCAAAGAAGGCTTTAGACCGTTTTTGGAGCTTGAAAACTCGGTTTCCACGGTTTAAAATTTGATATGTCATAGAATATATGTATATAAGTGTTTAGAAAGAAGAATATTGAAGTTTGGAACACTATAGAGGGGGTTAAAAGCTGAAATGGACATAGTTTTTTATATTCTTCTTCTTTTTTTATCTTTTTTTTTTTGGCTAATGGCGGGTCTATTTATAGACCAAAGTAGTCGCGGGTCTACCCGCGGTAGCCGATGGTCTATTTGTGGTTTCTCGGGTGGGCCCGGCCCCGTGGATCCTGTTGTCTCAAAGTACGTGCACTCGGGCCAACCCGTTGTCTACTCAAACCTTCGTAACTTTCAATTCGGGAATCCGATGTACGCGTGCTATACCTTTTTGAAAAGCCCTTGATGAGTGTTACACAATGACATGGGATTTTACATTTTTCGAATCTGGGAAAATGGATCAACGACCAGGTCTTCGTAGTCCATCCATCGAGTTGTCTTGTGTTGTTTTCACTCGGGATTGATGTTATGGTCTGTGACTTCTTTTGCAATGATTTGGGCTGAATTGATATTGAGTTGGAAAAATTACTATTTTAACCATCCCGGGTTAGTTCTGTGACGCCGCCAAATTCAGACCACTCGCATCTCGAATTCGATTCGCCACGTGCTACATATCTAATGACTAAATAACATCTCATGCAACAGACATAACAAAATAGATTACATTTATTTAATATAATCATTCACGTCCCAAGGTTTCGTAACTTAAACATCTCTTACATACCTTAAACATACTAAAACATAGCTTAGGCATAACTAATATATAATACAATTTATGTCTTTACATTATCATAACATTCCCAAATAAATATGAAGCTACTCCGTAGCTTTGCCCTTGCCCTTATCAGTGCTCGAGGGTCCACCTTGCTCTGCCTTATCTGAAATGTTTTTAGGGAAAGAAAGAATGAGCAACAAGTTTACTCAGCAAGTAACATAACAATAAGGTGTTCAATATAGTTTTAAATTCTCAAGAGTACAACAATAAATGATAGTTCAAGGATAGCAAGAAGTATCGAAGGTTCTAAACAATAGTCGCTAAGGATAGCAAGTTATTAATATGATTCAACGCTTAATCAATTCGAGATTTCAAAATAATGAATGTTGAGCAGTAACTAAGGACTATGAACTTCTACTAGAATTAATAGTAATATGATGATAATCTAACAAAAAAAAAAGTACTGTAGGTGATCAGCCTAAAGTACCCTATGTTATAAATAACATTTAATCATACTCATGTGCGCACATCGGTCTCCCGACAATTATATAGTTTTCCCTTCAAGGAGGGTTGTTCATCTCAGTCAATTATAAGAGTCTGCACCAATTCGATTGGTTTGGATAGCTTTCAAATTCATGATTTAGGTCTAGCCGAATCAAATGGCATGGACTGCCATTTCAAGGTATATAATGTGACGCCCCCAAATTCGGGTATCTTCCAACCCGACATATGGTGCTCCACTGTATTAATATCCATACAATCATTCCATTGAAATACAACAAAATGAATGTAATTACTATCTTCTTATTACAATCAAAGTATTATCCTTCCCAGGTTCATCAACCGGTTACATCATTCCTTTTTTATAATGTATAATAATTACAAACTTACTAAACTATTACATAATGCCTAAGCATCCATCTTAGCCTTGCCCTTATCTCGTTTGGTATTCACAGTACGTTCATCCTTAACTACAGTTATATAATTCACATAAGAAGTGAGCATGACAGCTCAGCAAGTTTAATCAGGGATAACAGTAATACCATATTCGTGAATCATATAACAATTCCGACATAACTGAACAATAGTTATGAAGCATTATGAATTAATAATACTTTAACAGTTCATAACATAAATTCCCAAAGTATAGAATAGATTAGGAATTCTGAACCGATCGTTAGACCATGAACAATAACTTTCAGTTTTCATACTTCAAAAGGAGTCCACAGCACTAAGGCCATTCATCCGATAACTTACGAGCACTTCTTGGTGATAAACCTATAGTACTATATGTTGATCAACACTCATTCATTAAACGTATTTACATTTAATATTTTTGGCAATGTATATGGTATTGAACGTATGGTATTGATATTGTATATGGTATTGAACTTAGGAATTTGTTGCATGTTAACAATTTAAGAATGATGAACAAAGTTGGTACTTTATCAACGATGTTTGAGTCCGGTTAATAAACGTCAGTTGAGTAATAAACCGGGACGAAGGGTAATAAGTCATGTTAACTTTAGTAAATGATATTAAGTTAACAAAGACATAGAAGAGAAAGAAGCTTGTAGGAACAATGTGAATAGTTGTTTGATAGCTAATTACAGTGTGCTATGTGAATATATCATTTGGATCATTTAGAATCCAAGGCCTTACA
Organism: Panax quinquefolius; assembly: GCA_020205615.1. NCBI lineage: Eukaryota > Viridiplantae > Streptophyta > Magnoliopsida > Apiales > Araliaceae > Panax > Panax quinquefolius. The sequence goes on from CM035158.1 coordinate 58,184,516, forward strand.
CTCATGCACATGGCTAGACTTTACGCAAAGATTAGGATCGGTCATGACGCCTTGATTAGAAGTGTTCTGGGCCTCGTCATCAGCGGCAACAAGACGGAATAACGATGGTATTGCTTGGTACGGAATCATGATGACATTTAGCAAGATTTCAACTTTATTGTGCCATTCTTTGGCAGAAGATTTAACGACTATGTTCAGCCAGCACGTATTGCACCTCGCATCTGATTCCAACAAATTTTGAAAAGCTTTGTGAAATTCCCGGGGCCGTAACTTCTTCGTTATAAGCCTGATTTGGTCCATTCAAAAGCCTACACGTCATAAATGACATACCCTACGTGCTCAAATAAGAATTCGACACTTTCGAATCCGATAACTCAGAATCCACTATTGAGTTCATTTTTTTAGACGTTCGGAAACGTTAATGAGTGTTCAATGCTCGTTTTCTTCGTTTTAAGTAAGAATTCGACAATTCTCGAACCCAGAACTCTTAATCACCCTATCTCACGTGTTGACATTGAAAACCAATGTTTTCAAGTCTCACGACAACTTTTGATCCTTAATCCAGAATTCAACGTTTTCGACGTTTATCGTCTATTTTCGTAAAATTCGCCATAACTTCGTTACTAGGGTTCTCTAAGCCAAATCCCATGGAATACTCCATGGACTTCATATCTACATCCTAACCAAACAAGATGCATATATTAACGTATTGATGGAGCTCAATCATTTATCAACAATCGATCTCAACAATCAATATTTTCATGGTTCAAAACTACATTAAACCTTATGATTCATATAATCTCATGACTTATAGAGATTGAATCTATGGTAAGTCATCTTTAATCCCTCATACAAGACATGTACCACCCATCTATGATTCTCTAAGATAAAAGAAAAATCAAAAAGAGATGGAGATGAAAGGTAAGGATTATACCTTAAGAATCCTTGTGAAACTCTCTTGGAAAACTAGAAGATCAAGCTTCCAAAGTGTATGTTTTATAAGTCTAGCTCTCTTTCTCTCTCAAATAATCTAGGTTGGCAAATTTCAAAACTCCAAAATGAATCAATCTAGCTTTCTATTTATAGGAAATGAGAATGGATGGAAATTTGGACAATGAACCATCACCTCCTTACTATTCACTCTTGGTCACCAAGTAAAATACTTGGTGACCATGCCTTATGCTTGGCTACCACATCAAGTGGCCGGCCCACCACCTTCATGTGACATCCCATGGGTTGCCCCATGGGTTTTACCCATTTGGTACCCACCGGTTCGGTCCACGGTTCGGTTTTAATGAATTGGGCTTAACTAACTTATCATTGGGCCTTGATTTGGGCTTAACCCACTAACCCATTGGGCTCACTACTTCAAATGATTGGACTAAACATAATCCAACATAATTGAATTAATCATTAAGACTTAACTTAATTCTATAATACGAATCGTATACCATACGTACAATTCACGTACTCTCTTAGTATACTACTCGTACCATAATCGTATTGTACTTCGTATTTACTCAAAGTATTATACATAGATACTAACTAGTATCACCAAATGTTTAACACTCGCATTAAACCTAACGCCATTCCTTCTACACATATTATCTTCTTCTCAGAAATCAATATACTCAACCCTTAGGTTTTAAGTCCGCAGATGAAAACTGCGTTTGCCATAAATGAAATATTATCGGATATTCCATCTAATCTCAATAATCTATCATTACGCGTTTCTCGGAATTTCAAAATAATTCCCCGAACAGAAACGGATGAATAGTGTTTTTACAGAAATTTCTCGGAAAACATTTATTTTCGTCTTGAAAATTCCAAACAATTAATTCTAGCACGTAGCCAGAATACTAACACCGTGAGCACATTTTAGGTCATAGAACGACCTTCACATAGCTTACTCACAAAATAATCAATTAAATTCATTTAATTCACATAATCAAATAAAAATTTAATAGTAATAAAAATCCGATTTTCTCGGGCGTTACATTCTCACCTCCTTATAAGGATTTTGTCCCCAGAATCTTAGCTTATAATTACAAAAACAAATGAGGAAAATCTTCCTTCATTTTACTTTCTAGCTCCCACGTTCCTTCATTGTGGTTTCTCCATAACACCTTCATAGAAGGTATTACCTTATTTCTTAAAATTTGTTCCTTCCTATCAATAATTTGAACTGGAAGTTCCTCATAGGACAAGTCTTTCTCTATTTGAATAGATTCATATTCTATTATGTGTTTATATTCCGATTTATAAGGACGTAACACTGACACGTGAAACACATTATGAATGTGTTCCATCTCTGGAGGTAAAGCTACTTCATAAGCTACCTCTCCTACCCTTCTTAAAATCTCAAAAGGTCCTACAAACCTTGGACTTAACTTCCCTTTCTTTCCAAAACGTATCTTCCCCTTTCAGGGTGATACTTTCAGAAAAACAAAAGATCCTACATCGAATTCTCTATTCTCTCTACGAGGATCTGCATACTTCCTCTGCCGGTCTTGAGCCGCAACTAATCGAGTACGTATTAACTTCACCATGTCCGCCGTCTGCTGTACCATCTCAAGTCCCAGCATCTGACGTTCACCCACCTCATCCCAACACAATGGAGTTCGGCACTTCCTTCCATACAACGCTTCGTAAGGCGGCATGCCTATACTAGCGTGAAAACTATTGTTGTACAAAAATTCCACCAACGGTAAATATTCGTCCCAACTCCCTTTGAAATCCATAACGCAAGATCTTAACATATCTTCAAGCATTTGAATTGTCCACTCACTCTGACCATCCGTCTGAGGATGATACGCCGTACTCAATCTTAACTGCGTTCCCATTTGCTCTTGCAAACTCCTCCAAAAGTTCGATGTGAATCGCGGATCACAATCTGACACAATCGAAACAGGTACTCCATGTCTGGAAATAATTTCCTTGACATACAACTTAGCTAACTGATCTAGGTTATACCTAACTCCTATTGGTAGAAAATGAGCCGATTTTGTCAATCGATCCACTATCACCCAAATAGCATCGTATCCTTTTCTGGTGTCGAAAGTCCCACCACAAAGTCCATTGTGATATGCTCCCACTTCCACTCTGGAATTTCTAACGGTTGCAATAACCCGCTAGGTCGTTGGTGTTCAGCCTTAACTTTTTGACAAATTAAGCACCTACTAACGTATTCTGCTATCTCCCTCTTCATGTTCGGCCACCAAAAGTTCTGACGAAGGTCTTGATACATCTTCGTACTACCGGGATGTATCGAGTACCTCGAACTATGAGCCTCCATCATTATTTCTTCCTTCAATTTGGGATCATTCGGAACCTAAATTCTTCCTTTAAAAAGAAGTAATCCCTCCTTATCGAGGTTATACTTAGTCTTCTCTTCATCTTCTATCCTCCTCTGTATCTGCTGGCATTCCTTGTTACTCAATTGTACTCCCCTAACTAGTTCCACTATGGTCGGTTGGGTTTCCATGGAAAATAACATTTCCCCCGCTTCTTCTGGTAACTTAACTTCTAGCTCCATACTTGTCATCGCTGTTATCAATTCATTCTGAGTTGTTAACATTGACAGTTTCTTTCTACCCTTCCTACTTAGCGCATCGGCTACTATATTTGCTTTTCCCGGATGATATAAAACATCACAGCCGTAATCCTTTATTAACTCTAACCACCTTCTCTGTCTCATATTCAACTCCTTCTGTGTGAAGATATATTTCAGACTTTTGTGGTCCGTGTATATCTCACATTTCTCACCATAAAGATAATGCCTCCATATCTTTAAGGCAAAAACTACATTTGCCAATTCCGTGTCGTGAGTAGGATAGACCTTCTCATAATCCTTCAATTGACGTGACGATACGTAATGACCTTGCCATCTTTGCATGAGCACGCAACCCAGATCCTTTATGAGAAGCATCGCTTATACAATACAAAATTTCCTCATATCGTTTGGTAAGGACAATATAGGTGCCTCACTAACCTCTTTTCAACTCCTGAAAATTGTTCTCACATTTTTAGGTCCACACATACTTCATCGACTTTCTTGTCGATTTTTCAACTGAGTAGCTATTTTAGAAAAGTCCGAATGAACCTTCTATAGTATCCGCTAACCCCGTAAAAACTCTGAACCTCAGTTGGTGTTGTCGGTTGCTCTCATTCATTAACTGCTTCTACTTTTGCCGGATCTACGAAAATGCCATCCTTATCAATAACATGCCCTAGAAACTGCACTCTTTCAAGCTAAAATTCACACATTGTGAATTTCACATACAACTGCACTCTTTCTTAGTGTTTCCAAAACTATTCTTAAATGTTCCGCATGATCTTCTGGCGTCTTTGAATAGACTAGAATATCATCAATGAACACTACGACAAACTTGTCCAAATATTGTTTGAACACTCTGTTCATCATATCTATAAATGCGGCTGGCGCATTAGTCAACCCAAACGCCATCACCAGAAACTCGTAATAACCATAACGAGTTCTAAACGTCGTCTTAGGTACATCTTCCTTCCTCACTTTTAACTGATGATACCCCGTGCGTAAATCTATCTTAGAAAAATACTTTGCCCCTTTCAACTAATCAAATAGATCAGCGATCCTGGGAAAATGGTATTTATTCTTAATCGTTAAATTGTTCAACTCTCGATAGTCGATACAAAGTCTTAACGACCCGTCCTTCTTCTTTACAAACAACATCGGTGCTCCCCAAGGAGACACACTCGGTTGAATGTACTTCCTATCTAATAGTTCCTGTAATTGAACCATTAACTCCTTCATCTCAACTGGCGCCATACGATATGGTGCCCTTGAAACTGGTGCCGTTCCCGGTAACAGATCAATTACAAACTCTACCTCCCTATCCGGTGGAATACCCGGTAACTCCTTCGGAAATACATCCGCGAACTTTTGAACTATAGGTATCTGGTCTAAGGATGTTCCAACTCTTTGGGTATCCACAACATGGCACAGATAACCTACACACCCTTTTCTCAACATCTTCCTAGCTTGTGTCATAGACAGACAACAAGAGCGTCTCGGTGATTTATTACCGAAGAACACTACCTTGGTTTTCTTTGAAAGCTGAAGGTTTACACTTTTCCTATGGCAATCTATAATCGCCTTATGGTTAACCAACCAATCCATACCAAGAATTACATCGAATTCTTTTAACCTTATCGGTACCAAATCTACCGATAACTTATTCCCTCTAATTTTTACGCAACAATCCTTATGAATATGTTCAATGGGGATTATCTCTTCATTTTCTACCTTAACGTCTAAAGGTATAGGTGACTTCTCAAGGATTAAACCTAATCGCTTAGCAAATTCACATGTTATAAAAGAACAAGTAGCACCCGAGTCAAATAACACATAAACATTTATTTTATTGACCGGAATGATACCTGCTACCACATTTGTTGATGCAACCGCATCTTGAACAGTCATATTAAACGTACGAACTGAGGGTCTAAATGGTGTTGGTCCAGTAATGGCTAATTTACCACTACCAGAACTCTTATTCCCCTCTAAACCCTTCTTTGGGCAATTCCTTGCCATGTGGTCCATTAACCCACAGACAAAACATCCCTAGTTCTTTTTAGGGTTAGGACAGTTGGGTGACAAATGCCCCTCCTACCCACAGTTATAGCATACTGCTTTCCCCTTTAAACACACTCCCGTGTGAGGCTTTTCGCATGTCTTACATGCTTCCGTCCTCCGCTTGGGATCTCCCTGCTTTACCCCGGTATTCCCAGGGTTAAAACTCTTCCTCTTTCGCAAGTTGTCGCTTCCGCTGGCAACTTCAGCCTTATTACCTCCCTCTAACTTGCTCTTAATCTTCCGCTTTTTGTGGTATTGAGACAAAGCCTCACCACCACCTTCAGCTATTATCGCTTTTGTCTAGAATGGTCCTGTAGGAAGCACTCTAAAAAACCGATATCCTACTGTAGAGCCAAGGTTTTAAGCCCTGCTCAAATCTGCGCGCCTTTCTCTCCTCTGTATCCACCTGGTGTGGAGAAAATCTCGCCAATTTGTTAAACTTGGCGGCACACTGGGGAACTGTCATATCCCCCTGCTTAAGTTCTAGGAACTTAATTTCCATCCTACCTTATATGCTAGTAGGGAAATAGTTTTTGAAGAAAACCTTCTTAAACTGTTCCCACGAAACAGCCTCTGTCCTAGCCCCACCCTGGTGAGCCTCCCACCAGTAGTTGGCTTCCCCCTTCATCATGTAAGTCGCAAAAGAAGTCTTTTGCGCCTCACCTACATTTGTTATCACAAACGCCTTTTCAATATCTCTAACCCATGTCTGGGCTTCTAGTGGATCCGTCGTTCCTCGGAACTCGGGAGGACCCACACTTTTAAAGTCCTTAAAGGTAGTTGTTCTTGCTACCCCTGTGAGCTCTGTGAATCCCACCCCCCACTTGGTTAAATGCAAATTTATTAATAAATTAACGAACTCTTGCATAGGGTTATTAGGACCCCCCTGATTCTCATTATGAGACTCAGCCTCTTGGTTACGTTGTCTCCTTCTCGGCGGCATAATTCTGATTAAATAAATAAAGCTTCGTTATTATCTATTTAACTACTCGGTTATCATTTTAAATCAACAACAACCATTCATACCACAACAAGCACATTAAATAAAAACTTCATTATATAAATATGCTTTCATAGTCAAAACTATTTACATCAAGTTCCCTTAGACAAAAGTTATTACATACTATTCCGCGATTGCCTTCTACAAAAATTGGGATTTACAAAAAGACTACCCTTTAGTTATACAAAAGAGGGTTTTACATCACTACTCATATACAAAAAGATCTAACGATCTACTAACACTGTTGAACAACATTCTCATATTTTTGATTTGCCAGAATCGACACTATATCTCGACTTATGGTATGTCGAGTCTTCCCGGACTCAATAGAATAACAAGCAATTTTCAGCTTGAAATCCTCATGAGCGCATTCGTGGATGTATGACATCTTAGCTATTTTCTGGTCTTTCACAACCAGTTTCTTTTGTAGCTCAAGGACCTCATCCTTATAGTCACGAGTCTTATCAGTCATAAGCACTTTCTCGTCGTGCTCTGACTCAAAGTCTGCCTCTGCAGATTCTTTCGCCTCATATAAGGCAGTTATTTCCTCATTCTGTGCCTCTACCATAGTGCGCAAATGCACATTTCTATCCAACACTGCCAGATACAATGCTCTAGTTGCATCTGGAGGTGTTGGTTCCTGAGTAGGTAACACCGTGTTAATCGATGTCACCTCCATCTCCTCCTCCACGTCTAGCATCTCGTTAAGTTATGATGCTAATCCCATGGTCTCCTCAGAGTATTCCTCCTCAGAGATGTACTCCTCAAAGTCTGAGTTATCTAGTACAACTATTGGTACCTCCGCCACTGGCATTGGTACAACCTCAACTTGGTTAACTGAGTCCTCACTTATCATTTCCACGTTTCTAAACATCAAGATATCGGTTGACATCTACAAACACATAACACGTTGATTAGTACATAATACACAATAGTATAAGCACAAATCACATTTAATATCTTTAAGATTAATTTTCATCTTTTAATCCTTTCGATACTGAGTTATCTCAATATCTTATTAATTTAATGGACTTGAATTTTATTCCTCGGACTTTACTTTCCTTACGAGGTTATTAGCCTAAGTTTTTCCACCCTTAAGTTTTATAACCTAAGGCTTTGATACCAACCTGTGATGCCCCCAAATTCGGGTATCTTCCAACCCGACATATGGTGGTCCACTATACTAATATCCATACAATCATTCCATTGAAATACAACAAAATGAATGTAATTACTATCTTCTTATTACAATCAAAGTATTATCCTTCCTAGGTTCATCAACCGGTTACATCGTTCCTTGTTTATAATGTATAATAATTACAAACTTACTAAACTATTACATAATGCCTAAGAATCCATCTTAGCTTTGCCCTTATCTCGTTTGGCATTCACAGTACGTTCATCTTTAACTGCAGTTATATAATTCACGCAAGAAGTGAGCATGACAACTCAGCAAGTTTAATCAAGGATAACAGTAATACCACATTCGTGAATCATATAACAATTTTGACATAACTGAACAATAGTTATGAAGCATTATTAATTAATAATACTTTAACAGTTCATAACATCAATTCCCAAAGTATAGAATAGATTAGGAATTCTGAACCCGTCGTTAGACCATGAACAATAACTTTCAGTTTTCATACTTGAAAAGGAGTCCACAGCACTAAGGTCGTTCATCCGATAACTTACGAGCACTTCTAGGTGATCAGCCTATAGTACTCTATATTGATTAACACTCATTCATTAAACGTATTTACGTTTAATATTTTTGGCAAACTCGCGTGCCCATCGAATAATCGATGAAAAATACTTTTGTTTGTTCATAGACAAACCTTACATTCACGTCCGTACCAATTACTTGGCATAGGATAGCGTTAATATTTCTATATAGAATGTCATAAATAATAATCAATCTATATATTACAAATAGTCTAGCCGAGTTAAAATCTGGCATCGACCCTTTCTTTAAAACAAGTTTTGCAATTCAGTTCAACGAATCACATAAAACTTGGCTAACATGGAAGTTAGACAAGCATTAAGAAAACTTGCCTTTCAGCATCTTCAAATAACTTACTCGACTGACCACAGCCTTTACAGAATCTACATGATATATTCACATAATACACTGTAATTAGCTATCAAACAACTATTCAAATTGTTCCTACAAGCTTCTTTCTCTTCTATGTCTTTGTTAACTTAATATCATTTACTAAAGTCAACATGACTTATTACCCATCGTCCCGGTTTATTACTCAACTGACGTTTATTAACCGGACTCAAACATCTTTGATAAAGTACCAACTTTGTTCATCATTCTTAAATTGTTAACATGCAACAAATTCCTAAGTTCAATACCATATACCTTAGTATAGGTAGTATAGGAATAGCTTTGATACACTTATGAAGTGTACAAACATTATCCCTTTAGGTCCCCGAACAAATGAAGTTCAAAAACCTAACTTCGAATCCAAGGCCTTACACTCGTGTTGTCATGGCTTCCTACGATATTAGGCTGGCCATGCATACTTCAGATTAGCGATGTTCAGGCCTCGGTCACACTAACACTGAGACTTGGAATTAATGATGGCCATACATGATGAACAACTTTAATGTGGTGTTGTGGCGCGACATTTAACACTATGTCTAGCGTCGCAGCGCCAGACCTCAGTACCAGATTCCAACAAATTTTGAAAAGCTTTCTGAAATTCTCGAGGCCGTAACTTCTTCGTTATAAGCCCGATTTGGTCCATTCAAAAGCCTACACGTCATAAATGATATACCCTACGTGCTCAAATAAGAATTTGACATTTTTGAATCTGATAACTCAGAATTCACTATTAAGTTCATTTTTTAGACGTTCAGAAATGTTAATGAGCGTTCAATGCTTGTTTTCTTTGTTTTAAGTCAGAATTCGACGATTCTTGAACCCACAACTCTTAATCACCCTATCTCATGTGTTGACATTGAAAACCAACGTTTTCAAGTCTCACGGCAACTTTTGACCCTTAATCCGGAATTCAACGTTTTCGACGTTTATCGTCTATTTTTGTAAAATTCGCCATAACTTCGTTACTAGGGTTCTCTAAGCCAAATCACATGGAGTACTCCATGGACTTCATATCTACATCTTAACCAAAAAAGATGCATATATTAACGTATTGATGGTGCTCAATCGTTTATCAATAATCGATCTCAACAATCAATATTTTCATGGTTCAAAACTATATTAAACCTTATGATTCTTATTATCTCATGACTTATAGAGATTGAATCTATGGTAAGTCATCTTTAATCCCTCATACAAGACATTTACCACCCATCTATGATTCTCTAAGATAAAAGAAAAATCAAAAAGAGATGGAGATGAAAGGTAAGGATTATACCTTAAGAATCCTTGTGAAACTCTCTTGGAAAACTAGAAGATCAAGCTTCCAAAGTGTATGTTTTATAAGTCTAGCACTCTTTCTCTCTCAAATAATCTAGGTTGGCAAATTTCATAACTCCAAAATGAATCAACCTAGCTTTCTATTTATAGGAAATGAGAATGGAGGGTAATTTGGACAATGAACCATCACCTCCTTACTATTCACTCTTGGTCACCAAATAAAATACTTGGTGACCAAGACTTATGCTTGACTACCACATCAAGTGGCCGGCCCACCACCTTCATGTGACACCTCATGGGTTTCCCCATGGGTTTTACCCATTTGGTAACCCACTGGTTCGGTCCACGGTTCGGTTTAAATGAATTAGGCTTAGCTAACTTATCATTGGGCCTTGATTTGGGCTTAACTCATTAACCCCTTGGGCTCACTACTTCAAATGATTGGACTAAACATAGTCCAACACAATTGAATTAATCATTAAGACTTAACTTAATTCTATAATACGAATCATATACCATATGTACAATTCACGTATTCTCTCCGTATACTACTCGTACCATAATCGTATTGTACTTCGTATTTACTCAAAGTATTATACATAGATACTAACTAGTATCACCAAATGTATAACACTCGCATTAAACTTAACGCCATTCCTTCTACGCATATTATTTCCTTCTCGAAAATCAATATACTCAACCCTTAGGTTTTAAGTCCGCAGACGAAAACTATGTTTGCCATAAATGAAATATTATAGGATATTCCATCTAATCTCAATATTCTATCATTACGCGTTTCTCGGAATTTCAAAATAATTCCCCGAACAGAAACGAATGAATAGTGTTTTTACAGAAATTTCTCGGAAAACATTTATTTTTGTCTTGAAAATTCCAAACAATTAATTCTAGCACGTAGCCAGAATACTAACACCGTGAGCACATTCTAGGTCATAGAACGACCTTCACATAGCTTACTCACAAAATAATCAATTAAATTCATTTAATTCACATAATCAAATAAAAATTTAATTGTCATAAAAATCCGATTTTCTCGGGCGTTACATATAAGAACAATTATAAGTTAAAAGCCTAAAATCAAAGTTCGAATAATGTAACCAACTTTATCTTAAGCTACGAAGTATTAAGTCATAAGACATAAATTATACTTTCAATGGTTTACTTGTATGACCAATAATAACACAAGCTTAAGTAATGCTTCATAAAGAATAGGGTTAGGAACTTGCATCAAAGAGATAAGTTTTAGGTACTTGCACAATATTTAAAGTCGTGTAAGTTAGAAATTTGCCTCAAGAGTAGTTTACCAAAGTATGGCTTATCAACACTTTTTGAATCCTATTATAACATAGTTACACATATAAGATATTCATTAGTTGCGTATATTCAATACTTATACTTGATATGTAAGTTTAAACACACATAAAAGTCAAACTTAGTCTTATAATCCCATACGTACGTCATCACGTACCTTACATACACATAACACATAAAAATCAGTTTTTAAGACACCATGAAATCAAATAACATAGTTCGAAATCATCTTTTGACTTAACGTTTGAAAGTTATAAACACTTATCAAATATATGATTCTATCGTTAACATACTTATTAACACTTTGAATACTATATGTGGACATGTATTAAAGATTAAGACAACAATATAAGCATGCATTAAATCCCATATCACAAATAGAATAGATAGACTTCAACTCGCAGGGGGCGCGATCTCATACTCGGTTGAAGCTTAGGACTACAAGAATTGCGTTGTCCTCTGGCCCGACCAGAGTTGAGCTTTGCACTTCTTGGTTCTGTCCCATTCTTAGCATACTAAGATATTAAAAGTTATCATGCATACTTGCTAGAGGACTTTACATACAAGTACGACCATTCTAAGTTAACCTTTACACATTACGGTCTTAGGGATTTCTAAGGAAGTAGGGCCAAATGGGTTCATGAAATCACAAGGCCTATTATGTCAACCTTATATCTACATATGGAGATCACATAATCTGTAATACCTTACAAGTGTTCACCTCGTTTACTCATGACTAGTATTTTTTATCACTATAAAACATGTTTAAACTCACGCTTAGTTAATTTTCATTATGTCTAACATATATAAATCATGTTTAGAGACACAATGAACATAAACATGCCATCTTAAATATTCAGAACTTAACTACTCATACAAATGCAACTTAGTTGAAAACCATCAGAGTTTGCTTTTAAAATCATTTTAAAACTAGTTGAGGCTATTTAGTGCATAAGAAGCATCTTATAATCATATTTCATGCATAGCTAGACTGTATACTTATGCTCAAAAAATCAGAACATATCCCATGCGGTATTGATGGATATTAGTTTCAAATATGTCAAGTTTCCCTTGAAAATTCGTTTAGCTCAAAGCCAAACAAATTGGACATGAGCAAAGGGACCACACATCACAACTTATGCTTACTTATGCTCATAAATCAGTCATATATGTATATTATCATGCTCAAAATTTGAAGAATATAAGTTCCATCAATTTTTTTTCAAAACTCTAAGCTTTTGTTACAGAATTCCTAGGTCATGTTTGGACAATTCACATCTCATAAGAGAGCTTTTATACTACATATAATACTTCTTTTCATGCATATCTAAACCAAACATGCATGCTAGAAACATCATAGCATAACAAAAGCCGTAATGTTTGGGATTGAAAAGCATGATGCTATTTGCACGCACTTATTACAAATCAAGGCGTCGTTGCACCCTTCCTGGACATAACTAGGAAAGAGCTCTGTTCTGCCGAGTATCAAACCCAACTTTGATTTCTTCATTCTATACATGCTTAAACCTATTCTCTAAGGTTCCATACATACGTATAAACTTTATAAACACTTTGGTAGCAATTTCCAATTAAAGTTTACAAGCATTGAGTAGAATTTCTATGATTCACCAAGTTTGGAAATTAAGAACATAAAACAAGAATTTACCTTTTATGAAGCTTAAAAGCTTAGTTCCTTCCATCCTCACTATATATAGTCCTTCTTAATCACAAGCAACTCACACTCTCAAACTTGAAATTCAACAGGTAATTCTCAGTAATGGGAAAATGAAAATGAAGCTGCCTTTTTATAGAAGAATGATTGATCGGTTAATGGTTTTACACTAAGGTTGGAATCCATGGGGCAAAAGAAAAAGAGAATGGTCATTGAGGAGTTGTTCAACCACCATTTCCTCAGCCATTTTCATAGCCATCATCACCTAGTTCATAGCCACTGTTCACAGCTCGGCAGTGCACGTAAAGAAGACATAGGTTACTATTTGGTAACTGAAATGGAACAAGGCTTTTAAATCCTCAGCATTTGGTTTCAAATATAGTTAATTTAATTCCCTTTTTGGTTCCCTCATGTGATTTTAGTGTATTAATGTTATTATAGAATGAAAAGTTAGGGATTATATATGTACCCATATCATATAATCCATGTACATTGGGTTCTCATAAAATAATATTTCATCCAGATAAAATAAGACAGTTAAGTGTTATTATCCTGGTATTTTCCATAGATATTATTAGTGCACACACATCAATATTATAACACTATCCAATATTAAATGTCTATTTTAAAACATTTAATTTATGTCCAAATTTCTGAGATGCACAGTTAGTTAATTCTCTCTATATTAACTGTCACACATGATTTTATTATACTACTTAGTACTTCATACCATTAAATTTACTCTTATCATATAATTTTAATAATATCACACATTACAATAATGTTCCATACAATTCCTACAATAATAACCAATTTTCCCAACTTTGGTCACTAGCGCAGCTGCACTGGTTTGTACTGCAAGAAGGACGTAGCTTCATCGGTCCCAAGTAGTGCCAAACTAGTTTAGCTTCATGTCAATTCTGACCTATATCATCACACCAGTTTCACATAACATGAATTAAATCCCAAATTGATAATACTACTAGTTAAAGATCTTATTCATTTCATGTATGGAATTATACAATTACACAAAGTTAATATTTCTCTTATTAAATTGTTTCTCTTTTAATTCACTTAATGATTCTCTCAATCCTCCATTATGCCACACTAGGCGATTCCGATAAACTTTACATTAAGATCTTTACCAGTCTCATCATAACACCTTGCTGTCATACTCAACTTAATTGAATAGAGTTTCACATGCCACAACAATATTTAATTATATTTAAATAAATATTTGACTTTCATTAATTCTTTATTAATAATATTTTGAAATTCCCGGTACTACTACAAAATAGTAAATAGATAACGCGAAAAAAACGTTGTGGTTTCAGTCAGAAAAACATCGTGGTTAAGGGTGTCATCTATTTGACACCCTTACACAACGTTTTTAAAACGTTGTAGTTAAACACATTACACAACGTTTTTTTCTTAAAAATGTTGTAGATTTGTTTTTCATAAATTAGCAGATGCTTAAAAACGTTGTAGAAGGTATAATTCCACAACATTTTCTGAATAAAAACGTTGTAGTTTAATATATCAGACAACGTTTTTAACCAATTTATACAACATTTTTAAAATGTTGTAGCTAAAGAAAAAAAAAAGAAAAAAAAGATTGTGGTTAACCTATATTACCAATGCACCTGCAATATGCTAATGTCATGATATATAGCTAAAAGGTCTAAATTCTCATTTAAATTCAAAACCAAAATGTATCAACCATTCAAAATACGTCCCAATAATACCATTCGTTTACAGTTTCAAATGTCTCAAGCATTGATTATGAAACAACTTGAATTAAAAAAAATAAGTGAAACTAAATTTCTTTCAAAGACAATGAGACTGAACTTGCACTCAGAGGCCTAGCCTTCGCAAATAATATTGACTTTGAAGCATAGTAGATGTAGGTAACTTGGAAACTTCGTAAATAGAACAAGCCAAACCTCTGGTAGTTTGTCAAAATCAGAATAACAATTTTTAGAACCACGGCTGCCTGCAAGCTTAGATGGTTGCGATTCCATTGGGACCCCCTACAACAAACAAAAGTAAAATACCCAATGAGAAACCAACAAAAATACAAAAAAGCAACCTCTCAACAAAAATGCATACCATCATAACACATAAAACCTCATTATTGATAACTCATAACTTAGCTACACTTTGAAACCATTTCTAGTATGCATTATTGACCTTAAATGAGTTTATTACTACCTAATATGGCCAAACTCTCAAAATCACTAACATAGTCCCAAACTTCATAGTTTTAAGCATAAAATTAGCATGATAACTCAAAAAAGTCCTAAGCTATGCTAAGGTTAACATTAAGGCGTATATGAAAACATGTGAGTACTAAAACAACCTATGTACATGGTCTAGAGCTCATTACTGCATACCTAGCATGTCATTATCATATAATAAACCATACATAGACATTTTATCAAATAGTTTGAGTGCATCCCTTGTATATACAAATATATACTCCCTCTTATGGCTCCCGGACCCTACCTGGTCCCCAAACATAACACCACAATATCACAGCCCCAACCAAACATGCTTAAACTATACAAAAAAAATTGATAACTTGAATAGAAAGGAAAGGAACTGCAATTATTTACCTCGATTAAGCTTGAGATTGTGAGTTACTTTAATTACTCTACAAGGTGAATGATGATGCTGCTACTTTTGCTCTAACTCCTTTCTAATTCCATTGGAGCCTCCTCTCTCACTCTATATGGTCATGACCCTTGACTTAACTTAATTGTAGTGAAAATGACCAACTGTTTTTTGGGGTGGAAGAACTAGCTATATGGTGAGAGCTCTCCTCCCGCGGTCATTCCTTTTAACAAAAGATATATAAATCGAAGAATTGAAACTCCAAACACTCGAAGTCAAATTTATTGTCAAATTGAAAAAAAATGTACATTTTAGCCTTTAGAAATTGAACAACACAAACCAAGTGTAAAATAAAGCCACAGAAAAAATATAAAAAAAATCATGTAAAGTAATAAGTTGATGCCTTTTTGAAATCTAAACATGATCATATTTATAGTTGGTGAAGGAAACAAAAAGACTCATCTTATTCCGAAAGTACTAAATTTACATGATAGTAGTTAACTAGTTTCTGCAATTGCATTAAAAAGATGGCACGGATAGTAGAACACCTCTAAGTCGTAGAGCGCTGCATGCATCATCTCATGAGCTAGGATAGATCCAATCAAGAACACTGTACTCGGTGGGTATTCAATCGGATGTTTTAAACTATGAGATCAAATCTTTCAAGTATAAGACACACAAACACACACACACACACACACAAAAAGAAGACAAAACTGAAGTACAAATAGTAAAAACTTGTGACTGGTGGACACCTAGATAGATAAAAGTGTTCTTTTCTTATCCTATGATGATTTCTCAAAACAAAACATTTTAAATGGAAAACAACACTTTTTGTCACAGTCATCAAGCTACCATTATCTTGGTCTGCTTTCAGTTTTCAAGAAATGGACATATTCCTGCTGAACCAACTCCCCTCCATTCACGGGTCAAAAGCGCACTCAAGAAAGCGGCGGTCCAGGCCAATAGAGGAAAAAGTTGAATTAAAGTTTTAATTTATAGAAACAATTTTGACAATGCCTGCAGATGAAGAATTGTCTTTCATGTCTGGGAATATCATTGTCTTTCATGAAAGGTAAGATAAGTAAGAAAATCACATTGTGGTACATTGTCTTCATTTTGAACCGGGAATATCACATTGTCTTCATTTTGAACCGGGAATATCACATTGTACAAATAAATGAAAGAATAATCTTACAAGTCTCTAAAGCCTATATTGCTCTTCTTCTTATAATTCTTCTTCCTCTAACAATGCCTGCAGCTCTAAAGCCCTTTACCCAATTCTTCAAATTCTCTCTCCTCTGCCCCAAAACCACTAAAAAAGCACAAGAACAAAAGCCAATAATCCAATCTTTAACATTTCTTTTCCATCCAATAGCTGAAAACCCAATTAAACCGAACACCAAAAATCCAATAAAAACATCAACATCTAATTCTTTTCCCAAAAGCAACAACAAACTCAAACCAGAAACAGAAACAAACCCTAAAACCCAGAATCGCTCTTGGCCTTTGCAAATCAAGAAAAATCGATCGTCCATGAGCTTCTCGTGTTTGATAACCTCGCCCACGCAACCCACGTCGATGGTGCCGGTGGTGGCATCAGTGTAAATAACGCCAAATCGGAGGTCCATTTGGAGGAGAGTGTGCATTATCATCTTATACCGGAATTCAAAAATTTGGAGGGGGAGGATAGCGCCAGGAAAGGGAACCAGTGGGAGAGGAAAGAGAGGAAGCTCGACAACATCGTTTGTGGGTGAACCGGTGTGGTATTTCTAGGAGAATGAAGAGGGCGAGCAAGTACCACTCTATAATTCATCATGTATTACACATCGTAAACTACTATCATGTACATCTCCTAGAACCTAAACATGGTTCAAGAGCATATATTTAAATAAATGAATCAATCTCCTTTAATACTATTGAACTATATCAATCAAGTAGCACGTAATCTTTACTGTGAGTCCTTAACCTGCAAAAGTGGTTATTTGCAAGGGTGAGCTCGACAGCCCAACAATTCTAACAGTTTTCATGCATCATATAACATATAATAAAATATGCAGTTCATGCATTCATAATCAATTAATATTTACTACGCATGTTACTTTTCACACAACAGGCATAGAAATTTACTCCACAAGCATATCATCAAAGATCAACTTTCATATTTTATACATATCTCATATGCATTTAATATATATACATTAACATTCTCATAGCATAATATAGCTCAACTAACCCTTATCGCATTCATATATCAAATATGAACTGAAAGACTTACTTGATTCGTAGTTTATCAACTACAACTTAATAGCTTAAAGCTTATCTGCACTGCGTGTGTTCCTACACAGTTATATAATCATGGATTCATACCCATCAGTCATATATTTCATATGCTCTTAATATAAGAACAAATATTGTTTCCTAACTTGGTTTCATTTTTGTCGACGTCGGGATTTTTATTGCCCCTTTTCTATTCTTGTCTTTTGGTATTCTAATGTTAGGTGAGATTTGTTTGAAAATGCAAGTTGTGAAAAGGTTTGACATGTATATGTCGACGATTGGACTGTAAGATTCGCCAATTGGTATTTTTAAATGGTTGTACCAACTTAAACGATAAAAGATTTGCACATTGACCTAGTGATGTAACACTGCTTAACAGGTCTATGAAATCGAGATTCGTTAGGGTCCGGGGGCTTGATTATGTGGAGGGGAGGTGTTAGGCACCCTCGGACATCCGTGTTACCACGGTGACTGCCACTTTTCAATTAAACTATTATGAATGTGTGTGTGTGTGTGTGTGGGTCAATGTGCAATTATTTAGAATTAGTGATATGCCTTGTTTGCACCTATATACAAAGGGTTTGAATTTTGTACAAAAGTTCAGCTTTAACAAGATATAGCAATGATGTTTAGTAAAAGAGATTTTTCAAACCCTTTCAATAGTAATTAAGGCCTTTGATAATTCCATTTTATTATATGTATTCGACTTGATTGATTTTATTTTAAAGATGCGAGGCATCTTCGAGAAAATAAGATACATAGCAGTGCCGAACTCCTTCTGGGCATAAGAGCTATCTAAGGAAATTCAAACACCGTGAATAATTTACAAGCTGGTTACAGCTGAAAATGTCCATCATGGGAACCGAATCTAGATTCAGAAGACTGAATCTGTGATCACATGATTCCTAGGCTCACATGATGTTGCAGTTTATATGAAAGTTGTAAGCAGTTAAATATATATAAAAGCTGTAAATATATATGAACGATCAACCACCACGGAGTAAACTCCATGGGGATTGGAAATGTAAATGTATAAAAGCTATAAATATGTATAGAGAGATGATCAACCGCCACGAAGTAAACTCCAGGCGGGACTGAATGTAAATAAATAAAAGCAGTAAATATATATAGAGAGAGGCGATCAATCATGATTTAAGTAAACTCAAAGGGATGGATGTAAATAAAGTAGTAAAAGGCCATGAAGTAAACTCCAGGCCTAACAGAAATATATATATATATATATATATACATATATAAATATACAAAAGAAATAAAAAGCAACGGACCGAAGTCCAGGCATACGCACACCACATGACTCTCAACATGAATAACTGTGTGTGCAGAAAGTGGAGCAAGACTTGAAGAAATGTAAGAAGTCTTACAGTGGGCTGCCAAGAAGACTTCGAACGGCTTTAATTAAATGAACACTCGGTTTCCACTGGTAAAATTTTTGGTCGAAAAACTGATCACTAAACACGCGCAAGTATACACGGTCTAACAAGTAATA
The DNA here is from genome assembly GCA_020205615.1 of Panax quinquefolius. Classification (NCBI taxonomy): domain Eukaryota; kingdom Viridiplantae; phylum Streptophyta; class Magnoliopsida; order Apiales; family Araliaceae; genus Panax; species Panax quinquefolius. The sequence continues at coordinate 58,203,922 of CM035158.1, forward strand.
CAGTGATAAGTAGAGTGTCGTACCCACGAAGAACTATCACTAATATTTACACCACTCAGGCATTCTCTCGAACACCTGGCGTGCTATCTTTCTTCAAACTAGCTACCCTTCTCTCTGGTCTAAATGGTCACGACAATTTGTCGACCGAGAACACAAAAGTGCTCATACACCTCTGTCGAGGTATGTATGAACATATCCTTTCCAGATCCACCCGATAGGGAATAGAACAGAAAAGAACGCCCAAGCTAGATACAATCCTACATATGTCTATGCGAATTGATCAGAACAAGGATATAAGTTTAAGCTCTCAATTAGGTCGCACGTGGTGCACAAATATATGTCTATTCTATGCACAACTTATGTAGTCGAAACCCACAATCACATGCCAATATATTTAGGTGCAAATCTACAATTCTTCTGTCGATATCATGTAAATTACCAAAATCATCGCTAATGTCTTAGCGAGAATCACTAAGCATAAATATATCGAACCAAATCATATGGTGCCAACCAAAGAGATAAGACAGTCAATTTAAATAACAAATGATTCCATTATAACCTTAGAGCAAATATTCAGTTCTTAGCTATTGAATAAAATACAAGTAGCAATAAAGACAACATTTATAGATTACAAAATCAGAGAAAATAAATACATAAGAAGAAACTCTGTCAAAGCCCTTCAATCTCTAAACATTCTACTCGAATCAAGCTCTCCAGTTCGTGTAGCTCATAGCTCTTGATGCTCCAAAGAAACCCAAACTTCTCCCTAATCTAGCTATCTATATTTACAAACATTTATCAGAAGAAAGGAAGAGAAATTACAAAAGATATAAATTCCTAAGCCAAACTACTCTTGTCTAATGTTTCATGGTCATCTCTCTATATGATGATCTTGTATTGTGTACCCTCTCTTGCTTTATATCATTTTCCCCTCCTTTTGCTAGGTCAAAACAAGGCCTTGGTTGTCTGGGAACCGGAGGTAGCGCCGCGGCGCGGGCCCCCAAGCATTAGATGACGTTACAGTGCCACATTAGTACCATGGACACAGAGCTCGCGCTGCAGCACGAGCCCATAAAGGAACAGTGGCGCCATGGCGCGGATTACGTCAGCGCGGGCATTAAATTGGACTTTGGCACTGCGGCACGGGTATGTAGAATTTGACCGTTTTGCCCCTTTAAAGCTAGAAAAGCGCTGTAAAGCTCTGCAATACATCAGTCAAGCACAATAACACTATATTCATATAAAACTACATAAAAACTACAAATTCAGGCAAGTATTTAAGTCAAAAAGCATCCGATTCGCGGGTATAAATTCTACTCATCAAATACCCCCAAGCTTAAGTCTTTGCTTGTCCTCGAGCAAACTATCTAATACATATTAACAAAAGTAAAACACACACGAAAGAAAAAATAAAACGATTTCATGGCTTCAAAGCTTAAAGCAATTCTCAGAGAACAGGACAAACACAGATATGAATAAGGGTTCAACCAATTTCGAGCATAAGACTGTATTCGATCCATTCTATGTGTTTGTGTGGAGACCAACCGTCCTGACTAATCATAGCCTCAAATAAGTTTGCATAGTCGATTGTTAATACTAATATGCACACTCCGCAACCTAAACATTCAACAAGCATTAAGAATAAGACACAAGTGCAGTAACTGATCAAAAGACTCTAGCATGAAGGCCGTAAAACCTAACTCGGATAATCCTTAATTACCTTAGGCTAATCAGAACTACCCATTAATGAGCTTTTGATCAGTGACTCCCAAACCAGATGGCTTTAGGGCACAAGGTGTAGAACACCCCTAAGAATCTAGTAACTCGAGTAGCAAAGGCCACATAATCAACATAAGCCAAATTAGACTTTACGAGAATCGAAGATTATTAGCGAGTGCATTTTATGCTCCATCTCAATATCGAATTTGTACAATTTTCATCCTCGAAATTTGTACAAGGTTACACAAATAAATGGAGATAGTCCCTCCTCATCTTATCCTCTAATTCCCATGTAGCCTCCTCGGCGTCGTGGTTTAGCCAAATTACTTTTACAGAAGATATAACTTTATTTCTTAATGTTTGCTCCTTCCTATCTATTATCTGGACAAGAATTTCTTCATACGCCAGATTGTCCTCCACTTGAATGGGTTCATAGGAAATCATATGTTTGTAGTCAGGCTTTTACGGACGCAACATGAAGATGTGAAACACATTGTGGATGTGCTCAAACTCAGGTGGTAATGTAACTTTATATGCCACTTCGCCCACTCACTTCAATATCTTGAATGGTTCTATGAACCTCAAACTTAATTTTCCCTTCTTGTCGAATTGTCTTTCTCCCTTCCAGGGAGATACTTTAATAACTTTTTACTTCATAGTCATGGTCTTGACGATGCAAATTTGCGTATTTCTTCTGGCGATCTTGTGCAGCTACCAATCTGGCTCTTATCATTGCCACTACGTCGGCTGTTTGTTGAACTAATTCTGGTCCTAATATCTTTTGTTCTCCGACTTCATCCCAACACAACGGTATTTTATACTTTCTACCGTAAAGAGCTTCATACGGTTGCATGCTTATACTTGTATGATGACTATTGTTATATATAAATTCCACTAGAGGTAGGTGATCATGCTAATTTCCCTTGAAGTTCATCACGTAAGTTCTAAGCATGTCCTCCAACATTTATAGCGTTAACTAACTTTGTTCTTCTGTCTGTGGATGATAAACAGTACTCAACCTCAGTTGTGTTCCCATCCTCTCTTGCAAGCTTTTCCAAAATTTTGACGTGAAGCGCAGATCTCGATCAAAGACAATTGACACCGGCACTCCATGTCGTGAAACAATTTCCTTCATGTATAGGCTCGCTAACTAATTTAAATTATATCGGATCTTGATCGGTAGAAAATGAGTTGTCTTCGTTAGTTGATCTATTATAACCCAAATGGCATCAAAACCTTTCTGTGTGACTAGAAGTCCCACCACGAAGTCTATCGTAATGTGCTCCCATTTCCACTATGTTATTTCTAATGGTTGAAGTAGACCACTCGGCCTCTAGTGCTCTGCTTTGACCCGTTTGCAAGTAAGACATCTACTAACACACTCCGCGACTTCTCGTTTCAGATTGGGCCACCAAAAATGTTACCTCAAATCTTGGTACATCTTTGTGCCTCTTGGATGAACGAAATATGTCATATTATGTGCCTCGTGCAAAATTTCTTCTCTCAACTCAGTTACCGCTGGTACCCACATTCTTCCTTCGAATCTCAAAATATTGTCTTTATCCAATTTGAATCTCCCTTGTTCATTTTATGTGATCCTCTCCCTGATTTTCTTGCACTCTTCATCCTTCTCTTATGATTCCTTTACTATGTCCAACAAGGTAAGATGAGCTTCCACAACAAATAATTTTTCTTTAGACCTCCCCAATCCCTTTACCTCTATTTCCAATTTCTCTATTTTCCTTATTAGCTCATCCTGAGTTGTCAGTTGAAACAGCTTCTCCCTTCCTTTCCTGCTTAGCCCGTCAGCTACTACGTTTTCCTTTCCTGGGTGATAAAGAATATCGTAGTCATAATCCTTGATTAATTCTAACCACCTTCTCTGACGCATGTTCAACTCCTTCTATGTGAAGATATATTTTAGACTCTGGTGGTCCGTGTATATCTCACATTTCTCTCCGTACAGATAACGTCTCTAAATTTTTAACGCAAAAACTACTGCCGCTAACTCTAGGTCGTGAGTATGGTATCATTTTTTGTAATCCTTCAGTTATCGTGATCATGATGTATATGCAATGACATTTCCATGTTGTATGAGCACACAACCAAGTCCCTTATGCGATGCATCACTGTATACCACAAAACCTCCTACATCGTCTGGTAATGATAATACAGGCGCTTCACTTACTCTCTTTTTCAGCTCTTGAAAACTTTCTTCGCACTTGTCCATCCATACGACCTTCACCATCTTCCTAGTTAGATTGGTCAACGGGGTTGCTATCTTAGAAAAATCCTGAATAAATCTTCAATAATACCCAGCTAACCCTAAGAAACTTCTTATCTCTGTTGGTGTCTTCGGCTACTCCCAATTACTCACTGCCTCTACCTTTGCAAGGTCTACTAAAATTCAATCATTTTCTACACGTGTCCTAAGAATTGAACCTTCTCCATCTAAAATTCACACTTTGAAAACTTTGCATACATCTTCTTATTCCTTAGTGCCTCCAAAACCATCTTCAGATGTTCGGCGTGCTCTTCTTCTATCTTTGAGTAAATCAAAATAATGTTGATGAAAACTACAACGAATTTATCCAAGTTTGGCTTGAAAACTCGGTTCATCAAGTCCATGAATGTTGCCGAAGCTTTAGTCAATCCGAATGACATTACCAATAACTTGTAGTGTCCATAACGGGTTCAAAACGCCGTCTTTGGTATGTAATCATCACTCTTTCAACTCTAGAAACACTTCGCTCCCTTCAACTGGTGATAACCCGTCTGTAGATCTTTCCTCTAGAAAAACTTCGCTCCCTTCAGTTTATCAAAAAGGTCGGCTATCCTTGGCAATGGATTTCTATTCTTAATCATCACTTTTTCAACTCTTGATAGTCAATACAGAGCCTCATTGATCCGTCCTTCTTTTTAACAAACAACACTGGTGCCCCCCCAAGGTGACACACTCAGTCATATGTAACCTTTATCTAGTAACTCTTGCAGTTGTATCGTTATTTATTTCATTTCTACTAGCGCCATACGATACAAAGCTTTCAAAATTGGTGTCGTTCCTGGTGTTAAGTCTATTGTGAATTCGATTTCTCTATCTGGAAAAAGACTAGGCAGATCGTCTGGAAATACATCTTAGAATTCTCTTACTACGAATATATCCTTAATTTCAACTTCCTTATTCTGAGTATCTACAATGTAAGTTAAGTAACCTACACATCCTTTCCTTAATAATTTCTTAGCTTTCATCATCGTAAGATAACACGCTTGCTTAAGCGATGAGCTACCATAAAACACTACTTTAGACTTATTCGGAGTCTGAAGGTTTACACTTTTATTCTGATAATCAATTATCGTAACATGGTTATACAACCAATCCATTCACAATATTACGTCAAACTCTCCCAATCTTATCGGAATCAAGTCTATGCTTAGTTCGTGATCTCTAATGTTTGGCGACAATTTTGGTAAACGTATTCTACGGGGATTACTTCCTTATTCACAACTTCTATGTTCAAAGGATTTCCTAATCATTCTCGGGGTAAATTAAGTTGACTAGCAAATTCTTCAGACATAAAAGAACATGTGGCACCTGAATCAAATAATACATATGCATTTATATCATTGATTGGGATAATACCTGACACCATAACCTTCGCAACTACTGCATTCTGGATGGTTATGTTAAAGGTCCTGGCGATTGGATTATGTAGATCCGCCAATCATCAGTTTACTGCCTCCCCCTTACTGGTCACTTCCTCCGTCGTTCCCTTTCTTTGGGCATTCCTTAATCAGGTGGTCCGCCGAGCCACAAGCGAAACAACCCTTAATCTTCTTGGGCTTCGGGCAGTTGGGTGAAATATGCCCTTCTTGGCCACAGTTGTAGCAAGTACTGCACCCCTTCTAGCACTCGCCCTGTTGATTCTTCCCACACTTCGGGCATCCATCTGCCCTCTTCTTAAACTCTCCATTAAAATTCCCCGCTTGATTATTGTGGTTTTTGTTGTTGTTGTTGTTGTTGTTGTTATCCCACTTCCTATTTCTTGGATTACTTCCCCCGCTTCTGCTTCCTCCACGGCTTTCTCCTCTCGTGTTTTTACCCTTCTTTTCCTTGTTATACAAACTTAAGGCTTCACTACCTCTTTCTACAATAATAGCCTTCTCTAGTAATGTGGCAAATTAATTGATCTGAAGAACTGACACCTTGTTGAATAACCAAGGCTTCAGTCATTGCTCAAAACGTTTAGCTTTCCTCTCTTCATCCCCTACCTGGTGTTCTGCAAACTGGGCTAGCTCATTAAACTTAGTCGCGCATTGTGCCACCGTCATATCTCCTAATTTAAGTTCTAAAAATTTCACCTCCATTTTGTTCTTCATGCTTTTCATGAAGTAGTTCTCAAAAAATAGAGTCTTGAATCTCTCACATGCTATTATCCCTTCTCCTGCTCTTTATTGATTCGCATCCCACTAGTAGTTTGGCTCACCTCTCATCATGTAGGTTGCAAACATTGTCTTCTGGTCTTCACCCACACGAGCGATGGTGAAGGCCTTTTCTATTTCCTTAATCCATGTTTGCTCCATGATCGGATCGGTAGTACCCATAAATTTCAGAGGTCCTACACTCCTAAAGTCTTTAAAGTTCATAATTGGAAGCGCTTGGGGATTGGGTGGTACTGGCTCATTATTTCTTCCCCGCAGGGCCTCTCTTAGAAAATATACTAGCCTTTGGATAAGGTCTACTTGTTCTTTCTCGTTATTGAATGACTCTTCTGGTGTCGCTGGTCTACGTCTGGGAGGCATTTTTTGCATTAGAAATTTTTCATTTTTATTATCTAATTATATTACTTAAACATTTCTCAAATGAAAAAGGAATAAGATTTTATAAAAAGTTTATGAAATAAGATCATTTTTACTAATATGCTAAATCATTACATTAACATGATTATCCCTAGCATACTTTTATAAATGTCAACACATATCCCCTAATATAACTAAAGATGGGGACAAATACTAACATATTACCCCTTTAACATAAGCCTACTCGGGGTTAGTTGAGCAAAACACGTAAGCCATCTTTTTCACCTTCCTCTTCTTACACCTGACTTCATCCTCTAAGTCATTTGCCCTCTCATTAGTTGCTTGATAAGTAGGTTTTAGACCTACTTATTGATTACCAACTTGCTAGAATTTTGCTCAACTTAAGTATTTTTAGTATTATTTGATTACTTTTTATGTTTTTTTTATAGGTTGCATCAAGGAAACTCCAAAGGCATGGTAATGGCATACCATGGCTTGGTATGGTGAGCAATGGATATAATGAAGATTGTGGCCGATCTAAAGCATGTGCAGAGGGCATCTGAAGTGGTCAAGTGAAGATAAGGAAGTGAAGTGAAGAAAGAAGAAGAAAAAAGCAGCAGCACCATGTAGCAGCAAGGCACTAGTAGCAATGCAACATTATGCATAAATCAGCACCCGCGCGGTCGCGCCAGTTAACGACCATTAAATTGCTGACTTTTCATTGTATACAATTGTAGTGAGATTTCCGTATAAGGGTGCAATTTCTTGTTGCAAAAGACAGATTTAATCAATTATCATTTGCTATTTTAGGGTTTAATAGTGCAAAAAAGATTTCATAGCATTACTCTACATTTTAGCTTCTCTCTCTAGATCTAATAGCTTATGAATAGTGGGTATCATTTTGGTTGTATTATGGATTTGAACTAAGTGGAAAACACATTGTGGAGATGGATTTAATCAGATTTGCTTTATTATTTCTTTTTAATCTCTTTTTTCTCTTTGTTTCCCTTCATGCTTGGCTTAAATCCCATAATGGTTACTGATTCAGTGATGAACTAACCACCATTATGGGATTCTAATGAAGTTTATTGTGTAGTTCAGATTTGTATGTGCAAGACCCTAACTTTTATGAATAAAGAATATTTTCTCGAAATATATTTTTGGAATATTATTGTGTGGATGTGATATAATGTTATAGTTGTGGGTAATATTTATAAATTTTGCAAAGTAAGCAAGTGGTTATATAATATTCGATTGGTCGGGGAATATTCGTACGACGGCACAATCATTGGTAGACCCCACAACGGAAGTATTGTCATAGTAAGAAAACGACATAATTATCTTTTTATAAAAATAACGGCGAAAGTTTTACCGTTGAAACTGTTGAACTACCCGGTAGTAAAAGTACAGTAATATGTGTGGTTGCATAGTAGCACACGGTATTGGCTATTGATGCTTACGTGAGAAGTCACTCAATTATTGCTACAATAATTGTTACATCATATCTCTCATATTATTGATTCAATTATTATCACAGTATCATCTGCATAATATGATATATTATTAAATCAATAATTGAGATGACAAAGTTATTCATATTATTAAATTGCAATATTTATAATGTCTAGAAGTTACATCGAGGAGAGGTTTGGTCATCTAATCATGGCTACCGATAAGGAGAAATCCTTATCGAAAGCCCCCCTCTCACGAGAGCGACACGGTTGTTAAATATTGTGAGTTATAATATTAATAATGAATAAGTTCGTGTTGATTAAAGATGAAATTGATAGTTCCATTGTGTGAGAATTATTAGTGTTAGTAGAAATCGACATTTATTTCAGTATTAATGGATGTCTGAAAGTTATACTGACCAGTCGGGTAATTAATCGGATAAATGAGCAATTAATTTCTATTAATTCACATGATTATAACTATTTGTTCACATGTGTGTATTATTGATTTACATTCTTATTACTATTAGGGGAGTTGGTGCAAGATTGATAATACTTGCATGACTAAGTTAAAAATAGAGGTATAGATGGAGGTACTATATTGTAATTCGTATTTTCACATGTTTAGAACTATTGAGTCACATGATTTACTATTGATTCACATTATTTACTATTAGGGGAGGTGGTGCAAGTTTGATAATACTTGCAGGACTAAATTAAAAATAAAGGAATAGAGGAAGGTATTATTACTATAATATTCTGAGCCCCAAAATGTGCAATTATCGTAACTATATTTTCCTATAAATAGAAGCTCATTTCTTCATTATTCTTCACTAATTCACTAAAGCTATAGAGCATTTATTATAGAGAGAAATTATGGAGAGAAAGAAGAAGAGAAGTTTGCTACCTCACTACTCCACTATCCAGTTTCTTTCTAAGGTAAGGGGTATTATTTCTTCTGTGTTCTTGAAGAGAGCTATTGTTATTCCATCCCTTATTATTCTGTTGGAATAACCTGTATACGTGGACTACCGTATACATGGTAAAATTCTTCTGTTATTCCATTCTTTATTTTTATGTTGGAATAACCTGTCTATGCGAAGTACCGCATACATGGTGAAATACTTCTGTTATTCCAATCTTTATTATTCTGTTGGAACATCTTGTATGTGCGTATTACATATGACCTGGTTCCATTATTTATTATTTTATTGGAATAACCTGTCTATGCGGTCTATCGCATGCATGATAAATTCTTCTGTTATTCCATTCTTTATTATTCTGTTGGAATATCCTGTCTGTGCGTTTACGCATGAACTGGTTCCATTATTTATTATTCTGTTGGAATATCCTATCAATGCGTTTACGCATGACTTGGTTCCATTATTTATTATTCTGTTGGAATAATCTGTATGTGCGGTCTATCGCATGCCTGGTGAATTCTTTTGTTATTCCATTCTTTATTATACTTAGTTGGTTAAAGTTTTAGCCTTTATACTCCATGAAATTGGTGGAATATCCTTGATATTTGCGCTTCATCTAGTATCTTTTCATGGAAATATTCTTCTGAGCATTCTTGAATTTTACTCTACAAAGAAGTATCATGTTGACAATTTGGACATTATTGATTTTTGGATAAGTTAGATTATAAATCTTTTATTCTTAAACTTGTTTTATTGAATTCTTATATCATTGTCATCATCCTCATGTTTATATTCTGTTGAAAGTCATCTGTGGCCTGTAGTGCATAGATGGACTTGGTATGATTATGACCAGGGATCATTCGGTATAATCATGACTGTAATGTTACAAATGATGTGGTAAAAGTCCTCATTGGCTCGTAATGCATTGATGGACAGTTGTTGGCATGATCATGACCATTAATGTATACACAAATATCCTTGGCTCGTAGTGCATGGATAATTTGTGGTCATGATACTAAAGAGTATCTTTGGCCGTAGTGCAGGGGTGATTCGATGATGTGGATTATTTATTATTTTCGAGTCTCGATGATAAAAGTGATGGAAAACCTTTTAAATCATAGAAGATAGTAGATTTTTATTCTACTTGACTCTTCTAATGGACCGCTTGTTAGATGCGATTAAACTTGATGTTTGTTATATTGTATCGGTTTAACATCATTGTAGACTAACGATAATTTATTCTGCATTATCTTAGTCATAATATTTCTTACTGGGCTAGTTGAGCTCACCCTTTTGCTTTCATTGTTCTCTTCACGAAATGAGAACGTAGCCGGGACTAGTCGGGGAACGGAGTGACGGTCCAAATGATAGCATTAGTAGTCCTCACTATTCTGTTAAATAGCGTGACAATAAATGTAATGAGGACTCCATTGAGTGTGGATATTGTCTAGATGACAATATTCTTATTAAAACTCTTAGATTTTGTTTTGTCGTATTTTACACGACTGTTGTATAATTAAGTTGTATTTGAATTTTGTACCATGTATTTATCCACTCAAGATGGGTGATGTATACCTTTTTTGGGGGCGTCACAGTATGTCTATTTATGATTGATTGTATGATTATAGTTGGATTGCCTACTTGGTTGTGCTTAAATGTTTGGATGCATATTCAACATTCACCCTAATAACTTGTATGGAATTGAAAAAGTAAATATAAGTTCAGATTTGACTATGTTAGCATGTGTTCATTAGATTTACATGTGTTGGATTTCATAATTCGTAACCCGGATAGACATATACCGATTTGCCATGTTTACTCGTTGAGAGAGCTTGTGCTTAAATTGATATTGCTTGTAATTCACATAGACATAGAGTGGGTTAGGTAATATTTATTCTCATATGAATTCTATCTCTTTTGTGGATTTTGTGTGATTTGGACATGGTTTATCAATAATGAAGGCTGGTGCACCCGTGCCCAATAATGAAGGGGAGCCCGCATGACCGTGCCAAGGGGTAGTGGAACCAGAAAAGAGCTTAGCTAATGGGGGTTTTTAGTACAGGGTAGTTGAGAAGGATCATGAAGAGTTGGTTGAGAAAACCACAACTAAACTAATACTTGTTTACCCTCCTTTCCTTATCCACAAAGATTATAGAAGCAAAAAGAAGACAAATAATTTGCTAAGTTTTTGGAGATTTTTAAGAAGCTGCAAATTAATATACCATTCGCAGAGGCTTTAGAGCAAATGCCAAGCTACGCGAAGTTTATGAAGGGCATTCTATCAAGGAAGAAGAGATTAGTAGATTATAGGACAGTGGCCTTGAAACAAGAATGCAGTGCAGTGTTACAACGTAAGCTACCTCCAAAGCTTAAAGACACGGGCAGTTTTACAATACCATGTTCCATTGGAAAGCTAGCCTTCACCAAATGCTTATGTGACTTACGGGAAAGCATAAATTTGATGCCTCTGTCGGTATTCAATCAATTAAGATTGCCGGCTCCAAAGCCGATAAATTTATCATTACAACTTGCTGATAGATCCATCACTTATCCAAGGGGTATTGTTGAAGATGTCTTGGTCAAAGTAGACAAGTTTATATTCCCAGCCGATTTCATCATTTTGGACTATGAAGAGGATAGAGACATACCAATCATCCTTGGGAGACCTTTTCAAGCCACTGGGCGAACACTTATAGATGTCTAGAAAGGAGAGCTGACCATAAGAGTGCAAGACCAAGAGGTCACTTTCAATGCTTTTAAGGCTATAAGTTCCTTGCTGATGAGGAAGAGTGCTTCCGGATTGATGTGGTCGATAAAGTGTTAAATGAAGAGGTTGGAAATTTGTCTGACATTGAACCATTGAAAAGTGATATTCTAGGAGAATCAGACATGGAAGATACTGAGATTGTAGACTATGTGAAAATTCTTGACACAACACCACAGATGCGAAGGTTTAAGATTCCCATTGAGCCACTCAAACTTTCTGAGTTGACATCAGAATGATTCAAGCCATCCATTAAGATGCCTCCCGATCTTGACCTTAAACCCCTTCCAGATCATTTAAGGTATGTATTTTTAAGTGAATCTTCAAAGTTACCTGTTATAACTGCTCCTGCACTACCATTTTACCAGGAAGACAAATCTCTACAAGTGCTGCGAGAGTTTAAATCAGTAATTGGATAGAATATAGCAGACATAAAGGGGATCAACTCCTCATTTTGTATGCACAAAATCCTGCTGGAAGATGATAGTAAGCCATCAATGGAGCAACAAAAAAGATTAAACCCTATCATGAAGGAAGTGGTTACGAAGGAGATCCTGAAGTGATTAGATACATGGATTATCTATCCTATATCAGAAAGCTCTTGGGTGAGCCCGGTGCAGTGCGTGTCGAAGAAAGGGGTTATGACCGTGGTATCTAATGAGAATAACGAGCTAATACCTACCAATAAAGTTACGGGTTGGAGGGTCTACATGGACTATCGTAGACTAAACAAGGCTACAAGGAAAGATCATTTTCCTCTCTCGTTTATTAATCAAATGCTGGATAGGCTGACAGGTCATGAGTACTATTTCCCTCTAGATGGTTACTCAGGATATAACCAAATAGTGATAGCCCCGGAAGACTAAGAGAAGACTACCTTTACTTGTTCGTATGGTACATTTGCTTTTAGAAGGATGTCTTTCGGTCTATGCAATGCCCTAGCTACATTACAGAGGTTCATGATGGCCATTTTCTCTGATATGGTTGAGCATAATGTTGAAGTCTTCATGGATGATTTCTTAATATTTGGAGACTCTTTTGACATGTGTTTGCAGAATTTGGTAATGGTGCTGAAAAGGTATGTTGAAAAAAATCTCGTTCTGAATTGGGAAAAGTGGCATTTTATGGTACAAGAAGGTATTTTTTTGGGACATATGGTTTTGAGGAAAGGATTAGAGGTGGACAGGTCTAAATTGGAAACTATTAAGAACTTGCCTACACCTACTTCTGTAAAAGGTGTCCGTAGCTTTTTGGGGCATGCAGGCTTTTACCATCAATTTATAAAGGACTTCATAAAGATTACCAAGCCACTTAGCAGTTTGTTAGAAAAAGAGGTCCAATTTAGATTCGATGAGGAATGCCTGATTGCTTTTGAGAATTTAAAAAAGAAGTTGACTACGACACCAGTGATTACAACTTCGAATTGGGATCTTCCATTTGAATGATGTGTGATGCAAGCAATTTTGCTGTGGGAGCTGGATTGGGCCAGCATAGGGACAAGGTCTTTAATGTTATCTATTATGCTAGCAAGACCCTTACTGACGCCCAATTGAACTACACTACTACAGAAAAAGAGCTTATAGTAGTGGTGTACGTATTCGACAAGTTTTGTGCTTATTTGATTGGGAAAAAAGTAACTCTATACATCGACCATGCAGCAATCCGTTACTTGATAGCCAAGAAAGATGCCAAACCCCGTCTGATCAGTTGGATTCTTCTTTTACAAGAATTTAACGTAGAGATTAAATCCAGAAAAGGGATTGAGAACCAAGTGGCTGGCCACTTATCTCGATTGGAGAATCTAGGAAGGGATGTAAAGTGATGATCAATAAATCCTTCCCAGTTGAACAATTGTTTGTGGTGACAGGAGAAGTGCCATGGTTTCCAAATTATGCAAACTTTCTAGTGAGAAATATCTTTCCCTCTAATTTGACTGGATAATAAAAGAACAAGTTTCTCCACGATGTGAAATGGTTTATTTAGGATGAACCTTACTTGTTCAAGTAATGTGCTGATCGAATGATTAGGAGGTGCATTCCATATAGAGAGATAGAGAGCATATTACAGGATTGCCACAAATAAGTCTATGGAGGTCATTACGAGATAGAAAGAACATCGACCAAGGTTTTACAGGCAGGTTTCTATTGGCCGACTATCTTCAAGGATGCTTACAGCTTTTTGCAGAGATGTGATAGATGTCATAGGGTAGGAAACATATCAAAGTGAAATGAAATGCCTTTAAATACAATCGTCGAGGTGGAGATCTTTGATGTCTGGGGGATAGACTTTATGAGGCCTTTCTTTTCGTCATGTGGAAACTTGTACATCCTTCTAGCAGTTGACTACGTGTCCAAATGGGTGGAAGTGGCAGCTCTACCGATAAATGACGCTAGGGTGGTTCTAAGGTTACTCCAAAAGAACATATTCATGAGATTTAGGACTCTTAGGGCGATCATTAGCAATGAAGGTAGCCATTTCTGCAATCGCCAGTTTATAGCATTATTGGCTAAATATGGGGTGAATCATTGAATAGCTACATCTTACCACCCCTAAATAAATGGCCAAGAAGAAGTGTTAAACCGTGAGGTGAAAAGAATATTGGAAAATATTGTGAACCCCACAAGGAAAGATTGATCAATGTAGCTGGATGATGCAGTATGGGCATATAGGACTGCCTACAAAACACCACTAGGTATGTCGTCGTTTCAACTTGTGTATGGAAAGGCTTGTCACCTTCCCATGGAGCTTGAACATAAGGCCTATTGGGCAATCAAGAAGCTGAACTTCGACTTAAAGGCTACAGGGGAGAAACTCCCTCTTCAACTCAATGAGTTGGATGAATTTCGATTGCAGACCTATGAAAATTCTAAGTTGTACAAGGAGAAAGTGAAAAGGTGGTATGATCGCAGAATCATATAAAGAACATTTTAGCCAAGGTAAGCAGTGCTATTATTCAACTCCGGACTTAGACTCTTCACAGGAAAGCTCAAATCAAGGTGGTCAAGGCCTTTCACAGTAAAACTATATTTCCACACGATGCATTAAAATTTTTAATAAGTACCCAGATAAGCCCTTCAAAGTTAATAGACAGAGGCTGAAGCATTATTATAGTGGTGAGGTCAATAGACAGAAGGTCACCTCAATCCTTTCATCAATATGATCAAGAATTTTTGAATTTTTGTGGGATCTAAAGCCATGGATCTAGAGTCCATATAACAGGCTACAATCTAGCTTCAATAACATTAACAAAACGCTTAACATATGACAAATCAAGGCATTTGAAAATCTTGTCAGACCCTGTTTATGGATTTTTAGGTTACCTAGAAATCACTCGATCATTGTCGGTCAACTGACTTTGACCAACAATATCTTTTCATCTGGACATGGAGTAGCTATGATTCCACTTCCAGATCACAGTCCTTATGTCAAAATACAAATCTAAAGCTTAAAACAACACAAAGCATAAACAGGCAGGGATCTAAGGCCACTAACATTAACTTGTCAAAGCACTTTTAGGGTTCATTGAAAGTTTAGGAAAAACTTCATTTTTAAGGCCTTTCATGTTATAGATATATGATATATCATCATAGATCATCATATAACATCCTCTAGCATGATTCTAAACACATAAACATGTACTTGATCTTAGTATACATGATCTAGGTTGAGTTTAGGGTTTATACCTTCTCTTGAAGATACTTTGATCTTGCCTTCTATTACTGATCTTTGTGTTTCTAGGGGTTATTTTGCGACTGATATACTTAGGATTTTCAGAGGTTTGGGAGAGAGAAAAGTATGTTCAGTGCTAGAGAGAAAATGAACTAATTTTGTACATTGTCTCTCTCTTTAATCTATATATATTATGATATAATGTATATAGCTGATGTATTTGGCTGATTTGCTGGAGTTTTTGGTCACATGCTAGGTCAAGAGTTGGTCACCAACTCAAAATATGGCAGATCTATACTTCAACCAAATAAAGAATGTAAAAAGGGTACTTTAGTCATTTTGCTTACCAATTTAATAGCTTAAATGTAACTTGTGTAACCCTTAGGGTTTAATCCCAAGGTTAAAAAAAATAATTTGTAGAATTTCTAATTTGGTTTTTAAAATAGAAATTAAGATTTCTAAATTATAATTATGGTTTACTAATTATATTAAAGTTTACTAATTAGGGTTTAGGGTTACCAAATTTAAAATTAGGATTTCTCGGCATTCGACTAGGGTTCCCAACAATGTGTTTGGGTTTCTCAATCACATATTAGGGTTTTTAATCCTTCATTAAGGTCTACTAAATTTATACCCTATTTAATCAATCATTGATTATAAATTCTATACAGTACTAACACGTACTCATCAATAAAATTATTATAATTGTATTTTCTACTGAATCACTATTAGTAGCTAAGGTTAGGGTTTCTATTCTCTGTTAAGCACAACTCTACTCGTATTTCTCAGTCAATACACAAATTGACCACTTCTCTAGACTCGTATCACAGATACTCAGCACAATATTAATAGTCAATATCAATATTAAATAAATAAAAATTAATCTTAAAATTTGAATTATTCAAAATCCTGGGTTATCACACATGCCACAATTCCGAAGTTCGAGGATTGGGCGGGTGTCACAACACACCCTCGAGGAAAAGGGTTCATTTTTCCAGCTCCATCATCAGTGTCGTCTCCACTGCAAACCCCTTGTGCTACTTCAGAGATTGATGATCGCAGGTTAAGGCAATTAGAGAGGAAGGTGGATGCGCTGTACGAAAACTTTTAGGCATTCGTAAATGGGATGTCTAGAGCTTTAGCTGAGGCATTTGCACAGCAGGGAACTATGGTGGAGTGGCCTCTCTTCGGTTCAGCCATGCCATATCCACTGCCAGATTCACCACCCGAGGAGGTTGGCCATGTCAACACATAGGGGAGTTTCCTTACCCTTTACCTTCATTGAGGACAATGAATATGCTAAGTTTGGGGGTATCGGGTCTAGTGAGTAGTTTAGATCATGTAGTGTAATTGCATCTTATATTCATGTTGCATATAGTTAATTGCATGTTAGTAGTTATTATTTAATTTTGCAGTAACATTTTTTCTTTTTGTTTGCTTATTATCTGTTTAGTTACATATCATTGCATAATCCTATATTTTTAGTTAAGTTGAATTCTAATTTGGCCAATGATGATATCGATATTTGATAGATTTTTGAACTAGGCAGATATCTATAGCTTAGTTATAATCTTAAACATGATATAATCCATGCCTGTTGTTTAGATGCTACCGAGTAGCACGTCAGTGTTCTTATTTGCTTGTTGGTTAAGATTAGTATGTTTGTCTCCTGAGAAGAAAATGATGTTTTAATGATAGAATTGTGTAGGAAGTGAGTAATAACTGCTAGACACTGAAAATCATGTTTTGGGAACGCTTAAGGTATACTTGCTATCTATATATAAAAAAAATTTAAAAAAGAAAAAAGAAAAAGAGAAAAAATAAATAAATCGGGCTAGTCTTGTTTCGTGGCCTTTGCTATTTTGAGTAAGTAAGCCCGAGGGGATGTCTTTACACCTAGCGCCTTAAGGTCTTTATGGCTTGGGAGTTGTTAGTCGAAAGCTCGCTAATGTGACGCATCCAAATCCGAGTATCCTCCAACCCGACAGATGGTGCTACATGGTACTCATAAACATACATTCATTCCATTGAAACAACAACACAATGAGTGTATTAACTACATTCTTATGTCATATATAATAAATCCTTTCCCACGTTCAAAAAATGAATACATTATTCGTTGTTCATAAGAATAATACATAAAAACATTCTAGTCTATTATAGGATAACTAACTATCCATCTTAGCATTGCCTTTATCTCTCTTAGAACTCTCAGTTCGATCGACCTTAGTTGCAACCATATAATTCAAGCAAGAAGTGAGCATAACTAGCTCCGCAAGTCTAACAAAGGATAATATCAATACCACGTCGAGAATTATATTATTATCTTCCATAACTAAACAAATAACTATGAAGTACTATGAAACATTGACTAGCACTTCTCATTTCATAACAACAATTCCAAAGTATAAATAATAGCTTAGGAATTCTGAACCGGTCAAAAGACCATGAACATACTCCTTTCATTTTCATACATGAAAAGGACAACCCGGCACAAAGGCCGTACATCCGATATTTCTTATGAGCACTTCTAGGATATCAGCCTATAGTACTCTATGTTGATCAACATTCATTCGTTAAACGTGTTTACGTTTAAGTTTTTGCAACCTCACGTGCCCATCGAATAATCGATGAAAATACATTTGTTTGTTCATATATAAACTTACCTTGAATCCGTACCAAATACTTGGCATAGGATAGCGTTAATAAATCTATATCAAAAGACTTGTAAACAAATCAATCTAACTCTTAAGAATAGTCTAGCTGAGTTAAAACTGGCATCGACCCTTTCGTAAAATAATTCATGCATCTTAGAACATGAATCATAGAAAACTTGACTAACACGATAGTTAGACAAGCGTTAAGAAAACTTGCCTTCAAGCGTCTTTGAATATAATATTCAACAGTTATTAGTCTTTACAGAATCTACATGATATATTCACATAGCACACTGTAATTAGCTACCAAACAACTTCATCACATTGCTATTACCAACTTCTTTCTCTTCTATGTCTTACATGAACTTATTTCATTAATAAAGTCAATTTGACTTATTATCTTTCATTACGGCTTGTTAACGTTCTAACGCTATTAACCGAAACTCGATCATCATTGGTTAAGTACCAATGTTGAATACCATTCTACTTTCTTACTCTTTACGTTCTTTGTTTAATTACTAGTTAAACAACAATAAATTTCTAAGGTCATCACTATATACTTGATATAGGAATGGTCTTAAAATGTGTATGAAGTATATACACTTGCCCCATAATTGCCTTGTAATAACTGGGTTCAAAATTAACTAAGTCGGTCTTTTTCTCTTTCTTGGCGCTGCGGCGCCGTCTCCTAGTTCAACATTGGCACTACGGCGCCAGTCTACAGTGGCAAATCCCTCGTCTCGGTGCTGCAACGCGAGACTTCTATATATGAGTGGCGCTGCGGTGCCACTCTTCAGTGACCAATCTTACTATACACGACACTGCGGCGCGGCATTTAACATTGGGGTTGGCAGTGCGGCGCCTCCCCTGAGCCTCAGTTGGCTTTGACAATTTGATTTTTTGACGAACTTCCCGGGCTCCTAACTTATTCGTTTTACATCCGAATTGGTACATTCAAAAGCCATTAGCTCACAAATCACATACTCTAAGTGTTCATGCAAGAATTTTACATTTTTGAATCCGTTAACTTAGAATTCATCTTTTAGTTCATTATCGAGCGTTCGTTTATCGTTCGTGAGCGTTCATAACTCATTTTCTTTGTTCTAAGTCAGAATTCAACGATTCTTGAGTCCACGAATCTTGAATACCTTATCATACGTGATGTCATCGAAAACCAAAGTTTCTAAGTTAAACGACAACTTTTGACTACTAATCCGAGATTTTTACGTTTACAATGTTTAATGCTGAATCTCAGAAATTTTTCCATAACTTCGTTACTCGTGTTCTATACACAAAATCAAATGGATCAACTCCATTGATTCATCATCTGACTCCTAATCAAGCAATATGCACATACCCTAACAATGATGGTTTTCAATTTGTCCATCAACAACCAAGTTAACGTTCAAAGGTTTCCTCGGTTTAAACATACGTAATCACTTACGATTTTTACTTAAACATGACTTGTTAATATTTTAATCATTAATAGTCATCCTTATACCTCTGGAAGAGACATGCTCCACCTATCTATGATTCTTTACGAAAAATAAATCCAAAAGGTCGAAGACTAACATTTACGAAATATTACCTTTTCGTTCTTCAAGTTCTTGTTAAGAACTCTTATGCTTTGCTTCAAGGTAGCTTGATTACTTGTTTCTAGCTCTTTTTCTCTCTCAATATATGTTGGACAAAGTTTGTAAAACATAAAATGACCAACCTAAGCTTTCTTTTATAGGCAATTCAAATAGAGGGCAAAATGGTCATTAGGTCACCTCCATACTATTCACCATCTCCTAAATAACTTAGACACCAAGTAATCACTTTAATTGGTGGCCAAGTGGCTGGCCCACATGCCCCATGGGTCTTCCCTATGGGTTTCCCCATGGGTTTTACCCATCCGGTGACCCATCGGTTCGATCCGCGATTCAGTTTCTTGGATCGGACTTGATTAAACTTAACATCGGGCCTTAACTTGGGCTTGATTACACCATTCATTGGGCTTAATCTAATCCAAGTACAATTGGATTCTACAAAGTCCTTAAACTAAAAGTCCATTAAGACTAAAAGTATCATACGCGTTCAATTCTCATATTTTTTTCGTTTAGTATTCATACGATATCCGTATTATATTTCATAATATTCTTTATACTATACTCGTATTTTAACTAGTATCATACTCGTATATCATACGTATAATAACCCTAATCATTATACACACTTCATTTCTTTTCTCGGGAATCATTTTTCCTAACCATTACGTTTTAAGTCCGCAAGCGAAAACTTCGTTTGTCATAATTGAAATATTATTGGATATTCCATCTCGTCTTCGTATTTTATCATTACACATTTTTTTGAAAATTCAAACTTAATTCTCGAGCAGAAATGAATGAATAGTATTTTTACGGAAATTTCTCGGAAAACTTTTATTTTCTTCTTGGAAATTCAAAACAATCAATTCTAGCACATAGCCAGAATTCTAACCACATCCGCACAATCTAGGTCATAGAACGACCTTCAAATAGCTCACATAAATAATCAATCAAAGTCATTTAATCCACATAATCAAATAAAAATTTAATTCTTATATAAATCTGATTTTCTCGGGTATTACAACTAAGGTAGCACTGTATAGCCTAATGGAATGAGACATTGCACAGCCCTCAAAGTTATGAAAAATCAATAAGCACAGCGAGAAAGTGCAAAAATCGTCCTCATGAGTAAAAATAAGCAAAATAAACCCTTTGATGAACCTTGGCTTGTATTAATGTGTTGGAGTAGTTGTTGTTTCATTTTTATGCATGGCTCTTGATTTGAACCTCAATTTTTTTTCTTAAGTACTATAGCATGTGAAATCTTTGCCTGTGTCAAGCTTATTTGTGAACACAACACACACAGCATCTCTATAGCATGTTGTAATTATTTGATTGTATATTATTATGCCTTTAGCTTAAATTGATGCTCTGTTCTTGGATTTTGACATTTCTCTGAGGCATATCTTATTGGAATTCTTAACATGGCTGGAAATCTTGGGATTCATTTGCATGATAATATAATTGCATAGCATGTAGTTTGCATTTCTTAGTTATTATTTGTGTTTATTGCTTGAGGGCAAGAAATAGTTCAAGTTTGGGGGTATTTGATAAGTAGGTTTTAGACCAACTTATTGATTAACAACTTGCTAGAATTTTGTTCAACTTAAGTATTTTTAGTATTATTTGATTGCTTTTTATGTTTGTTTTGTAGGTTGCATCAATGAAACTCCAAAGACATGGTAATGGCATAGCATGGCTTGGTATGCTGAGCAGTGGATAGAATGAAGATTTTGGCTAGACTAAATCATGTGAAGAGGGCATCTGAAGTGGTCAAGTGAAGATAAGCAAGTGCAGTGAAGAAAGAAGAAGGAAAAAGCAGCAGCACCATGTAGCAACAAGGCACTAGTAGTAATGCAGTAGTATGTAGAAATTAGCACACGTGTGGCCGCGCCATAAAGCAAGCCAAGGTCGGGGTGCCCAAGCCGAGAAAAGCTCAACGCAGAACCAAGGCGCGCCTGGCATACCACTTAACACTACTGCCTGCCGTAGCGCATGGCTTGTCGAGGACCAATAAATTGTTGAATTTTCATTTTATGCTGCTGTAGCGAGATTTCCATATAAGGGTGTAATTTCTTGTTGCAAAGATAGATTTTATCAGTTATCTTTTGCTATATCTGGGTTTAATAGTGCTAGAGAGATTCCATAGCATTACTCTATATTTTAGCTTCTCTCTAGATCTAATAGCTTGTGAATATTGGGTATCATTTTGGTTTGATTATGGATCTGAACTAAGTGGAAAGCACATTGTGGAGCTAGATTTAATCAGATTTTCTTTCTTATTTCTCTTTAATCTCTTTGTTCTCTTTGTTTCCCTTCATGCTTGGCTTATATCCAATAATGGTTGTTGGTTCAGTGATGAACTAACCACCAGTAAGGGATTCTAATGAAGTTATTTGTGTAGTTCATATTTGTATGCCTATTTGTGATTGCTTGTATGATTATAGTTGGATTGCCTACTTGGTTGTGCTTAAATGTTTGGAATCTTTATCACCATTCACCCTAGTAACTTGTATGGAATTGAAAAGGGAAATATAAGTTTATATTTGACCATGTTAGCATGTGTTCATGAGATTTACATGTGTTCGATTTCGTGATTCATAACCCTGATAGACATATGTCGGTTCGCCATGTGTAGTCGTTGAGAGAGCTTGTGCTTAAATTGATATTGCTTTTAATTCACATAAACATATAGTGGGTTAGGTAATATTGATGCTCATATGAATTCTATCTCTTTTGTGGATTTTGTATGATTTGGACATGGTTTATTGAAAGATAGCCATGTTTCACTTTTTGTGCTCTCGACTAGCAGTCCATAGTAATCAATCAAGCTTAACAAGTGGTGTGCATTCTAGATAAAGCATTAAATGACATTAGGATCACATATATTTCCAGTTTGAGTCTCTCAGTTTATTAATTAGTAATTTTATATTGATAATTAATTTAGACTTTAATTTACTTGTTAATCGATCGTTTAAGTAGCCATAAATAGCTATAAGGTTGTTGCATGATAGTTTAGAAATATTCACCTTTCTCTACAAGACCGATACTTAACTTACTTTATACTACTTGCTGACCGTGTATACTTGCACGTTTAGTGTCTGTTTTGTTAACCCGAAATGGAGCGCAACACTACTTCCCACTTCTTCTCGAAGTGGATCCTATCCATTACCTCCAACTCTAACCGAGTACGGAGAGCCTCCTTTTCCATCTTCTCACTCAATTCTCTCTTCCAACTTTCCTGCCAACTCTACATTTTGAGTCATCGACCTGTGAAACAGAGTCCCCAATCTGGATCCCTGCCTCCCTGTGGTGGGCAATCTCTACCTCCAACTCTTGCATCGTTAACTTCCTCTAGTGTTCCTCGTCCCTCAGTTTTTGGAACTCAGACTCCCTCTCTTGAGCCTCAGCCTCTAGTTCCTGGACTCTGTAGTCTAACTCTAGGATCCGCTGCTCGTACTCTCCCAACATCCGATCCTCGAATGTATCCTTGTTGGAATCTTCCACGGGCTCATCATCCATGGGATCTTCCTCGGGATTCGACTCTACAGGATCTGACTCCATCTCCTCCTCCTCATCATCATTGATTGGAGCCACTTGCAAAATGGGATCAGCTATCAATGGTGCCTTATACACCACGTGTATGTCACGTGGCTCCTCCTCTATCACTCTACTGGGTCATCCCACTGGGTCCTCCCAAGTCCGTTAACCTACAACCACAAACAAAAACTCCATTAGAACGTTAAATAAAACATAAGTTCATTATATAGAATGAAATCATATTCCATAACACACTAAGTCTCTTTCTAGGAAAACTCTACATGAGTTTCATCCTTTCCTATCTTCTAAGTTCTCCTAAGTTATAATCTAAGGACTCTCGCTCCTAAGGTTTATAACTACAGCTCTGATACCAACCTGTGACGCCCCCAAATTTAGACCACTTACGTCTTGAATTTGGTTTTCCACGTGCTACATATCTAATAACTAAATAACATCTCACGTAATAGAAATAACAGAATATTACATTTATTTAATATAATCATTCACGTCCCAAAGTTTCGTAACTTAAACATCTCTTACATACCTTAAACATACTAAAACAGAGCTTAGACATAACTAATACATAACACAATTTATGTCTTTACATTATCATAACATTCCCAAATAAATATGAAGTTACTTCGTAGCTTTGCCCTTCCCCTTGTCAGTGCCCGAGGGTCCACCTAGCTCTGCCTTAACTGAAATGTTTTTAGGAAAAGTAAGAATGAGCAAAAAGTTTGCTCAATAAGTAACATAGCAATAAGGTGTTCAATATAGTTTTAAATTCTCGAGAGTAAAATAATAAATGATAGTTCAAGGATAGCAAGAAGTATCGATGGTTCTCAACAATAGTTGCTAAGGACAGAAAGTTATTAATATAATTCAACGCTTAATCAATTAATGTTGAGTAGTTACTAAGGACTATGAACTTCTACTAGAATTAACAATAATATGCTGATAATCCAACAAAAACAAGTACTATAGGTGATCAGCCTAAAGTATCCTATGTTATGCATAACATTTAATCATAACATTTAATCATACAAATGCAACTTAGTTTGAAAAACATCTGAGTTTTCTTTTGAAATCATTTTAAAACAAGTTGACGCCATTTAGAGCATACAAATCATCTTATAATAATATTTCATGCATAGCTAGACCGTATATGTGACGCCCACAAATCCAGGTACCTCTGAACCTCGAATTCGGTCTGCCACGATACTACTATCGTCAAACTATTTATATATTTTATTCATAAATTAATGAATATAACTTTTCTTATTATAATTTAGAATATAAATTATTTCCATTTCCAGGATCTGTATAATGACCCCAAACATCTATAAGTTTCAAATCTTGGTCATTTACCATTCCTGTCTTACATCATATTCGATGTTATATAGATATGCAGAGTAATTTAACTTTTACAGTCTCCTTTGAATAAATTCTTTTATTGATGTCTTAACTTGAATCAATTACATATCCTTGAATCAAATAATGTTATGATTCATTCTATTCGAATTATTATATAAATTTTACATCTCGATTCGAATTCTTTTATGCATCACATAGTACCACTCTATAATTCATCATGTATTACACATCGTAAACTACTATCATGTACATCTCCTAGAACCTAAACATGGTTCAAGAGCATATATTTAAATAAATGAATCAATCTCCTTTAATACTATTGAACTATATCAATCAAGTAGCACATAATCTTTACTGTGAGTCCTTAACCTGCAAAAGTGGTTATTTGCAAGGGTGAGCTCGACAGCCCAACAATTCTAACAGTTTTCATGCATCACATAGCATATAATAAAATATGCAGTTCATGCATTCATAATCAATTAATATTTACTACGCATGTTACTTTTCACATAACAGGCATAGAAATTTACTCCACAAGCATATCATCAAAGATCAACTTTCATATTTTATACATATCTCATATGCATTTAATATATATACATTAACATTCTTATAGCATAATATAGCTCAACTAAACCTTATCGCATTCATATATCAAATATGGTGAAAGACTTACTTGATTAGTAGTTTATCAACTACAACTTAATAGCTTAAAGCTTATACGCGCTGCGTGTGTTCCTACGAGTTATATAATCATGGATTCATACCCATGGTCATATATTTCATATGCTCTTAATATAAGAACAAATATTGTTTCCTAACTTGGTTTCATTTTTGTCGACGTCGGGATTTTTATTGCCCCTTTTCTATTCTTGTCTTTTGGTATTCTAATGTTAGGTGAGATTTGTTTGAAAATGCAAGTTGTGAAAAGGTTTGACATGTATATGTCGACGATTGGACTGTAAGAGTCGCCAATTGGTATTTTTAAATGGTTGTACCAACTTAAATGATAAATGATTTGCACATTGACCTAGTGATGTAACACTGCTTAACAGGTCTATGAAATCGAGATTCGTTAGGGTCCGGGGGCTTGATTATGCGGAGGGGAGGTGTTAGGCACCCTCGGACATCCGTGTTACCACGGTGACTGCCACTTTTCAATTAAACTGTTATGAATGTGTGTGTGTGTGTGTGGGTCAATGTGCAATTATTTAGAATTAGTGATATGCCTTGTTTGCACCTATATACAAAGGGTTTGAATTTTGTATAAAAGTTTAGCTTTAACAAGATATAGCAATGATGTTTAGTAAAAGAGATTTTTCAAACCCTTTCAATAGTAATTAAGGCCTTTGATAATTCCATTTTATTATATGTATTCGACTTGATTGATTTTATTTTAAAGATCGAGGCATCTTGAGAAAATAAGATACATAGCAGGTCTTAGAACTCCTTACGGGCATGAGAGCTATCTAAGGAAATTCAAACACCGTGAATAATTTACAAGTGGTTCAATTTGAAAATGTCCATCATAGGGCCGAATCTAGATTGAAGATCGAATCTGTGATCACATGATTCTAGGCTCACATGATGTTGCGGTTTATATGAAAGTTGTAAGCGATTAAATATATATAAAAGTCAGTAAATATATATGAGCGATCAACCACCACGGAGTAAACTCCATGGGGATTGGAAATGTAAATGTATAAAAGCTATAAATATGTATAGAGATGATCAACCATACGTAAGTAAACTCCAAAGGGATGAATGTAAATAAATAAAAGCAGTAAATATATATATAGAGGCAATCAACCGCGACGAAGTAAACTCCAGGCGGGACTGGATGTAAATAAAGTAGTAAAAGGCCATGAAGTAAACTCCAGGCCTAATAGAAATATAAATATATATATATATATACATATATATATATATACAAAAGAAAGAAAAAGCAACGGACCAAAGTCCAGGCATACGCACACCACATGACTCTCAACGTGAATAACTGTGTGTGCAGAAAGTGGAGCAAGACTTGAAGAAATGTAAGAAGTCTTACAGTGGGCTGCCAAGAAGACTTCGAACGGCTTTAATTAAATGAACACTCGGTTTCCACTGGTAAAATTTTTGGTCGGAAAACTGATCACTAAACACGCGCAAGTATACGCGGTCTAACAAGTAATACAGTGATAAGTAGAGTGTCGTACCCACGAAGAACTATCACTAATATTTACACCACTCAGGCATTCTGTCGAACACCTGGCGTGCTATCTTTCTTCAAACTAGCTACCCTTCTCTCTGGTCTAAATGGTCACGACAATTTGTCGACCGAGAACACAAAAGTGCTCATACACCTCTGTCGAGGTATGTATGAACATATCCTTTCCAGATCCACCCGATAGGGAATAGAACAGAAAAGAACGCCCAAGCTAGATACAATCCTACATATATCTATGCGAATTGATCAGAACAAGGATATAAGTTTAAGCTCTCAATTAGGTGCATACGTGGTGCCTGAGGATATATGTCTATTCTATGCACAACTTATGTAGTCGAAACCCACAATCACATGCCAATATATTTAGGTGCAAATCTACAATTCTTCTATCGATATCATGTAAATTACCAAAATCATCGCTAATGTCTTAGCGAGAATCACTAAGCATAAATATATCGAACCAAATCATATGGTGCCAACCAAAGTGATAAGACAGTCAATTTAAATAACAAATGATTCCATTATAACCTTAGAGCAAATATTCAGTTCTTAGCTATTGAATAAAATACAAGTAGCAATAAAGACAACATTTATAGATTACAAAATCAGAGAAAATAAATAGATAAGAAGAAACTCTGTCAAAGCCCTTCAATCTCTAAACATTCTACTCGAATCAAGCTCTCCAGTTCGTGTAGCTCATAGCTCTTGATGCTCCAAAGAAACCCAAACTTCTCCCTAATCTAGCTAATCTATATTTACAAACATTTATCAGAAGAAAGGAAGAGAAATTACAAAAGATATAAATTCCTAAGCCAAACTACTCTAGTCTAATGTTTCATGCTCATCTCTCTATATGATGAT
The DNA here is from genome assembly GCA_020205615.1 of Panax quinquefolius. Lineage (NCBI taxonomy): Eukaryota > Viridiplantae > Streptophyta > Magnoliopsida > Apiales > Araliaceae > Panax > Panax quinquefolius. Next base: position 58,231,475 of record CM035158.1, read on the forward strand.
CTTGTATTGTGTAGCCACTCTTGCTTTATATCATTTTCCCCTCCTTTTGCTAGGTCAGAACAAGGCCTTGGTTGTGCAGGAACAGGAGGTAGCTCATGGCGCTGGCCACCACATTAGATGACGCTTCAGTGCCACATTAGTACCATGAACACAGACTCATTGCGGCCACGAGCCCATAAAAGGAAACGATGGCGCCATTATGGCTGATTCGTCGCCGAGGGTCGGGAGGTGCTAGCCATGATGATCATGGGCTTTAAATTGGACTTGGCAGCGCTCATGGTAGGTATATAGAATTTGACCGTTTTGGCCCTTTAAAGCTAGAAAAGCGCTGTAAAGCTCTGCAATACATCAGTCAATCACAATAACACTATATTAATATAAAACTACATAAAAACTACAAATTCAGGCAAGTATTTAAGTCATAAAGCATCCGATTCGCGGGTATAAATTCCACTCATCAAATACCCCCAAGCTTAAGTCTTTGCTTGTCCTCGAGCAAACTATCTAATACATATTAACAAAAGTAAAACACACGCGAAAGAAAAAATAAAACGATTTCATGGCTTCAAAGCTTAAAGCAATTCTCAGAGAACAGGACAAACACAGATATGAATAAGGGTTCAACCAATTTCGAGCATAAGACTGTATTCGATCCATTCTATGTGTTTGTGTGGAGACCAACCGTCCTGACTAATCATAGCCTCAAATAAGTTTGCATAGTCGATTGTTAATACTAATATGCACACTCTGCAACCTAAACATTCAACAAGCATTAAGAATAAGACACAAGTGCAGTAACTGATCAAAAGACTCTAGCATGAAGACTGTAAAACCTAACTCGGACAATCCTTAATTACCTTAGGCTAATCAGAACTACCCATTAATGAGCTTTTGATCAGTGACTACCAAACCAGATGGCTTTAGGGCACTAGGTGTAGAACACCCCTAAGAATCTAGTAACTCGAGTAGCAAAGGCCATATAATCAACATAAGCCAAATTAGACTTTACGAGAATCGAAGATTATTAGCGAGTGCATTTTATGCTCCATCTCAATATCGATCTTGCATTTATGGGTGAGTGCGTTTTACGCTCCATCTCGACCCACCGCAATACTTTCGATATTCAATCTTCAATAACAATATATTTATTCTTTTTCTTTTTTTTTATTTTTATTAAATATCTAAACATGCACGAATCCAAGAACCAAAACTGCAAAAACGTCTAAGCCTTTTATTACCTTGGAAAAATGAAAATTTATAAGAGTGAACAAATGCTCAAAGCAATAAACACGCAAACTAAATTTTGAAAAAATTACTAGTTAACACAGTTGGTCGGTGCTTGCTAGAAGGACGGATCAATAACAGTCTAAACTTATCAATTGAAAAACCCCTAGCTCATACATGCTTGACATGACTCTAAGAGATAGACCATAAAAGTTGGTGCTTGCCATCAGCTATAATCAAAAAATTAATGATAACTATAACACCCTCGCTAAATAGCAACTCAAAATAGGGTGAAAAAGACCAATTATATACACAAGCATCTAATCTGTATAAGCCCCAAAAAGATGGCTATCAACCACAATCATGCTAAAAATAATCAAAGCATTAATAATTAAAATCAAAAATAGTTCATGATATTCATAATGATAAAAATTCAAAGTAATATCCCGCAGTTCAAAAGACTACACCACAATACTGATAATAAAAACATAATAATAGTACTACATTATGCAACCTAACATGGAAGTAGACATAAATAACAGATAGTAGCTAAAAACACCCCCAAACTTGAGGTGAGCAACGCCCTCATTGCTAAACATAAAGCAATTATATACAAGAGGGCTTCCCTGAAGATCGCTCAGTCGACATCAGCTCCATCCTCATCAGCTTCGTCCTGATCAGCGTTGGCGGGCGGTGATGGTGGAGGGTATGGTGGGAAGACAGGAGGCTCCGGGAACTGGTACGGCGTGAACTCAGCATTCTCGCTACAGTAATAAGTGTAGATGCTCTGCATAGTATTCACCAGCTCAGCCTGGTACTGCATCGCAATTACCTGCCTCTGAGCCACTGCTGCTAAGTGCCTCCACTGGCTCTGCGCCTCGGCGTCATGTTTCTGATGCAGCAGGGTGAGGGAAGCCATAATGTCTGCCAAAAGACCCTGACTAGCTGGGCCTGCCTCAGGTGCTTGAGAAGGCTCTGGGTCTGCTGAAGGAGGTGGTGCTGTAGGCGGCCCGTACCCTTCACCCCTGACATGAGACTCTGCCCCGTCCCACACATTGAAGCATTTGATCATCTGATGGTCGATGATAGTCATGGGCGATGAAGCTATCTCTTCTAGTCCCCACTGTATCCCTGTCTGCTTGCACAATCGCGTAATCACTGATGGATGGGGAAGTCCCAAAGCGATGGTACTCTTGACCGCCTTGATTATTGAGTCATGAATGAGAAGTCCAACATCCACGTGCAGACCCATGACAATGACGAATAACATAATCACCCTATCTTTAGTCACATCGCTCAAGTGACGGGTCAGGATCATGTTGGCACAAATGAAGCTGAACTAAGCCTTCCCATAGTGACTGAGTGCCGAAGATGGGAAACTAGTCTTTTCACCCGTATAGTTATTTTAGCTTCCAAGTCATTCCTGGCTTGCAGAGCCTTCTGATGATCTCCTCCAAGTCATAACTGCAGATTCCTAGCTACATATAATCATTACCCGCATAGTTGGTTACCTCAAACAGTGCATTAATGGCTTGACTGTCAAAAGCCATGAACCGCCTCCTGACTTGAACCACAGCAGGACCATCTGGACTGGCGTTTGCGTAGAATTCCCAAACTATAGATACCACTGCTGATACGGGTGGTTTTGTTAAGTTTAGCCATTGTCGTTCAAGTATCATGTTCGTGAGTTCACCATCTTTTCTATCAGGCCGCAACCCTCATTTAGAAATCAAGTTGCGTGTGCCAAAAGAGTCTCTGTACCACTTCTAGGTTTCCTCACTGATAAACTTGGAGGAGTCGCAAGTCTGTGGTGCTGCGGACGAAGACGAAGACCCTCTAACGCTCAAGCGTTGCCTCTTGGGAGCCATTTCAAAATCAGACAAGGTTTAATGCAAAAAATTCCTTAAACAGTGCCAAAATTCCCCCAACTTAGGCTAAGAAGATCCCCATCAATTGCCAATATTAAACAGCCCCAAAATAGTTAAGTTCTTCTCTCAGGAATTTGAACAAACACTTGGAGTGCGTTCCTTAAAACCAATTTGGACACCCTTTATTTGTTGTTGCTCAAACCAGATTTCAAGCAGTGGAAATCACACAAACAGAAGACTACAAATAACCCAATAAAACAAAAAAATGGCTGCTTGTATGAAACCCAACAAAAATACCTTGACTTGGAAACCCTAGTTTGATTTTTGCCCTTTTGTTCTTTGTGTGCACTGGCTTGTGGAGTAGAACACGGCTAGAATGAATGCATAGTTACTGGTAGATGAGGGCTCCTTTGTGCTACGTTGCTGTCGAGAGATGAGAGGTGCTGAGAATGCCAAGAGGATTGGGAAGATATGGAGAGGCGTGGTGTAACTGCTGCTAAAAACTGCACTTAATATTCAAAATCTCGTTACTCGCGTCGTGGCGCGAGTAATCCTTCTTTGGTTGGTATTTTGGTATGACTTAGCTTAGATAGTGGGTCTCGCAGTGGCCAGGGCGCTGACCGCCCTTTGATGGTTGGCAATGCGGCGCGAGTTAGCAGTAGGCTATGTAAGTTCATGGCGCCGCGGCGCGAGATACATTACAATAGATGGCACTACGGCGCGAGGTTCATTTTCTGAGTTTTTCTGCCTGTTATCTGCACATGCCAAGACAAGTACAAAACTACACTACAAAGGCAAACATACATTATTAAAAACACATAAACACTATAATAATGTGGAGTACGTCATACTATACATGCTTCCTGAAAATGATAGACACGAAACATTAATGCACAATCTGGCAGCCATGTTAACAACCTAAGCGAACTGACACAAAATAAACTAGACATAAATAAAGAAACAGATAAAAATTTATACCGAGATAGGGGTGCCTCCCCACCAAGCGCTTGTTTTAAAGTCGTCGACTTGACTATACCGATGTCGTTCAATCCGACTCATAGGCAAAAATAACCTTTTCGTGCCGCCTATTCGTCAATTCTATTAAATTCTTGGTCGACAAGAGTGATTGGCCATTCTTCTGTCCTTCATCCAACCAGTCATCATTCGGCACAAAGAATCACTCGCCACTAGAATTATCCACTAAGTCGCCTGTTTCATTAAGTTGAAAGCGTTCTCCATGCTCAATCGGGCCCTCCAGGGTTTTCACAGTTGGGAGCTTGGGTTCTGATTATTGATCCGTGATGACTAGACAACCATAATTTCTCAGTTTGTCTTCAACTTCAGACTCTACCAATTGGTTAGTTTGCACTATGACATCTTCCTCAACAACTGTGCGAGACTCATTGCATTTTCCTTGCGTATCCACCGTGTAATACTCTATTGCTTCATCGTCGAGATCAATTAAGACCAGAAGATTGCCTTGAGGTGGGTTTGTGATGGCATTGACGAGTTGCCCCAATTGATTCTCAAGGCTGTGCAATGCGGCTTCTTGGCTTACCATCCGAACCTCATTTCTTTCGATAAAGATGGTGAGAAGCTCCTCAAGCCAGTTCTCTTCTTTAAGTGTTGAGGACTCAGAAAAGTTCTCATTCGGCTGAGATGTCTACTCATAAGGCGGCGGAGACTGATATTCAAACTGAGATGCATGATCTGGATCATGATATTATTCTTGACTGTAGTCCCAAAAGTTTGGATAACCTTGGCAGTTTGGATGATAGAAGATCGGTTCAAAGTCAGCTCGTTCCTGACAGTAGGCATTCAGAGTGGACTGACACTCAAGATTGTCAAAAAACCTCAAGGCATTGGCAATTTGAAATTGCAATTTCTCGAGTCCTTCTTTCGAGCATGGTGGCATCGTCCACACATAAGGCCATTGATAACATTGGTCGTCCATAATCTTTAAACTTAAAAACAAAAGAAAAGAAGATCAAACAAATAGAAGAAATAAATATATATAGGTTCAAAGTAAGACTAAATTTATTGAAATTAATATTGGATAATATTAGAATAACAGTTCCCCAGCAACGGTGCCAAAAACTTGTTGGTCAGAAAACCAATCGCTAAACACGCGCAAGTATATGCGGTCTAACAAGTAATACAGTGATAAGTAGAGTGTCATACCCACGAAGAACTATCACTAATATTTACCAAATATTGACTTTATATCGCTAAAGTCTTATTCAAACAACAATAAATGAAAGAGTGATAAATCTAAGCATAACTAATTATCAAAACAAGTAAATGGATAACGAATGGTAATCTAAGGAATAACAAGCTAAGGTTACAACTTCACCCCACTCAGGCATTCTGTCGAACACCTAGCGTGGTATGTTTCTTCAAACTAGCTACCCTTCTTTCTCTGGTCTAAATGGTCACGACAATTTGTCGACCAAGAACACACAAGTGCTCATACACCTCTATCGAGGTATGTATGAACATATCCTTTCCAGATCCATCCGATAGGGAATAAAACAGAAAAGAACGCCCAACCTAGATACAATCCTATATATGTCTATGCGAATTGATCAGAACAAGGATTTAAGCTTAAGCTCTCAATTAGGTCGCACGTGTTGCACAGATATATGTCTATTCTATGCATAACTTATGCAGTCGAAACCCACAATCACATTCCAATATATTCAGGTGCAAATCTATAATTCATCTATCGATATCATGTAAATTACCAAAATCGTCGCAAATGTCTTAGCGAGAATCATTAAGCATAAATATATCGAACCAAATCATATGGTGCCAACCAAAGAGATAAGACAGTGAATTTAAATAACAAATGGTTCCATTATAACCTTAGAGCAAATATTCAGTTCATAGCTATTGAATAAAATACAAGTAGCAATAAAGACAACATTTATGGATTACAAAATCAGAGAAAATAAATAGATAAGAAGAAACTCTATCAAAGCCCTTCAATCTCTAAACATTCTACTCGAATCAAGCTCTCCAGTCTGTGTAGCTCATGGATCTTAATGCTCTAAAGAAACCCAAAATTCTCCTTCATCTAGCTAATCTATATTTATAAACATTTATTAGAAGAAAGGAAGAGAAATTACAAAAGATATAAATTCCTAAGCCAAACTACTCTAGTCTAATGTTTCATGCTCATCTCTCTATATGATGATCTTGTATTGTGTAGCCTCTCTTGCTTTATATCATTTTCCCCTCCTTTTGCTAGGTCAGAACAAGGCCTTGGTTGTCTAGGAACCGGAGGTGGCGCCGCGGCGCGGGCCACCAAGCATTAGATGGCGTTGCAGCGTCACATTAGTACCATGGACACGGAGCTCGCGCTGCAGCGCAAGCCCATAAAGGAACAAATGGCGCAGTGGCTGGGACACGTTAACAAGGGTCGGGGAGGTGAGCCAGCAATGTCAGAGCTTTAAGTCTGGACTTTCAGGCCATGTATGGTATGTAGAATTTGACCGTTTTGCCACTTTAAAGCTAGAAAAGCGATGTAAAGCTCTGCAATACATTAGTCAAGCACAATAACACTATAATCATATAAAACTACATAAAAACTACGAATTTAGGCAAGTATTTAAGTCATAAAGTATCCGATTCGCGGGTATAAATTCCACTCATCAAAAATACAATAAAAGTATAAGCTCACAAGTGTTTAAAACGAGAAAGCACTCAGTTTATAGTGTGTACAAAGAAAAATAGATAGGGCTTCCTCACCTTTTCTCTTTATAAAATGGCCACCCCAAGCCCTCTATTTATAGAGGGGGAGTCGCAGGTGTACCTGAGGGTTCCCAGGGTGCCCCGGGCTCTGTGGGCCCCGCTGTCTCAAAGTAAGTGCACATATGCAACGTGTTATCCGCTCGAACCTTCATTACTTTCAATCCGGGCATCCGATTGAGGTGTATAATACTTTTCCAGAATGTTGTTGTTGAGAGCTACACAATGACATAGTATAGGAGGTTGTACGAAGTCGGGAAGATAGTATCATGCCTAGATCTTTGGGTCTTCAAATTCAATTCAGTGTGATATCGTGTGTAGTAGTAACTCAGGATTTGAGCTATGGTTCTTGTAGGACACTTCTGTGTAGAATGTATGTTGAACTATTGTTGAGACGGCGCGAATGTGGGGTCAAGGTGGCAAAATAATGATTTTACCCCTCACCGGGGTTATCTCCGGTTTGGGATGATTTAGCAGTCATTGCTCAGGGTTATCTCTGATATTGTGCTAATGTAAGTGTTGGATGTCCTCAGGGTTGTCTCTGAGGTGTGCCTGACCTCCCGGGGTTGTCTACGGGGTTAGAACTAAGTGCCTCGGGGTTATCTCCGAGGTTAAAGCTGACTGTTGTGGTTGAAATGAGCTTTTCCAGGATCATCTCTGAAACTGCAACTGTACTCCTCGGGGTTGTCTTCGAGGTTGAAACTGAATATCCCGGGGTTGTCTCCGGGATAGGACAGAGTATCTTGTGGTTGTCTCCGAGATGGAAAAACTGATAATTCTGGGGTTGTCTCCAGAACTGGAACTGCATTCCTTAGGGTTGTCTCCGAGGTTAGAACTGAAACTCCCGGGGTTGTCTCCGGGATTAAGCTGATTTTTCTTACAAGGTTATCTCTGAAAGATGATTTTTCCCTCATGTACTGTTAGTAACAGGAATGCAAAATTTTGAGTGTCTATAGATGCCCCTCTTTATCATATTCATGAAATGTAATGGCATGGATATGATAAAGAATACTAGACACTTGAAATGTGACGAGATAATCAGGATGCAATGTACTACAACATGATGTATATGCATGATGTATGTGGTTTGTTAGACCATTTTCCAACGGGATGTGATGACTGTTCCCATGACTTCTGATGGGGACTAGAGTTATCATTGACGATCTTAACGAATTGCTTAGATGTGTACTCCAATGTTCTAAAGAACTTCCAAGATGTTGACGTTGGGGTTATCACCAAAGTCCTAAATCCTTGATATAGACTTCTCACAGAGGATGTATATCTCATGTACAAGAGATTCTGGGGATTTATGCTCTGTCTAATGAAGATGTGTATAACATATTCCATCATCGGTCTACCTCGATGAGGATGTTCTTTCCTGGTTTGTATTTCCGGGTCTTTCCACTGCTTTATCGTAGTTACTACCAACAGTCTGTGTTGTCAGGTCTGTCTAACCCTCACTGAAATGTACATCAACGGATGAGATCCCTGGTGGGGATAACGTCAAGACTACTTAATTAACCTTCATTGACGTGTGCATCACTGGATGAGATCATCAGATAACTTCTGATGCTTTGCTGGATTTACTTGTTAGCGACTGAATGTTGTCAATGTTGCTCGACCTTCGTTGACGTGTGCATCAATGGATGAATTGGATAAAGTTTTTGCTAGGGGAATATGTTTTAGAGTTACGACCCCGGACTGATGGCATCGGACCTTCGTGAGGTATTATCGAGTGTAGTTTGTAATAGTTGTGACTATCGGTATAATAAACCCTGCGTCTGGGCGAATACCAATGAGTGATATGTAGACCCATAGTTTGGTCTTTGAAAACCAGGATTTCAGGCTTTTTCGCTCAATCGTGTAGCATCTTTTTTCCTAATTTGACTTTTTTAGTTTGTGAGACCTCCTTTGCAACTCAAATTAGACCGAGCTAGAGGGGTGGGCCCCACCTAGGGGAGCCACAGGTATAACTATGGCAGCCGTAGGTACACCTGCATGCCGCCGTGGGTGGCTTTAAGGCACCTAATGCTTTCACAAGTTGCGCCACACAGAGAATCTGAGAGCTCTTCTTCAGATCTGCTGAGTTCGGGTAGCTTTTTACAAAATCTGTCACTGTACAAGTGTTCTACACTGCCCTAGTAACGTATGCATGTCACATCATTTCTGAGGTGATTTAGAGAATTGTGTCCAGATATATAGATTTGAATCAGCCAAGTAGTTCCCGCAAGACCACTTCAGGTGTGCGGAGGAGGGCTTCTAATCTACCTCGACCCCGTTCAGTTAGACAGCCTCGTTATTTGGCGGATGCTGTGATCTGTCCTATTCGGGTTAAGGTACCAGATGTTGAGGACGAGGAGGATGATGTACCAATTGTGGACCCTGCTCCTGCTGCTCATGTTCCCCGTATGGATTTTCCAGGCATTCAGGTGACGATCCCAGAGCTCCTGGGTGATTTAAGTCGACACCCCTCAGTTTACTTGCATGCAAAAGAGCTACAAGCAGGATTTGATCTTACTTTTTCTTATTGATGAGGAGCAAGGATTCTGATGTTGATTTGCTTTGTGATGTAGGTTCTCAGCTTTACACAGCCTTAAGGGAATTGGTTCAATATTCACTCTATATATCAGGCTCTGTATCCCGATTATCGAGCAATTGTGCATGGCTGGGGCTTTGAGGTGTTCTATTACATCCTCCCCCATCGTTGTCCCCGGGGTAATCTCAGGGCATTGTCTGAGCGCTAGTTTCACTAAACTCAGTCTCTCCATTTATTAGAGTATAAGGTGAAGATAATGCCGATGGATTAGCAATTTATCATTGGTATGGAGTTTGGAGGGGTGCCAGTGCCTTGTACGATGAATATAACCCCGACTGCCATCAGATCCTTCCTAGAAGTCTCGGCTAAGGCGCTCAAGGGTAAGATAGTTCGTACAGGTCCTTGGAGTGTGGATGCTATGAGTGGGCTATTGAGTGAGCCCATACCCAATGATGTGAGAGTCAGGGATCTCATTCTTTGGCGATTGATCCCGATGATAATTAGGGGTTACTTCATAGCGGATAATTCTTCCATGATATCATTCGCTTTGGTCAGCGCCACACGAGATGTGGACCGTATTAGAGAGTATAACTAGGGTTCCCATACCTTCGCCTATTTCCTCAGGGGCATGCGCATGCATTCGCAGGGCTTGACGGAGGCTTGGATAGGATTTTACCCATTTTTCCTGGTGAGTATTTCTCTTTTGATTTCCCATGTACAAGTTAAGAGTGTTGACTGATAACAGATGTTTGCCTTTGTGTTGGCAGTTTTGGGCCTATGACAGGCTCCCATGCTTGCATCTTGTGAGTGTGTTAGGTTTAGATACCTATCCATAAGGACGGTGATGGCATCACTCCATACTAGTGAAGGTTCCTGTAGCTGAGGGTTTCACCCATTGTCGTCTACAGTTGGAGTTGTTGACAACTGATGCTATCACTTGGATTCCCTATTCTGGGGAACATTTTACCGTTGGGTTTGAGTATGGGTACCCAACTTATGTCGAGTACGTGATATCCACCCGTAGGATTCCTCTCTTCACAGATGGAGGATGGGAGCTCTATTTAGGAGAGCGTGCTATTAGGAGCACCACAGGGGAGATTCGTGTATCGATCTTGCCTCCTGCCAGGCGTTATTGGCGTATGTCGCAGTCGCCTATCAATGATATCCCACTGATGGGTGTTGATGGCTTTACATTGTCAGAGGGTCCATATACTCAGGATATGTTCCATCGCTGGTGGCCCCCTCGTACCATTGGAGCCAAGACCCGCGCCACTTAGTTCATGAGGGATATGGTTCCTAGATCCGTGATGATGATAGATTGAATGGCCTGTGTCTGAGATCTGACTCATTTGACACAGATTGATAGTTTGACCAGACAGTTGGACCGGGCACATTTCTTTATCCGACACTAGGGTAGAGATCCTTCAGAGACATATACTTTTGATCCTTCCAGCTCTTGGGCTGGACTTTCAGGTAACCCATATGGTTTTATAGGTGCAGATCCTCCATTATATCGGCCTAACATCCCACTTGGCAGAGATCTAGTGACTCAGAAGGAGTTACATCAGGTGGACAAGATTGATGATGTAGACATTGACACCATTGTCTTCTTCTGATGTGTATTCACGCTATATTTTTTGATAGGCCTCTGTTAGATATTGGGTGGCTATGCCCCATTCTTGCTATATCTTTTGATAGGCCTTTGTTAGTTGTTGGGCGTCTATGCCCCATTTCCCTGTATTTTTTGTTGTACAGAGATAATGTATTAGATGATGATGTACTTAGGAATGTATGTACTGTTATCCATTCCCTACATCATATTGCCATCTATTGTTAATCTTTTGATAGGCCTTTGTTAGTTTCATATGTATGTCCAAAGATATTCAGCATTGTCCCTTGGATGGTCTTATAATATGGCCTATACAGATGTCTTCTTCGACAGTTAGCCGCATTGATCACACCCCACCAGTATTGGTAGCCTCCCTCTGAGGTCATGGTATGATAGTTTGTCACCTCTAAATTAGGTGACCGTAGATCAGTTATTACAGAATTCCATGACCCTCCTAATGTTCCTGGTTCTTGTGGGCTTTATAGATGCTATGCTAGAGCGTTGGGTATCGGAGATGCAAGTTTTCTGATTCGGGACCCACAAGTTGACTCCCACTTTAGAGGAGTACGAATGGTTAACGGCATTGCCACTGGACAGGCCTTGCACTCGGATGGCTATCGGCGATATGAGCTGACAGTTTATGACCCTCACTAGGCTGAGGCGTAGAGTAGTACAGGATGAGATTACATCCGGTCATGTGGTGTCCCAGTGTTTTCTAATAGATAAATTTGGCTCAGTAGATAGTTATGCGCAACACTCCGGGGATTTCACCACGTCGGAGGATCAGTGGCGTGTTGCCAGAGTAAACATACTCATAATGTGCTTAGTAGCTTATGTGTACATGCCACTGTATATGGATGAGCTGGACACCGGTGTTGTCATGGCAGTGAGAGTCATACCATTGTGTCCATGATTGTGATAGAGACATTGAGATCGACCACATATTGTTACAACTATCCTGCAGGGGTATTCATAGGCAACTCGGTCCTGTTGTTTGTGTGGTTCATGTCATACCTGAGATCGATTGGCACCTTCCGACATGGGTACTATTTTTTCCATGTGATAGCCATGTCTTACTCCTTTTAGCCAGTGGAGTGTACAGACGGTACATCCTGGTCGGTGTTCTTGGCAGGGATCGGAGATTCATTTGACATTTTACCGTGTATAGGGCTCAGTTCACCCTATAACTTCATTACTCATGCACCTGGCATGGATTATCTCCCTCTGGCTAGTTTGAGGGGCATGACAACATATCACCCACTGGCTGTGTTGTCACAGTTCGACCAGTTTCAAGATGTGCATCCTTTCGAGGGGGCCTAAGGTCAGTATTTGGCTTCTCACCATTTATCAGCAAAGGACAGATCTAGGGTGTATGCCTGTTGGGATCAGCGTGAGTTACCTGAGTTTTTTGTTAGCCATCTGGCTATTTGGCAGAGTATTCTGCATTGATGGAGACAGAGACTACATCGGCTGCGGTTGTATCCACAGTGCCGCAGATTAATTCTGATGGTGGAAAGCCTATAGAGGACATTGATTCTCCTGCCGAGGAGGAGCTCTTTGCTGGTTTGATAGCAGCTCTTGTTGATTCTCCCAGTATGACTGCTACTGTGACCTCGTTGGGCAGGAGCTCACAGTGTTACCTCCTTCTTCGGAGAGAGATACCATATTGGACTTGATACCTCACATATACACCGATTTGTAAATGGGCTTGTATTTTCCTACACAGACTAGCTTAGCCATTTTATCATGTACAGTACACATTGTATATTTCTAACAACATTATATACACTTCCCTTTTAGTTGTACCTTGTTACTTGCTTGATATTTGCCTGCTTGTTTAGGGCTTGTGATCTTGATGTATTCTTAATTCCCCCTTGATGGATGGACATTGAGATGTCTCAGGATCTTTCAGAATGGATCGTTTATCTGTGTGTATCCATACCCTTTGGTGTCTTGAGATTGGTTTCTGTATGTAGTAATAGAGATGAGGGTGACTTTCCTCTCTGAGGTTGATCGCACCATAGATGGTCGTCGGTACTCCTTTTTATGGAGGAGCTAGCCCAGGTAGTTCCAACTCTTATGGATTTGTGTTTCTCTTTGAGGACTCAACCGCAGCTTAGATGGTCGCCTATTCTCCCATTGTTGTGGGGAGATCAGTTAGTTCCATCCCTTTGGTCTAAATCCGATTAAGTGTGGTGGATTGAAGGTTGATCCCAGTACCATGTGACAAGTTTTTGTGTTTTGGTAAGGGGTAAGACCAAACCATAAATGGCTGCCTACGTACTCCTATTGAAGAGGAGATTAGGTCTGCGTAGTTTGAACCTGGTGTAAGAGGTTCAACGCTGTATGATAAAGGGTGTAGAAGGGTGTGGAGATGTTTTTGTTTTTTTTGTTTTATTTTATTTTTTGTTTTTTATGTGGTGTGACCGGGCTATAAAAATGATTGCCTACGTACTCCCGTGCATTAGGGAGATCAGGTCTGCGTAGTTTTCCCCATGTGCAGGACGGATTATAGCCGAAAAAGTTTAATCCCATGTGCAGGACAAACTGCAGGTGAAAAGTTTAATCCCATGTATAGGACAAACTACATGTGTAAAATGTTTTATCCCTGGTGGGATAAAACTGCAGGTGTGATGGTTGAATCCCTGGTGGGATAACCTGAATTAAGTGGAAGGTTTGAAATAAAGTGGAGCGAAGGATCTGTTGATCTGAAACCAGGCTACTGGTTTGAAAAGTGTGTTTGTCCTTAATGAGGCAGATGGGTATGAAGAAGGGTTGTATGTAGTGAAGGGTTAGAAAACCTGAAGTGACTGAGGATCTAGTGATCCAAAACCAGGATGTTTGCTTGATGGTAACTTTAGACCTAGTATCGTTTCACGGTGTCTGAGTTGAGGAGCTGTGGAAATTCATCGTCGTCTATTTCCTGTAATCTGAGAGCACCTCCTGTCAATACCTCCTTGACAACAAACGGGCCTTCCCAGTTTGGGGCAAATTTTTCTTTGGACTGATCGTGGTTGTCAATAATCTTCTTCAAGACCAAGTCATGTAGTTTAAACTACCGTAGCCGAACTTTCCTGTTGTAGGATCTGGCGATCTTTTGTCGGTATAACTGACCATCGAAGATAGCAGCGGTTCGCCTTTTGTCTATTAGAGACAATTGTTGATACCTATTTTGTAAGCATTTGTCTTCATCCAGTGGAGCGTCTATCAACACTCTGATGGATTCCATTTCCGCCTCTATAGGGAACACTGCTTCCATCCCATAGGTTAATGAGTAGGGGGTTGCCCCGGTGGATGTGCGCATTAAGGTTCTGTAGGCTAATAGAGTCAGAGGCAATAGGTCAGGCCTTCCTTTGTGATTGATGAACATCTTTGCATAATCTTCTTGATGTTCTTATTAGCCGCTTCAACAACACCATTCATCTTTTGACAATAGATGACAAAGTTGAGATGTTTGATGTGGAATTTACTGCATAACACCTCCATCATTTTATTGTTGACGTTCTTAGCATTATCTGACACAATTACCTCTGGTTGTCCATATCGACAAATGACATTATTTCTGATGAAACCAATGATGACTTCTTTGGTAACCCTGGGGAAGGAAGAAGCTTCTACCCTCTTGGTGAAGGTGTCGATCATGGTGAAGATAAACTAATGCCCATTACTGGCTTTGGGCTCGATGGGCCCGATCATGTCCATTCTCCACATTGAAAAGGGTCAGGGTGAACTCATATTGTAGAGTTCCCTTGGAGGGGCGTGGATAGCATTCCCATTAATTTGGCATTGATAACATCTCTTGACGTGATCATCACAGTCAGCCTTAAGAGATAGCCAGTAATGCCCTGTTCTGAAGATCTTTTTAACAAGTAGAGGGCCACTCATGTGTGGGCCACATACTCCACCATGGATTTCATACATGAGCTTCTGAGATTGGTCCTTTTCCAGACATCTGAGGAGACCTAGTCATGCATCTCTTTTGTAGAGTGTGTCTTCTCTTAGGTGGAATTTCATTGCCATTCAATGGATCCACTTTTTCTTAGCAGAACTCGCTTCTGCGAGTGTAGATCCATCTTGTAGATACTCCTTGATGTGCTGATACCAAGGGTGTTAGATGGGAGGTTGCTCATCTGATATTTCTCCAATGTAATTCCCATAGGGTAGAGCCTTTTGCGTGGCAAATGTGATGCTTGGCATGTTTTCCTTGTCAGGTATGTTGATCAAGGAGGCCAAAGTTTCTAGCGCATTTGCAAAGTCATTCCTATTCCGATAATATGGAGGGAGGTTATTTCTTCAAACTTCGAAGCCATCTGGATAACTTGCCGATAGTAAGGCAGCAAATGTAGCTCTTTGGTGTGATATATTCTGATGGTATATCTGATTACCAATTCGGAATCTCCAAAGATAGTTAACCGTCTAATGCCCATTGATTGGGAAAGTTTTAGCCCCATGATACATCCTTCATACTCAGTTGTGTTGTTGGTTCTAACAAACTACAATTTGATGGCGAAGGGATACTGCTCCTCTGTAATGGCTACTAAAACTGCTCCAGTCCCAGAACCTTCCATATTTACAGCTCTATCAAAATACATTTTTCATGATTGGTGTGTATCGTACTGATGGTGTTGTTGAACTGCCATTACCCCTTCATCGGGGAAGTATGTTTCCAAGGGTTTGAAATCCTCTGAAGGTGCGGCAGCCAGTTAATCCGCAATTCCTTGACCTTTGATAGACTTTTGTGTCACGTAGACAATGTCAAATTATTATAGGATCAACTGCCATCTGGACAACCGATAATTTAACATGGATTTACTGAACACGTACTTGAGAGGATCCACGCGGGATATGAGATGGGTTGTGTGGCCATGGAGGTAATGATATAACCTCATCGAAGCCCATGCTAAAGCATAATAAGTCTTCTCAATAAGAGTGTACTTGTGTTCACTACTGCTGAATCTTTTGTTGAGGTAGTTGATAGCTCACTCTGTATTTAAGCTTGGTAGTGGCGCGGTCGCACTACTCTCTGCCAAAACCAGACTTAAGCTTTTTATTGTCCAATTTAATTTCTAGCATAACATGTATTCTGATACATACTTTAAACTTACATCAACTAGGTTGTGATCTATTTTTAAGTTCATATTCAAACTACTTAGCTCCATAATGATTTATTTTAATCAATAAGGTTTAACAACTTTCTTTAACAAGATTCGATGTTATTAGCTTTTAAACCATATATTGGTACTAATAAGTCTCTAATATCATGCTCACATGTGTATATCTTATTTCCATAGACATAGCATAGTTCATTATTTGAAAACTTATTTTAAAACACACTTGAAAGGTCCAATTCATACTTAGCTAGATGATGAACATATTAGTCATGTCTAGAGGCATAAGACGTCTTAGTATGCATGCTAGAAAGGTCAGAGTATACTTTACACCCTATTTGAAAATATTAGTTCTCAAAACTTCTGAGTTTTCTGTCAAAATATTTTAAACCAATCTATATCAATCAAGTATATGCAAGGTAACTTTAAAACTACATTTCATTCATGTTGATATGCGTACATAGGGTCCAAGGTCAGAACTCAATGGACACCAAATTCATCAACTTCTATTTCTCAAAAACTTTAAGTTCTCTTTTAGAAAATTATGTTAAAACATTCCATTATGAGTAAGGTAATCTTAGTTATATGACATGTCTATTATCATGCATATTTATGTTTTCACTTTGAATAACATATTTTATCGTCGGGAGCACTACACTTGCATACATGCATGCCCGACGCCCTTCGATTGCCTCCTATTACACATCAGTCCTAAAGATGACTATTTTGACCCCTTCTCACGACCTCAAATTGAAATATTTAAAGAACAAAAGTTGTAGGTCTATTCGTCCTCATTCTGGATCATCTTGAATCGCCTCAATAGAAGTCCGTATGAAAAGGTTATGGTCGTTTTACAAAAATAGGTCAAAGGAGTCACACTTAACACACTTTGGGCACAGCCGTGCCCAATTCCTTCACACTTCAGCACACCCGCGCCACTTGGCGGCGCTTGACTCTGAGCCAAGACTCTTGGGCGTGGCGTGGCGTCTGTAACAGCCTTTCCAGATTATAGTTTTCTCAATGTTTTTACTTCAAATCTTCATAACTTTTTCATTTTAAGTCAGAATTAGTTGGTTTTTGATTCTATGGATTCGTAACTCATAAAACTACAACATACCAAAGAATCAACAAATAACATAAAAATTAACTAACCCACATATTAATCCAAAACTCATGTTCATACTAAATTTTCATGTTTTGAAAAGTTTAGCAAATTTATTCACTATGAATTTGTTTCTAAACTAAATTGGTCCATTAAACTTCCGTTGTTTTCGTATTTAACTGTATTAATAGTATCTAGAAACAATTCATGGATTACAACAATCCTTAGCCATCAATTTTATGAGTCAAAAGTAAGTATTTTTCTTAACATTACTAAGGAATTTCAAACTTAGGAAATCAAGAGCATATATATTAGAATCATTACCACTTGATGGCTTCAATTTGCTATCTATAGCTCTCCAAACCTCTGATTTCTCTCAATACTACTGACCTTCCATAACCAAATTCTCAGACAATTTATCAAACGTGAAAGGAGAAGAAGAAGGCTCTATTTATAGAGAATTTAATACTCAATTAATGACTTAGCAAAGTGAATTAATCCAAGGGGAAGAAGAGGAAACCAGTGGATGTTGAGGATTTGGTTACCAACTCACTCTTCCTCCATTCCTCTAGCCATCATCAGCTCTCACTAGCCATTATCATCATCACTGAGTTTAAGCAACATAGAGGAGTAGGATAGGCCAATGGCCTATTCACGTGTATGAGGGAAATGAGACTCTCTAATTGGGACACAAGCTTATAACTCAGCACTTTAGTAATTTGGCTCATCTAGTAAAGTTTCATAGCTTAATATTGCTACATTATATAAAGTTATGGGTACATATACACAAACATATATGTACACCCACATAAGTACATTCATACTTTAAATATACATCAATACATAATATCAAGTACCTCATGTACAATGGTTTAATTCAATTAATATTTTAATATAATTTAGTTGGGTACTCTCAACCCATTGTTTTCTATCATAAATATCACAATGATTATTTTCAATCATCTATTATCTTCCATTAATTCTCTTTTTATAATTGCGTTAAACTTTAGTCCGATTTAACTTTAATACTCATGCCCCTTTATTTAAGATAACCATTTTCCTTAAAATAATTAATATGTACAATACCAATTATTATACTATAATTCTTCAATTCCTTTTTTTTCCACAAATTTTCCCAATTCATTTTGATTCACCATAATTTAATTATTAACTTAATGCACAAATCTCCAACCAATATCTATTTATAATTATATTAGTTTTCTTCTATTATCCTTCACTTATTTTCCATTATCATCTTTCAAATATTAAATCCTTTCATATATTATCATATTACGTAATATATGAAAATACTAAAATTAATTAACATAATCATTTCTTCTTTTTTTTTTCATGTAAAGCACATACATTAATTCACCATTTTACTTAAGTGAATTACTCCTTTCATTTAATATACTATCACGCCACTGCCACACAAGGCTTTAATACTCAAATTATATTATTCCATAATATAATTTTTAACTTAATTTAAGCTTACCAATTTTTATTCTTGTTTAGTTAATTTCCATAACTAACTCTCATTCAATTACTTCTTTGCTATCTCAATCCATTCATGGACACTATAAATATCAAATATGACCCATATGATAACATATTAGCCACTAACATACAATTCCTATAGTTCAGATTACACAAATCATTATATTACACAAACTCATCATGAATTGTCTCTGAGACTAGCATGTACCGCACCGGTCTTGAAGCTTGAGTGATGATCAGCGCCACCTTAAGTTAGACCTTGAGACATGTTATGCTTCAACAAAAATAGAACTTAACTCGCAAATCCTTTAACATGCTCCATACATGCTATCTCATTATACTGACCAAAATAAATCTCCCATGACTACATTCTTCAATAATTTAGAGATTAAACTTCAAGTTTAACACTTCTTTCTTTAATCTATATATTTAACCATATCCCAATACTAGTCAATAAATCTCTAACCAATATTTATATAAAGATATATCGATTTTCTTCTCTCGTCAACAACGTACATATTTACAAGTCCAAACCTAGCACACATCGAGTCTTTAATGGTATTCAATATAGTACATTGAGTAGTTTTCCACAAACAACCAACAAATTAGTTTTCGTCTCGTCTACACTGTTTTGACAGTGAGTTAGATCGGTTATTAATCCGTATATACATTCGCTCTCTAAAGGAATCATTTAGCCTAGCTCCTATACATTCACCATTAAAGGGTATGGTTGCACTACCTTAGACTTGATACTTACTCGTACATATACTCAAGAAATTGGTGATTATCAAAGATATTTAATGTCACCAACTTACTACGATAAAATAATTTAACATAAATTATTTAATATCGATAGATAAATTTCTATCCGTCTTCTTTACTTCAAATAACTCGCCTCTGCAATAAATATCAAATATATAATAATAATATATTTATTAAACATTGAAATCACTTATTGCATAGTTTATATTACCCCATGCAACACAATACCATATATCTCATAACGTGTATATATATATATATATATATATATATATATATATATATTCGTATTCGAACCCTTCTCATGCCTTAAAGAATTTTATTTACTAAATTCTTATTTTAATATTTTCTAAAAATTTGGGTTCTTAGAGTATACTTATGCTCAAAAATTCAGAACATATCTCATGCGGTATTGATGGATATTAGTTTTAAATATGTCAAGTTTCCCTTGAAAATTTATTTATCTCAAAGCCAAACAAATTGGACATGAACAAAGGGACCACACATCACAACTCATGCTTACTTATGCTCATAAATCAATCATATATGTATATTATCATGCTCAAAATTTGAAGAATATAAGTTCCATCAAAGTTTGTTTTCAAAACACTAAGCTTTTGTAATATAATTCCTACTAGGTCATGTTTGGACAATTCACATCTCATAAAAGAGATTTTATACTACATATAATACTTCTTTTCATGCATATCTAAACCAAACTTGCATGCTATAAACATCACAAAGACAAATGTAAGATATAATCGGTTACGGGATTTGCAGTAGCAACTTACCGCAACCTATTAACCTAATAAAAAAACTGCTATGACTCCGCCTTCCCTGGGCGAGAACCGGAAAGAGCTCGATTGCTGAGTATAAACCCACCATTGATTTCTTCATTCTAAACATGCTTAAACCTATTCTTTGAGGTTCCATACATTCATATAAACTTTATAAACACTTTGGTAGTAATTTCCAATTCAAGTTTACAAGAATTGAGTAGAATTTCTATGATTCACCAAGTTTGGAAATTAAGAATATGAAACAAGAATTAACCTTTTATGAAGCTTAGTAAGCTTAGTTCCTTCCCTCTGCACTATCTAGACTTTTTCTTAGTTACACGCAATTCACACTCTAAAACTTGAAATTTAACAGGCAATTCTCAGTAACAGGAAAATGAAAATGAAGCTGCCTTTATATAGAAGAATGATTGACCGGTTAATGGTTTTACACTATGGTTGGAATTCATTTGGTAGAAGAAAAAGACAATGGTCATTGAAGAGTTGCTCAACCACCATTTCCTCAGTCATTTTCATAGCCATCATCACCTAGTTCATAGTCATTGTTCACAGCTCGGCAGTGCACGTAAAGAAGACATAGGTTATTGTTTAGTAACTGAAATGGAATAAGGCTTTTAAATCCTCAGCATTTGGTTTCAAATGTAGTTAATTAAATTCCCTTTTTGGTTCCCTCATGTGATTTTAGTGTATTAATGTTATTATAGAATGAAAAGTTAGGGATTATATATGTACCCATATCATATAATCCATGTACATTGGGTTCTCATAAAATAATATTTAATGCAGATAAAACAAGGCAGATAAGTTTTATTATCCGGGTATTTTCCATAGATATTATTAGTGCACATACATCAATATTATAACATTATCCAATATTAAATGTCTATTTTAAAACATTTAATTTTTGTCCGAATTTTTGAGATGCACAGTTAATTAATTCTCTCTATATTAACTGTCACACATGATTTTATTGTACTACTTGATACTTCATACCATTAAATTTACTCTTATCATGTGATTTTAATAATGTCACACATTACAATAATGTTCCATACAATTCCTACAGTAATAACCAATTTTCCCAACTATGGTCATTTAAGCAGCTCACGCCTGCTTTTGTATCTTGCAGAAGGACACAATTTGCCACCGGTCCCTAGTAGTGCTAAACTAGTTTAGTTTCATGCCAGTTCCGACCTCTATCATCAAACCATTTTCACATAACATGAATTAAATCCCAAATTGATAATACTACTAGTTAAAGATCTCATTAATTTCATGTATGGAATTATACAATTACACATAATTAATCTTTCTCTTATTAAACGGTTTCTCTTTTAATTCACTTAATGATTCTCTCAATCCACCATTATGCCACACTAGGCAATTCCGATAAAATTTACGTTAAGATCTTTACCAATCTCATCACAACACCTTGCTATCATACTCAACTTAATTGAATAGAGTTTGACATGCCACAATAATATTAAATTATATTTAAATAAATATTTGACTTTGACTAATTATTTATTAATAATATTCTGAAATTCTCGGGTATTACATGTTCCAGGCTTGATGAAGTTGTAGCTGTCTTTTCTCAGGGTTGTCTCCGAGATTGAACTATTGTTGACTTTTGACAGTCCTCAAGGTTATCTCTAAAGATGGTTTGATGTTTCCCGGGATTATTTCTGGGGATGGACTTGATCTCTCGGGGTTTTCTCCGGGGGTCGATTTGATCTCCCGATGTTGTCTTCGGGGCTTTGGTTTTGATGTCCCGTGGTTGTCGTCGAGGTTTAACTTGATCTCCTGGGGTTGTCTTCGGGGGTGGATTTGATCTCCCGGGCTTGTCTCTGGGCTTTGGTTTTGATCTCCTGCGGTTGTCTACGAGGATTGATTTGATTTCCCGGGGTTGTATCCAGGGCTTGGATTTAATCTCCCGAGGTTTTATTGGATCTCCCAGAGGTTGTAATCGGGGCTTGGATTTAATCTCTTGGGGTTGTCTCCGGGGTTGGCTTAATCTCCCGGGGTTATCTCCAGGGTTTGGATTTGATTTCCTTGGGTTATCACCAGGGTTTGATTTGATGATTTTGACTTCCAGGGTTGTCTCTAGAAGATAAAAGACGATTCTGCCCTCCTGCATGGTTAGTAAAAGGAATGCAAAATTTCAAGTGTTTACAATCTCATTTCATTCTCTTTCATTCTCACTTCTAAACAAAGTAAAAGAAAAACAAAAAGAGAGAGAGAGAGGTTAAGGCCTTAAGGAGAGAAAAGGGAGAAGAGTTCAACTTTTATGCATCTAAAGTTCATCCATTACTTTTGTACAGAAAGGAAATTTACTAGGAAAATAAGGTAAAGCATTATAATACTTTCTTCCTTTTTATTTTGGTTTATTTTTTGTGAAATAGAGGGGTAATTTTCTAAAACTCAAAAACCCTTATATCTGCATGTTTCATGTATAAATCTAACCATTTTGAGTGTTATAATGTTGATCCAAAGGAAAATAAATAAATATATATTCCTAAGGGTGAAAAACCCTTGCTTTTCTTCACTTGGATCATCCATAACTTAAGACCTACACCTACTACTTGCGATCCATCAAAGGGGGGTGCTAGATATGTAAGTTAACTAGTAAATCCAAGTTTTAGCACACAAAAATAATTGTTTTTCAAGCCTTAGGGGTTGTTGAAGCCAAAACAGCCCATTTTGAACAAAAGTTAAGACGACAGTTTCTGGCCAGCCCCTTGAAAGGGAATTTTCGTCTATTTCTTGTAATCTAAAAATTCTAAAAAAAAATTGGGAAGATACTTTGATGAGTTATCTATATTTAGGAAAAAGAATGGACAGATTTGGATGTGTAGAATGGGAGTTATGAGTTTTACAAGAAAGAACTCTTTTAAAAGTGAACATGTATAAGTTTTTGTTTGTAACTCCAAAAATTATAAAAATATATTTTAATGTAGAGGATTATGATGGGAGTAATCCTTGAAAGTATCGTAAATTTTGGACAAAAACTCGATTTATGAAAAATGTTGCAAGATCTGGCTGTTTTAGGCCCTTTAAAAATAGTAAATCAAGTTGGAAAATTCTGGAAAACTTTGGGGATCCTCAAGAAATCATATTCTATCAGATTCCAGAAAAGAAAAAAATTTAGAACTGTTTTAGTATTTTCATGTAAGTGGTTGTGTTGTGAATAAATAAAAATAATTAGCTATATGATGTCATAAATGGTAAAAATGTTATTTTAATGTTTGGAACCCCTAAATATGTTGAATACTGAATATTGGAGGGTATTTTGATAATTTTGATGACAAGTAATATTTGTGACCTTTTGTGGTTATTAAATAAATGAATTATTAAAGGGTAAACCATTAAATTAATTTGTTATTGGTTTGATAATTGATTAAAATATTATAAAGACATTAATAATATTAGAATAAGATATTTTAAATAACTAATATTATTTAGATTAAAATTGGATTTAAAATATTATTAAATGCTTAATAATATTAGATTAAAGCATTAATAAGTGATTAAAATATTATTAAATGACTAATAATATTAGATTAAAATATTATTAATGTAATTAATAATATTAACTTAAAATATTATTAAAAGATTAATAATATTATATTAAGGTATCATTAGATGATTTAAATATTATTAAATGATTAATAATATTGAAGTTGAATAAAATATTATTAAATGAATAATAATATTAGTAATTGATTAAAAATATTATTAAGAGGTTAATAATATTAGTAAATAAATAAAATACTATTAAATGAATAATATTATTAGTAATTAATTAAAATATTATTAAGAGGTTAATAATATTAGCAAGGTAATAAAATATTATTAAATGATTAATAATATAAATTAAGGATTAAGATATTATTAAATGATTAATATTATTAGTTAAAGATTAAAATATTATTAAGGGCTTAATAATATTAGTAAATGAGTAAAGTATTATTAGTCGATTAATAATACTAAGAAGTAAATACAATATTATTAAGAGTAATAATATTAAATGAGTTTAAGATGAGGTTTACGTAATAATATTATTCAAGTATTAATATAAAGACTAAATGTTTGATAATTTAATATAGAGTGTTGATATATGTGATTTACTAATTGGAAGATTAATTATAGGTCTTTTAATGAAAGATAGTTAAATTGTCTAACCGGATATATTTAAATTTCGTAGCAGTAAACCGCATACGAGTCAAGTTTCCTAACTCAAACTCGAGTTATTATTTTCAAAACATATTAGTGGATAATTATTGTTAATTATTCCACATCCTTGATGATTATTATTAATCGCACTTTGTGCAATTGAATTCATGTTCTATTATTATTGAACTATGAATTAATTAAAGTTATTTTATTCATGAACTGTTTATGAGATAGATATATGCTAGTTATATCAGGTAGATCAAGCATGTTTAAAGTTGTTAAATCAAATACATTTTAAAAGTTGTTCTGATCAATTAATTTGGTAAAAACACTTGACTGAGAAAAAGAACAATTTTATTAAAGCATGATATTGGAAAATAATTGTTGCTCGATTATTATGTGTTTATGCATAATTCATCGGGTATGAAAGGTTGGTCCCCTTGAGTACCAAAACTTATTAAAAGGACCAGTTTAAATACTGACAATCTTAGTATATGTTCAAGGTTATTTGAAACCATTTAGTATCTATTATTCAATTTCTCGAATACTAAATTATTGAGAACTAATTCATGTTCTTTCTTAATCGATTTCTATTTATGAACCTTGAAAGCTAAATTCATTTCTAATCATGATATATCCCCCTTTGTATTTAAACTTGCTAAGCAAATTAGTTGCTTACTCTTGTTATATCATGATGTTTATTTCAGTTAAGATGGAGACGTCCAAGAAGGACAAGGGCAAGGGAAAAGTTCAAGAATAGTTAATGAGAATGTTTAAGCATTATTTTACTTTGATTTAATTTTGTTAAGTAAACCTTTTATAATATTAAGGGTATATGTAAGTTAAGGTTAAGAAAACCTTGAGATTATACGGTAAGACTTTATTATGATGAACAATGTATGTTTATTAATCTTCATTAGTAATAGAATGTTTATGTTGTTGATGGATCGTGAGCACTGGATCCGAGGTTAGAGAACCCGAATTTGGGGGTGACACATTATCTCCAAAGATAATAGTTGGACATCTTTATCATTAAAATCTGTCAGAAGAGCCTTGTTGCCAGTAATGTGCCTTAAGCACCCACTATCCAGATACTAAATGGATTCGATTGACCTTGGTACCTACATGAATAATTATTATTCATTTTGGTACACATACTCTTTTGGGTCCTTCAGTACTAGTTATCTTGCTAACCCAGATTTGCCTGATCTTGGGTTGATAATATGTAGTGCAGTAATCAACAGATTAGTGCCCATGTCTATAATATGCATAGCTATTTGAGTGTTGCGTGTAAGGCTTTATTTTTATTTGACCCTTGTATGGTTGATATACCTTTCTTTCTGATTTACTTCTTTATCTCCACACAGTTTTACGATTTTGGAATTTCATAAAATAAGAATTGGTTCTACAACCATTTCTAGACTCGCCTTTAGGGGATTTTTTCAAACCCTGCGATTCTTCTAGACTTGCTCTTGCTTTGTGATTCTACAAAGCCCAAACTAGTATGTGGCCTGTTATATTTTGGAGCAACAACTTGGTAAGAAAAGCTTGATAGACCAAAAATGCATAGTTCAATGATTTCTTTGGATTTCACAAATACAATGTTCTTATGAGAGGAAGATACACTTTTTTTTCAGATATTTTTCCATACTTAAATTCAAGGAAGGAAAACCATCAAATCTTAGTCTCGACCTATTAGAGACCATTCTTTGACATGTGATCAGTGAGTTTATAGATGAAGAAGATTAATTCCACTATCTTTTCCAATTCTTCTAGTTTAGATTTAAGAAAAGATTCTCTTAAGATGTTTGATTCAGTTATCTTTCTCAAATCCTTAATCTCAGTTTCAAGCCTGGATAGAGAGACAGTGTTTCATAGAGATGTCTCCAATTCTACTTACATCTTCTCTTTCTCCTATTAAAGAGAAGAATCCTTTGGTAGAACCCTGAACAATTTCATATATCTATGTAATTCAGATGTAATATCATGCAAAGCAGATCTAAGATCATTTATGTCAACATCAAGAGACTTAAAATTAAATACCTCACTGATATCAATTTCTTGACGATTAGTGGTTGAGTTGGGCTTTCCTTCTATGGCCATCAAACACAGGTTGGCTACTTGTGGTTCTTCATCATCACTTGAGTCTGAGTTGGTATTGTCATCGAAGTCACTCCATGAGCTATTAGCTACTAGACCTCTTTCCTTATTGTGAGACTTTGTGTAGTCTTTCGATTCATTCTTTTTATCATGCTTCTTCTTGTGATTTTTAAGATCATCTCGTAGAGGCTTGTTGAATTTTGTTATAAAGTGACCAAGCTTTTTGCAGTTGAAGCACAAGTCCTTTTCTTGTTCTCTGTTGTAGCTTCATTTGCTAAAATTTCTTCTTGGTCTCCAGTTGTTGTCTTTTCTCATGAATTTTCTCAATCTTCTACCAAGTAAAGCGACATCATCATCATCACCATTAATGCCTTCTTGATCATCCTCTTCGGCTTCGACGGGAATTTTGGATATTCCTTTAGATGCTTTGAGAGCAATGCCTTTGTCTTTTCTTTTATTTTCAGACAGAGTTTCTACTCTTTGATTCAGCTCCAGCTCATAGGTAAGAAGATTACCATAGAGCTTTTGCACAGTCATTTCATGCAGATTCATTGATTCTTGAACTTTTATGGTTTTGGTATCCCATTTGCTAGGTAAGGATCGCATGAACTTGATATTACAATCTTTGTTTGGATATATCATTCCATATGACTTTAGAGCATTTAAGAGGATAGTAAATATTTCATAAGTTGATGTAAGATTTTCTTCAGGAACATGAGTGAACATCTTATACTGTTGAGTTAGGAGAGATTTCTTATTTTCTCTAACTTCTTTTGTTCCCTCATGCATTACCAGTAATGCCTCCTATACTTCCTTCGCAATGGTGGAGTTTACAACATTTTCAAAAAGTTCTTCCTTTAAAGCTATGAATAGAATATTCTTAGGCCTTTTGTCCAACTGCACATGCTTCTTTTCATTTTCTATCCATTATTCACGCATTTTCATAACCTCCTTATTTGGATTATCCATTGTAGGAGTGAGCTTTGAAGGAATGTATGGACCAGAGAGAACAGCTTCAAACAAATCATCATCAATAGCATCCCTGCATACGCACTTTCCAATTAACAAATTTTTCTTTATTAAGAAGAGATGGATTGCTTCCACCACCAAGTTCAGAACCATTTTTGTTTTATGTCATGGATCTACTCAAAGAGTAATCTTTGTGTTCGTGAGAACCTACTCTGATACCACTTGTTATTTCCCAAAGGCACTTGTAGATCTTGAAGTGGGGTTTAATAGATCTTCAAAATTTCTTTTTATCAAATGATTAATAAACTTATTGAAATAAGTACAGTGGAATATTTTCTTTTGAAAAACCTCTTGAACATTTAAAACAAATAATAATTTTAGGTTTGAGCTGTAAGGAATAATAAACAAGCAATTTAAATGATAAGAACAATAAGTAAAGACACATACAATTTTAAGTGGTTCAGAGACTGAATAGCTCCTACTCCTAGTCCACTCTTCTACCCCTTGAGTAGGAATCCACTAGAATTTAGTCACACAGATATGGACACTTAGTTCTGTTCAAGCCCAGCAGACTTAGATATTTAGTCACAACTGACAATGTTACTTTTGCCATCTTTAAGCCTAGCAGACTTGAATATTTAGTCCCAACAACAAGGACACTCTTTTCCTCTTCAAGCCCCGTAGACTTGGATATTTAGTCACAAAGATAAGGACACTTTGCCCTCAGGTGATTGATGTTTGTTGAGAGGTGTTGGTAAGTTGGCGTTAAGCTTTTCTTCTAAAGTACTCAGTAGCTCAAACTTTGAATATTGGATCGTTGAATTCATTATTTTTACTTTTGGCAGAGTTTTTTTCTTTTTGATCCAGACGTTCATTATTTTTAAAGTTGGATCCTTGTGGCCTTTTATACTCTACTGAATAATCTTCCCTTTGCAATATGTTTGTTGCTGCATTTAATGTTCTGATATACTAAGATGCTTGATGTTGACATTTTGAACCTTGGAGACACTTCCTATTATGTGCCTGTCATATCAGTCTGCTTTTCTACACCTAACACCCTTAACGTGTCACTGATTAAAAAATAGCTAGTAGACACATGCTCTGATCTTCGATTTTCGCTAAGGATATTTTGAGATTGCATTGTGATAATTAGGTTTTATACCTACTTATCCGGTATCAACTAAATTTCAATTGTTGCCTATTCTGAATTTCATAGTCTCGTTTTATGCATTTCTTTTCATTTTGTAGGATTCATGCTCAGGAACTCATTTGGTTGCATTTGGGGCTAAAAAGAATATATTGAGAGCTTAAAGTGATCAAGTATTGGTCTGATGGAAGCATAGGCGATCAAAGATTGAAGGAATGATGCACCAAAAGCAAGAACAAAATCTCAAACTGGTGCATAGCGTGGCCGCGCCCAACTTAGCCTTTGGGACAGCGCGGTTGTGTCGTTGTCTTCCCAGTGATACTACACAGCGTGCCAATTCCCATTTTAGTTTGATGGGCTCCGCGGCCGCCCTAGTTCGGGCTGTACCAGATTTTACTTTTCACTTGATTTAGCCAATTGGATTCTACCTTGAAGAAGGGGTCATTGTAGGTTGAGTCTAATATATTAGGTCATTTTTATTGCCATTTTGGGTAGAACTTAGTATATTCACATATTTTATTCTCTACTTTTTGGATCTAGTTTAGATTGTTGATTTTTATTCTTAGATTAGGTTAGATCCTTGGAGATTGAAGCAATTGAAGATCCTTGGAAGTTTATATGTGAAGTAAGAGAAGAAACTCAAATTTACAATTCCCAATTCCTACTTCTCTTTACTTCTATCTTTGTTTTCAATGTATAATCAATTGTGGATATTGGATTTTGTTTCAATTATGAACTAAACCCTATTTTGGGATTATAATGGATTTTGTTGCTTAGTTGAAATTGATGTACTTCATTGTTGATTTCTAATTAATTATGAATGGATTGTCTAATATGATTTGTGCTAATTACTTAATTGCTTGATCACTAATTACTAAGATAACCTGTATGAAATTGAGAAACGGATTATAGGTTCAGATCTGATCATATTAGCATGTGTTTATGATTTCTACATGGCAATGGAATTCATGATTCGTGCCTAGGATAGAGATATACCGAAGCACCGCGTGTAGTTTATTGAGAACTTGTGCTTAAACCCTATTTAATTGTAATTCACATAGGGATATAGTGTAAAGACCCGATTTTTTTTGAATAATTATATTTGTATTTTTACGAATAATTTTTTTTATTTATTTATTAAGTTTGTTAGCATAAATAATATCTTGAATGTATGTGATATGGATTTAACATGATAGTCAATTTAAATTTTTAAGTTGACGGATAATGAAAGTTAAGTCGGATATGGTCCATAACCTTAATTCATGAATTTTGAACAAGGAATGAGAATATAATTATATTTTAATATGATATGTATGTATTGTATGTGTGTATTGTTCAATGTTAATCAGAAATAGCAGTGTTAGAAAACCATATGTTTAAACCGATAAACCCTAATTTGAAATTCAAATAGGGAACTATGGCTGGTTAATAATCAAGTATGTGTAATCAAGGAAATATGTTAGTAGTAATGAATTTAATTAGGAAAAACCCTAACGATGTTGTAGAAACCCTAATTGTTAAGTGTGAAACCTTAATTTCATTATGAGAAACCCTAAACCCTAATTTTAAAACCCTAATCGATGATTA
Organism: Panax quinquefolius; assembly: GCA_020205615.1. NCBI lineage: Eukaryota > Viridiplantae > Streptophyta > Magnoliopsida > Apiales > Araliaceae > Panax > Panax quinquefolius. The sequence continues at coordinate 58,261,704 of CM035158.1, forward strand.
GCAAGCCCTAATGGTAATTAGAAAATCTTAAGATTAAAATTTATAGGAAATATATGAAATGACCAAGTTACCTTTAAAATTAAGTGGAAAAGACCAAGATACCCTTTAGTGTGTAAAATGACTAAACTACCCTTTTACTTAACTTGTAAGCTAAAAGGTTTTCTAGAATGGCATGACTCACCATGTTAGATATCCCATGTGCTCTTAAAATATCAGCCAATCTTATCTCTTTTGCCACCTTGCAAGTCTAGATTCATTGAATCAAATTATAAGAGATAAATAGAGAGAAAGTATAAACAAATTGCTCATTTACTATCTATCACCAACCAACTCTTCTCTCAACCAAACCCATGAAATCTCTAAGTATTCAGTCCCTAAACAACCCTCTAGAAAACCAAGATCAGTTGTATAGAGCAAGATCAAAGCATCTTCAAGAGAGAGGTATAAAACCCTAACCCTATTAATTTGATCTTACATCTTAGGATAAATTTTGTGTTTAAGTGTTTAGATGCATGCTAGAGGATGTTATATGATGATCTATGATGTTATATCATAGATCTATAGCCTCAAAGTGCCTTAAAATTAAAGTTTTTTAAAACTGCCAAGAATCCTAAATTTTTGTCTGACAAGCAAAAGTCAGAGGCTATAGATTTTTCTCTGTTAATGATTTTGTGTGTTTTATGTTTTAGACTTATAGTTTACTATAAGGACTTTGATCTAGACTTAAAATCATGCTTAGATCATGTCCAGAATGTAAGATATTCTTGGTCAAACCCAGTTGACCGAGCATGATCAAGAGTTTCTGGGCAACCCAGAAACTCAAAATCAGTGTCTGATAAGATTTTCTAAGGCAAATATTTGTCAGATGTTAGGAGATTTGGAGATGTTATTGTTTCTAGTATGTATCCTGTTAGATAGACTCTAGATCAATGCCTTTATATCACTCAAACAATCAATAAATTGTAAGTAGTGGAGGGTCAAAAGAGGTCACTCGACCATGACTTTTTATTTTCTGGGTAACCCAGAACTTGTTCATCAGTGTCTGACAACAAGTTCATTAGCCTAGATCTTGCATGTGTTTATGGTTTTGTTTGTGTTAGTGTATTTCGATTATACTCTTGTATGTGTACTACATATTCACGCTCCTATATCACTTAGTTAACCAACAGGATAAAAGTAATTTATGGTCAAACTAGCTAGCTCGTTCATGATTGCAATTTTCTGGGAAACCCAGAAAACTCAAGAACATCACTTCTAACAATGTTTTATCGTATGATATCTAATGAATCTGATGTAGTTTGACTGATCTGAAGATTGATATATGTACTCTGACATATAGACTACAAGCGTGAACCATAATAACAACATTTTAATGACCAGAACTTGTGATTATTTGAATATTAAAGTAGCAAATGAAGTCGCATCAGGTTTCAGGTAACCCGAAAGCCCAAAAAAGCTTCGGCAAACTACTTTGAGGCATTGAATCTTGCTAATTTGTGAAGATATGACCTAGATGATGATGGGAACATGTAGTATAACATTAGTACTACAAGTTGTAAACCTTTGATAGCTCAGAAACATGATAAACAGAGATTGATGATCGGTCAAAGTAGGCACCTTAGCAACTTTTGGTCAGTGTTCTTGAGCCTCAAGAACACCAACCGCGATAGAAACCGTCGCTATAGCCTTTATCGACAGATTTAATTATTTTAGTTTTTTAATTTTTGAAAAATTCATTAAAAATAGAAATAAATTTCTAAAAATTACAAAAATCAGTTTTAAAAATTATTTTAAGTTATAAAAAATCAACTTTTGATAAATTGACACATTTTTCATTAATATTACTATTTATTTGAATATTAATGGTATAAAATTTATTTAATAAATGGGTTAAAATGATTTTTATATTATAAAAATTATTTTAAATGATAATAAGGTGTTTAAAAATATTTTAAGTTATAAATCATGACTTTTAATATTTTAAGGTAATTTTCATTAGTAATTTAATATTAATGATAATATATTTATTTAATATTTATATTAAATAAATAGTTTAAAAATGGTTTTAATGATTTAAAAATGATATAAATGATTTAAAAATATTTTAAGTTATAATAAATAACTATTAATATTTTCATGAATAATACATTAATATTTAAATATCAATGGTAGTTATTTAAAATGATTTTAAATGTTTTAAAAAATCATTTAAGGGAAAATTAGTATTTTAAAAATATTTTAAATTATTATAAATAACTTTAATATTTTGTCAAGTATTTCATTAATATTTTAATATTATTAAATATTAATGATAATGGAATTATTCTATATTTAAATCATTTAAAAATGATTTCAGTGTTTGAAAAATCATGATAAATTATAATAATTATTTAAAAATTATTATAATACCTTGAAATATAATATGATTAATATTTAAATTATCTACTATAGTATGGAAGTTACAAAATAGAGTTTAAGTAAATATAAACTCGATTATTAGCCGATAAAGCCGTCGGTACACCGAAATGAATCCGAGGTTGAACCAGACTTATATAGATTGACCTGATAATTAATTATTTATGTACGAATGACTGCTATAACTATGTGACAATGTGTTTAAGCTATATGATGACTGCAAATAGCAGTGTTATATACTATGATATATTATTCTGATCGAAAGAATAAATCTTATGAATGATAGGTTTCAGTATAAAAGATAAAACTAAGTTGTGTAAGAAGCAGATCAGGCAAGTATCCTTACTCTTTGTATCTACTTATGCAATAATCCTGTGTAAGTAAGTTATCGAATTATACTCATGTTATATAAGTTTTTAAACTCTACTATTATTGATCATTTATTTCAACATTAGTATTCATGCCAGTTATCAAACTCTATTCGTTTACTAGTACAGTAGTAATGTATGATCAATATATACCCTGTTTATAGATAGTTAAGTTAGATTATACAAGTGCCCTCACTTGGATAATGATTGTATTTAATCACATATTGACACATACCTCATAGTTTTCAGGTATGTATATGTTATTTAAAAACTGTTTAAGCTATTTAACTAAGCTAGACATAGAATTAAAAATATTGTAGACCATGATAGAACATTATTGTTATTCAGTTGAACTATTTTAGTTTGAATTCCAGACTAATTATGAACATCCCGAAAAGGAAAAACTTTTATGCGCCAAAGGCGGACCAGATGAATGAACTTATCATTCAAACACGTAGTATTGATCAATACAGGGCATAATGGGCAGATCACCCTCCATGTCCGTAAGACATGACGGTTTGCAGATGAAGTTCTGTTTAACCTTTTTGAAAATTAAAAATAAAATTCATAGTTTGTCAAATTGTTCCCCATTTATAGTCAGTACATAGTTTTAAAAATGAAATACAATGGATATGTAGTTCAGTATTGCTTCAGCTTACTTCACAACTTTTACTTTGTTGTAGAAGTGTCGTCCAAAGAAAACATTTAAATCTTTCAAATAATCTTTATTCATTGTTATTACTTGTTGGGCACTCAAATGCTCATTCTTACTTTAAATTTAAATGTTTTCAGCTAAGCTAGCACGACCTGAAGGTTCCGGCAAAGACAAAGGGAAGGGGAAGCTGAAGGAATAGGTTATATAATGTTGTGATGACTGTTTGTATCAGGATAATATAATATTTATTGTGTAATGTAAGACTTAGAGGTTCTCGAGACTGGGAAGGTAGATAAATTTGATATAATACTTTTGTTTAATTAATACATTAAGTAGTTGAATGAATGTTATCGTGAAGCACCGAATACGAGTTTTAAGTACCCGGATTTGGGGGCGTCACAACATGGTATCAAAGCTTTAGGGTTAGAAACCTTAGGTGAGAGTAGACCTTAGACTATAACCTTCGGACAAAGGGAAACATTGAAAATATAAATAACTCAAATAGAGTTTAAAGGAGATGAATTAAATAAATTCATCGTAAAACAAAATAAAAGATAACTTATATAAAACTATTATTTGCTATGTGTATATACTATATACTAATCAAAATAATTTATGTGTAGATGTCAGGCGAAAAAGGATTATTACACGCTTATAACATGAAGAAGGATAAAATCAATACATCCGAGCTAATATGAAAGCCAGTAGCTGAAGTATGGGCTCACGTTGAAAGTAACCTTGACGAGGTGATTATTTTGGAAAATATAGTACCAGATCCAGAAACGGTGGAACTAATAGATAGTGATTCAGACACTGAAGTTGGAGCTAATCAAGCATCAACTGAAGTGCAGAATCTGCGGGACCAGGTTTCTTCTTTAGAAAAGTTATTGGAAATAGAAAGCTATTTAATAGTCAATTGTAGAAGGCGTTGATCGAAATAATGGAATAACAAGATAAGCTTAAAATCGAAATTGATCAGATAGGAGCCAAAAGCCGCATATCGTTTGCAGCTTCAGGCAAGAAGGGAAAAAGAAAGATGAACGACCGTGAGTTAGAAAATTCTATTTTAACCAAGGGAACTTTAGCAAAATAAGAAAGTGTACAAACTGTAAAAGGAAACATAGAGGCATGTGCAAGACAGGGAAAAAGATATGTTACAGTTGCGGACATGAGGGACATTTCTCTCCTTAGTGTGGGTTAAAAGGTCATCAGGCGAAAGATTGTCCAAGATCAGGATAAGGTGTAGGGAATAAGTAGTACTAGTATTTGAATATGTATGTTTGATGACATGATATGTATGAATCTGTAATGTAATATTCCTAACTTTTATATAAGTGTTAGTAGCAAATCCCGACTTTTGTGCTCATAAAGGGATAGCGAATGCTTAGAACAATATGTAAAGTACTATGAATGAATATGAATATATGTTTGTTTAATGAAATAAGTTTTTTATGTATCTATATGATAATTTGATAATACAGTAAACCAAGTTTCAAAATTTAATATTTTGAGTATATGATTATTTGAGTTTGAAATCACGCGTTATATGTTAAACATATACGATAAGACATGGAATATAAGTCAATTAAAGGATAATTTATGATTTTATCAGATAATGCCGCCAAGAAGACAAAATCGAAACCAAAGAGTTGAAGAATCTGTCAACAATGCTGGAGGACAACAACAACCAGACCCAATACAGAATTTTGCAAACATGATAGCTCAATCTATGCAGAATGCAATATCAGTTGAGCCCGATAATCGATTGGCAAACTTTAAAGACTTCAAAGTAGTAGGACCGCCAGAGTTTAGAGGGACAACTGACCGGTAGAAGCTCAAACATGGATAAAGGAGATAGAAAAGGCTTTTGTAATCGCTAGGGTAGCGGAGGGGCAAAGATAGCTTTTTCCACTTATATGATGAAAGGGGAGGCAAATTTCTGGTGGGAGGCCAATCAAACTAGAGCTGGAGTAGGAGAGGTGACGTGGACTAGGTTCAAAACACTGTTCTTTGAGAATTATTTTTTGTCTAGTATGCAGGCTAGGATGGAGGTGAAATTTCTGGAGTTGAAGCAAGGGGACATGTCAGTTGAGGAGTATGCCGCAAATTTAATGAATTAGCTAGGTTCGCTCCACAACAAGTAGACATGGAAGCAAGGAAGGCACGAAGGTTTGAGTTGGGCTTAAAACCCTGGCTCTACAATAACGTGGCGGTATTGCAGATTTGTACTTTTGCAGCACTGTTGGACAAGGCTATCATAGCCGAAGAGGGAAGTGAAGCCATGACTCTATACAATAAGGAGAAGAAGAATAAAGCTAAGGTTGGGGGAGTTGTCAAAGTGGATGGGAGTAGTGGAAGTAAGATGGGAAATCGAAAAAGGAACAATTTAAGAAATATCAAAATTAAGCAGGAGGGTGTGAAGAAGCAGATTGTGCAATGTGGGAACTGTGGGAAGAACCATTCTTGAGAGTGCTTGAAGGGAAAGTTTGTGTGTTTTAAGTGTGGGCAGGAGGGACATATTTCTCCCAACTGTCCTAATCCAAGGACGAATAGTGGTTGTTTTATTTGTGGATCAACAGAGAATAAGGTGAGGGAATGTCCGAAAAGGAGAGCTGATGGGGGAAATGTCAATGCGGGGAAAAACAGTGGCACGCTAGCAATAACTGGTCCGACTCCACCAAACAAACCAATCAAATCAACTACAAGGACCTTCAATATGACAGTTCAAGATACTGTCGCAGCCGGAGATGGAGTTCCAGGTATGAACCCAACCAACAATATTAATATATAAACCTGATTTGGATTTAATCTATTATCTTACCATAAGTTTGATAAAACAATATAGTAATTCACGAATAAAAAGATTTTCAAAGGAGGAATTTGAGTCTCGAATTCGTAACACGAATTTTATAAGGAGGGGAGAATATTGTAATTCAATGTTTTATAATTAAAAATCAAAGGATAAAACATTAATATTAAGGGTAAAGTAATGGTGATTCCGGGGACGAAATATTTATAAGGAGGGGAGAATGTAAACACCTGAAAATTTTCGAATAATTATATCTGTATTTTTACGAATAAATTTTTTTTTTTTTATTAAGTTTGGAAGCATAAATAATATCTTTAATATATGTGATATGGATTTAGCAGGATAGTCAATTTAAGTTTTTAACTTGACGGATAATGAAAGTTAAGTCAGATATGGTCCATAATCCTAATTCATGGACTTTGAACAAGGAATGATAATATAATTATATTTTAATATGATATGTTTATACTGTATGTGTGTATTGTTCAGTGTTGATCAAAAATAGTAGAGTGTTAGAAACCCCTAAGTTTAAACTGATAAACCCTAATTTGAAATTCAAATAGGGAACTAAGACTAGTTAATAATCGTGTATGTGTAATCAAGGAGATATGTTAGTAGTAATTAATTTAATTAGGGAAAACCCGAACGATGTTGTAGAAACCCTAATTGTTAAGTGTGAAACCATAATTTCACTACGAGAAACCCTAAACCCTAATCAATGATTAGCAAGCCCTAATGGTAATTAGAAAATCTTAAAATTAAAATGTATGGGAAATATATGAAATTATCAAGTTACCTTTAAAATTTAAGTGGAAAAGACCAAAATACCCTTTAGTTTGCAAAATGACTAAACTACCCTTTTACTTAACTTGTAAGCTAAAAGGTTTTCTAGAATGGCATGACTCACCATGTTATATATCCCATGTGCTCTTAAAATATCAGCCAACCTTATCTCTTTTTCCACCTTGCAAGTCTAGCTTCATTGAATCAAATTATAAGAGATAAAGAGAGAGAGAGAGAGAGAGAGAGAGAAAGTCTAAACAAATTGCTCATTTACTATCTATCACCAACCAACTCTTCTCTCAACTAAACCCGTAAAATCTCTAAGTATTCAGTCCCTAAACAACCCTCTAGAACACCAAGATCAGTTGTATAGAGCAAGATCAAAGCATCTTCAAGAGAGGGGTATAAAACCCTAACCCTATTTCATCTTACATGTTAGGATAAATTTTGTGTTTAAGTGTTTAGATGCATACTAGAGGATGTTATATTATGATCTATGATCTTATATCATTGATCTATAGCCTCAAACTGCCTAAAAATCAAAGTTTTTCAAAACTGCCCGGAACCCTAAATTTTTTTCTGACAAGCAAAAGTCAGAGGCTGTAGATTTTTCTCTGTTAATGATTTTGTGTGTTTTATGTTTTAGACTTGTATTTTGCTATAAAGACTTGAAATCATGCTTAGATCATGTCCAGAATGCAAGATATTCTTGGTCAAACCCAGTTGACCGAGCATGACCAAGTGTTTCTGGGCAACCCAAAAACTCCAGATCAGTGTCTGACAAGATTTTCTAAGGCAAATATCTGTCAGATGTTAGGAGATTTGGAGATGTTATTGTTTCTAGTATGTATCCTGTTAGATAGACTCTAGATCCATGCCTTTATATCACTCAAACAATTAACATATTATAAGTAGTGGATGGTCAAAGTAGGTCACTCGACCATGACTTTTTATTTTCTGGGTAACCCAGAACTTGTTCATCAGTGTCTGACAACAAGTTCATGGGCCCAGATCTTGCATGTGTTTGTGGTTTTGTTTGTGTTAGTGTATTTAGATTATACTCTTGTATGTGTACTACATATTCATGCTCCTATATCACTTAGTTAACCAACAGAATGAAAGTAATTTATGGTCAAACGAGCTAGCTCGTTCACGATTACAGTTTTCTGGGAAACCCAGAAAACCTAAGAACATCACTTCTGAAAATGTTTGACCGTATGATACCTAATGAATCTAATGTAGTTTGACTGATATGATGATTGATATATGTACTCTGACATGTAGACTACAAGCTTGAACCATAATAACAACATTTTGATGACCAGAACTTGTGATTATTTGAGCCACAAAGTAGTAAATGAAGTCGTATGCGGGTTTCAGGTAACCCGTAAAGCTTCGACGACTACTTTGAGGCATTGAATCTTGCTAATTTGTGAAGATATGACCTAGATGATGATGGAAACATATAGTATTACATTAGTACTACAAGTTGTAAACCTTTGATAGCTCAGAAACATGATAAACAGAGATTGGTGATCGGTCAAAGTAGGCACTTAGCAACTGTTGGTCAGTGTTCTTGAGCCTCAAGAACACCAACCGGGACAGAAACCGTCGCTATAGCCTTTATCGACAGATTTAATTTTTTTAATTTTTTAATTTTTGAAAAATTCATTGAAAATAGAAATAGATTTCTAAAAATTACAAAATCAGTTTTAAAAATTATTTGAAGTTATAAAAAATCAACTTTTGATAAATTGACACATTTTTCATTAATATTACTATTTATTTGAATATTAATGGTATTAAATTTATTTAATAAATGGATTAAAAATGATTTTTATATTGTAAAAATTATTTTAAATGATAATAAGGTGTTTAAAAATATTTTAAGTTATAAATCATGACTTTTAATATTTTAAGGTAACGAATTTCATATCTTTTGTTTGGAAACGAATTCCAAAAAATGTGGAATAGGTTTTGAACGTTGAAGCACTCACCGGTCCCAACGGTACAAAAGATATCCTTAGTATTGATCAAAAGGAACGTATTCAAGAAGCTAAGAAAGGGATCATTGGGCAGAGGAAAACACCTTTTCAGGTGTTAGGTGAGAAAGCAGTCTGCTGTGTCAGTGGGCCAGATTGCAATTTAGAAGATGTGCAGAAAAGTCTCCATCAAAGCTCAGAAATGTCAAATGCATTTAATGCCTCATCAGATGACTTCATCGGATAGATTTAAAAAGATCACATATATACAGAACACGGATAGATGAGAGAATGATGCAAGCATTGAACAAAAACCCACAAGAACACTCAACGCTCAACTCTACGATCTGAGAAAAAGAGGAAGCATGCTCAGCTACTCATTTCTTTCGAACAAGTGCTTAATAGCAACTGAGTAGCACCAATCACGATCTCAACAACAATTACCAACCAACTGAAGTAAGATTTCCAAGTTAGAAGGACATGAAGAGTTCTAAGTGAACTGTGAAGAACCAAGTCTGCTGGACTTGAAGAGTTCAAGAGTGAACTAAGAAGTGCTTAGACTGCTGGACTAGAAGGAATCTGTGAGATTCAAGAAGTGTAACAGACATCCTTAGTGGATTTCTTACTCGAGGAGTAGAAGAGTGGATTAGGAGCTTTAAGTGCTCTGAACAACTTAAAACTGTTGTGTCCATTATATTCGTGCTATAACTGCCATAAATGTCTCACGCTCAATAATTCAAGATATCTAAAAGAAGGTTTATCAAATACTCATTCCGATGTGCATTAATCACCATCAAAACTAACTAGATTAAAAGAAAAGTTTTTAATTATCTATTCAACCCCCCCCCCTTCTAGATATCTATTGTGCCTCCAGGAAACTAACATATATATATATATGTGTGTGTGTGTGTAATAGGGATCTCCAACTCACCCTTAAAAAAATTCACCCGACTCACCTATATATAGCCTCCTTTTCCTTCTCTCTCTTCATTACAGTCAGCCAAAAAAAAGAAAGCAACCGCGAAAAATCTGTGCCCCTTCTGCCTGTCTCTTCGCAAAAAATCTGTACCCCTTCTCCCTCCTCCGACTCACCTTGCAGCAATATATATCGACGAAGGGATCCCTTCATCAGCAACTGAAGCCATTTCGCTAGACAAACCAATAAGAATAGATGTGAGCCCTTCTCATCAATTCGTCAATTTTAGACTAAGGTAACAAAATTAGAACTTTATATATGGATTTTCGTGTTGTATGGGTTGAAATCAGGCTTAGATTCGTTCCAATTTGTGTTTTGGTGTTCAATAATAGCTTTTTAGGGCTTAAACTTTATGAGGGCCAAACCCTATAATCTAAAAATTTTGGGTAAGATTTTATGTTTTCAGTTTATTGTAATAATATTTAATTACATCGTGATAGTAATGACGGATTTGCTCGATTAATCTCATAGACTTTGTAGTTTGTTCTGCAAAAGTTACAGTCTGATGCTTTCGGGAAGAGATTTATATGATCTAATGCCTTGACATTGTTTCTAGTTCTAAATTGGACCTTCATATGTAAACTAAAACCTAATAAACGTAGTTACAGTTAATGCTTCACTTTCACTATAAGCCTCTTATAGTTAGAATTTACTCCCAATTCTCTTTTCAATAACCTAAATCATTAAAAATATAACATCCTTCTAAGCCAAATAAATCTTTTAATTTTGGTTTCTATTTGTACCAGAATAATGAAGTTTTCTACAAAATATTAATGATTTCCTAATTGATTGAAACTACCAACATTTGATTACTTTCCCGATAAACAAACGACGTAGTTTATCTTTTTTGCCTTGGCAACATAAACTTCTACTAGCAAAATATTATGAGAATGTAGAGCCAAAGGAAAATTTTCATAATAAGAATGAGCGTTATAAAAGTGAAAAAAAGGAACCAATAATCAATTAACGAATCAGAGCCTACTGTCTAAACAACAATAAGAAATTTGATCACTGTGACAACCCGAAAAATCAAAATTGTCTAGAATTTAAGATTTAAAGAATTAGTTATTAATAAAATGAATTTTTATTAATAATATTTTGTGATATGTGTTTATTAATCGTTCTATAACCTAGGATGATTGTAAATTGGGAGGATTCTGGCTACGAGCTAGACTGAACGAGTAAGAATTTTCAAGATGAAAATAAAAAAAATTCGGGAATAAAATTTTTCTGGGGAAATACACGAAATAGGCACTATTCACCTAATAAAACCCTAAGGGTTAGGGTTTGAATAACCTAGGTCTTTTCGAGAGTTCGATATGTTGAAATAACATTCTGTCAAAAGATTTGACGATAATATATTGTGAAAAGTTAAGAAAGCCGATAAAAGTTTTTCTCGAAAAATATGCAAAAATCGAACAAAATAAAAATGATGAAAAGTATTGTTATGTACTTTTCACTCGTTTAACTACGTTAGGGGAAAACTTGAAGGAAAAGGCTTAATGTCAAAAATTATTTTTCAGTTTTTTGGTGATCCGAAGAATACGTAAAAGTTAATCGGTAAAGGAAAGACGAAATATCCAAAAATATTTGGATTCTGAGAATCACAGTTTTCGAACTATCGAACGATTTCGTAAGACGGAAGCACGAAGCTTCCAAGGGAAGCTTCGTGAATAGTAAGGAGGTTAGTTGGGGAGGTGTGAATAGTAAATCTAGGGGAGAAATAACTATTTTTCCCCTAGCTTTGAAAATCTATATAAGAAAGGTGTTAGTTGATTTTTTTCAAAATCAACCAACACCTTGAAAGAGAGAGAGAGAGTTCAGATGAGAAGGAAGAGGAAAAGCTTGCTCGTGAGCAAACTTTGTCCGATGAAAGGAGATGAAAGGAGAAATGTAATCTGAAACCTTGTCTCGTATAATTTTTTCTTTAAGTTTTCTATGTTTAAAACATAGCTTAATGAGAATAAGAAGTAAATGATGTTTGGAATGATTTCATATGGTTGAAATCATTGATAAGGGAAGAAATAAGAATTTGAAGTTTTGTTAAAAAATTCTTAAGGAAGTATACGATTCGTAATGAATTAGAGCGATCCGAATGAATCATAAGAACGATTTGGTGAAATAAGTAAGGAATTGTGTTTTATAGCATTGAATTCCAAGAAAAAGTGAAATCGTAATCAAAATATCAATTAAAAACAAAGAACGCGAAGAACACACGAAGAACGCGAAGAACGTTGTTGATGGACAAATTTAAAACCATTGTAGGATAATTGTTATTGATGGGCAAGTTTAAAATCATCTCGTTTAAGTTAGATTCTTATTTCTTGGTTAGGAACGGTAGAAACATTCATGAAGAACGGATTAAAATTAAGCTATAACGAAGTTATGGCAAAAATTTCGTAAAAGATGAACGAGAATTAAGAAGTGTGTAAATTCACCGGAACGTGTAGGGTTTCATAAGAAAGTAAGAGATCATAGAAAACGTGATTCGTGGACTCAAGAACGAATGAATTCAGAGTTCGAGTGACCGAATTACGGACGAACGAACTAACGAACGAAAAGCATTAAAAACATAAAATGAACGAAGGGTGAAGATTAAGCCAATCGAATGGCACGTTAACAGATTCAGAACGAAGTTCTGTCCGAGGGGGATTGAAGTATGTATGATAAGGAAGAGAATGGCTTTGGAACGATCTCGTTCCGAGTTATAACGAAGAAGTTATGAGATAGGGAAGTAAGCGTCTCAAAATGAAGTTAACACTTTGAAAATTTTTCAAAGATTAGGGCTTGGCGCCGCAGTGCCAGCCATTCCTTGTAAGGTGGCGCTGCAGCGCTAGACCGGGGAGTTCCATACTAGAAACTCATGCCGCAACGCGAGCTATAACATGGAGAATGACGCCGCAACGCCAATAAGGCCGCAGAAACGAGAGAATGAGAAAGGAGGGTGGTGAAGTGGCGCCACCCCTGTGATGTCCAACAACATCGCAGAGTGAAAGCTGCAGTCACGAGGAACAAGAAGGGGACGGTAGCAAGAAGACTGGTGCAAGGCAAAGCCTAGTATGGAAATTTTAACTTCTCAAATCCTGGGGGAAGTGTACCGAAAGCTAATGAACATATAGTTCATCGAATGTAACACTTAAACAAGTGAATTAAACCTTTAATGAAGGTTGAACGGAAAGATTAAAAGAACAAAGAATGTGAACACGGGTTATGGAACCGATATTCGAGGACCGTAGTCGCGATAAACGAACGTGGGTGATTGCTATGATTGTGATTCCTTAGACGTTGAGTGACGAGGGTAATGAATAGCATTTCAATGTTATGTTGTGGTAATGAGAGATAAGTGTAAAGCATATAGACACTGTGAATGCAATGTTGTTGCGATAAACGATCGGTCTTATCATACAACGAATGCTATGGCTTCGACATTAAGAATGAGTAATGAACATGGGGTTCATGTAATGGATAACGAAAGTATGAAGTAAGAGATGATTTATAAAGAAAGCCGTAATGAACAGTAATAAGATTAATGAAAGCCGAATGTGAGTCGGATAAGAATGAATCCTGAGGTATGGCATTTAGGTTACAGAAAGCCATAAGGAATGAGAAATTGACTTAATGAACATTATAGTTTAATGGTTCAGATAAGTTAAGATAATTTTAGGTTGTGGTACAATCGTATCCTTTGATGGTTGACATATGGGAGCTGGGGTAAACAATTCCTTCAAAAAGAAAAGGTATATACGAAACTGGCAACTGATCTAACTCACTGTGATGGCAGTGTAGATGAGACGGGAACTTGTTTGTTGGTTTTTTGTGGGAAACCACTTAGAGTGCCATATGGACTACTAGCAAAGAAGCGATGTGTGCTGAGTCTTAGAGAAGTTATAAGAAGAAGATAAGAATGCAAATCATCAAAGATGATGAACGTATAAGTAAGACTTCTCCGTATGTCAGGAAGTCGTAGAACGGTGAAGGAATTGTCGCGTAAACTTAGGTTAAACGAACGTGAACCCTAAGAAGTAAATTTAAGTAAACCAATGCGAAAGTCAAGTATATGACTAATTGGCGAATGTGTTATTTCCTTATGTGTTATAGGGATTGGAATGAGCAGTTCAGCGTAAGCTGTAGCTGCGCGTAAGGTAAGTTTCCTAACTTCATTCATATTCTAAATAAATGCTAGTTTCTAAAACTTCTCAGATGTTGAACTTGAAAAGTTTTGTCTATGTCTAAATGTGTGATATTTGTACAAGCTGGTAGAATGTATGAGACCTTGTGCCACAATGTGAATACTTCAGTGTTTCTATGAGATGAACTATTCTGTGATTGGACTATTCAATATGAGAATGTTCTGTTTATACATGATCCGTTATTGTTAAGTATGTGCTAATGATTCTAGCAAGACAGAATGTGTATGGAAAAAGGTAGAAGAATGAAAGTATTTCAAAGTGAATGTTACTAATGTTTTAAAATAATAGGAATTGAGATTATTCCCATTATTTAAGCTACTTCATAATCTTTGTTCGGTTATTGAAGTCTTAAAAGAATGTTTAAATTCTTGAAGTTGTTTGTTCAACTGTTATGACTTGCTGGGCAATTGAATGCTCACACTTGCTTAAAATGAAAAACATTTTCAGCGTACGATGTTAAAAGAACTTAAGGATCCCGTAAAGATCAAGTTGATCAGTATCCAGAAGAAGTGTCATTCATTAAATGAATGAGCGTGAAGTTCAAGTGAAGATTTGTAATGCAGAATAATGTAATTAAACTATAGAGTAGTTTAATGAACGGTTATGTATCCTTGGTGGCGGATGAAAGTCATTCTTGTAAGAGATAAAGAATAATATAGTTATCATTATTTGTAATGAAAGAGGTTATAAGGTTTTAGAACCTAAGAATGTATGTTGTTATATTTCAGTATATAATGATGTATGTTTGAAAAAAAGTAGAACCGTGACGTACGGAATCCGGGTATGAAGATAGATCGAATTTCGGGGCGTTACAATTAACATCTGATAAATAGCAAAGATCAGAAACCTAACAGCAAAGTTAAATATCATCAAACAAAGTTCAAATAATCCACAAAAAGACTTTAATCCTTCTATTTGAAGTTTCAAGATTCAATTTCCCAGTTCATAGCAGCCACTTAAAGATAAGATTGGTGTTTGCAAGTATCATGGCTTTCACGCATTAAAGTTATGACACTGACTTTCGTCTGTGAAAAAAGTTCCACCTTCTCTTTGTTTTCACAAATTTCTGAATATCCTACTTCATGTTCTGACACTCCTTAGAAAAGCTCCAAAACACGTCATCCAATGACTTGGGTGCGGTAAGGGATTTTTTATATGAAACACGTCACTCAAGAATCCGCTTCTATTTCTAAATGTCACTATGAAAAAGTAGGGTCCTTGTTGTGCATGACAAATTTGCTTATCCATAAAACAAGCTGGCACATGCACTTGTTAGTTCACAAGATCGCATAAGCCTTGTGTTTCTAAAAATTTGTCCTATGTGATTCGCACAATCAATTCTGTTTTGTATTTGCAGCCATGAATGAACTATGTGATTGTGATTTGCCGGCTCAACTTAAAACATCATGGACTGATATTAACCCATGAAGAAGGTTTTTATTATGTCCGAATTATGGAAAAGTAAGCGTGTTAGTGTTCCATTTTTGTCTATTATCTCTTTCATTCTATTTACTTGCATATAAAATTGAAAACTTCTTTGTTTAAAGATGAATGCTTGTAAGTTTTTTGTTTGGTACGATACTCCGATGTGTGACAGATCAAGGCAAGTAATACCTGGATTACTTTGAAAGATTAACAGAATGGAGCAAGAGATGGAGAACATGCGTGCAATAGGCAACAAAGGAAGAACAAAATTAATTATTGTACTTGTATGCTCTTGGTTATTGATTTTAATCATGTTATTGTAGATAGAGTAAATATTATCATTTGGGTTGATTAAACTTTGGTGTTAGTGTGTTGTAACTTTGTCCAAGAAGGACATGTAATTATCGCATGCTTTCGTTTTTTTGGGTTGTATAATCGTGTGTATGTAACTTGAGAAATAGGCAACATCAGACTTGGTTTGTCATGAATGCAATATACTACTCGTTATTTAATACTCTCCCTCTAACCTTTTTCCCCCGATTCAAATTGGTATCATCATGCATGCAATCGTTATTCTTGTTTTACAGAATTTTCTCCTTCCCCTGATGTGCGTCCATCAAACTTAGTTTGACTCTCCACTCTGTAAGTGGGAAATTTTAGGACAATAAAAGAAATTTCTGAAACTTTGTTCCTAATAATAATCAGTGTAGTACAGCATCCCCGTATTTTAGTTTTGCTCTACACGACAACCTTGTCATTCTATTGGCATCTTAT
Organism: Panax quinquefolius; assembly: GCA_020205615.1. Taxonomy (NCBI): domain Eukaryota; kingdom Viridiplantae; phylum Streptophyta; class Magnoliopsida; order Apiales; family Araliaceae; genus Panax; species Panax quinquefolius. The sequence continues at coordinate 58,278,081 of CM035158.1, forward strand.
GTTATCTCACATTGGTAATCACATTATTGAAGTTTCTCTCATCCTTGTGTGTTTCTGAATTTTTGTGCTCGTCTAGATTGTATTATTATTATTATAATAATAATATTTATAAATAAATAAAAACAACAATATGTATGATTCCATTTTTTCCCGATCGATAAAGTATTACAATCATATAAAGCAAGCTAAGCAGCAGCCTATCTTTAGGACTTATTAACCATCTTTCTATTAATTTTGTTTTGCTAAATCCCGATTCCCCAATAAAAAATGCATGGTGACAAAACAAAACAAAACAAAAAAATCAGCCAACGTCATCCAAATTATAATCAACATTTCCAAGTATTTAGTAAGAAAGAGTGACGTTTTCCTACTTTCGTACAACAAATTTATAGTATGGGGATTATAATTTACATATACTTAAGAGGATTATAACAGTAGTTAAAATTGCCTTGAAGCAGCAGTTAAAAGAGTAAAACTGAAAGGAAACTGCAAAGCTGTGCTCCAACTGAAGGCATTAACATCACAAATAAGAATTCAGGAGTAGGTGTTTACAACAAGGCAGCACTCACTGGATTTGCAAAGAAATGCTCTCGGAAAATCAACTTTGACTTCTTGAAGCTACTCCCGAGAAGGCCACTCTACAACAATTTTCTGCTGCTCTACAAGATATTTAAACCCATTCGTTAGAATCAAAGTTCCCTACCATTTGTTAAAAGGTGGTTGAAGTAGTAAATGTATCTCTAATTTTGGCCGGACCAAACAAAATAATAATAATTATAATAAAAAATAACAAAGTTGAAGAAAAAAGAGAAGGCAACGACGAAAGAGCCCAAATGTAGAAATAAAATCTACAAGTTTCAGGCACAAAAGATTTCAATAACTCAGTTCATCTTCACTTAAAGAGATATTTGATAGCATACCTGAGGATTCAGAACACTTATCTGACTTAGGACTTCAACCTGCAACAATTAAGGAAAAGATTATCAAAGAGTCTAGAGATAAATACTGAATGGAATAAAAAATGCTTAAGATCATGATCTATATTTCTATCAAGCTTCACCTATGTCTATCAAGTTTCACCCATTTCCATGAATGGTTTTCTGAGGTTTTCAGATCTTTTGAAAGCTGAAATGCAATAATGAAAAGGATAGTATTGTTATTTAGCTTGGTCCAACTTTCAAAGACTATCCAAAATCATCATAGCACATGTTACAATTGAGACTGACTATCAAATAACATTGCATATTGAGACTGACTATCAAAATATATTCCAATTGAGACTAACTATCAAATAACATTGCATATTGATATAAATTTAATACACTTGGATGAATATTATCATTACCTCAGAATTTAGAAATCTCTGTTAGATCACTATCATCATTAGCTACACTTGGATCTTGAGTAGCATCATCATTTGATTCTCCATCTCTACATTTAAACAAATAGCAAAGTCAAAATAAGTAAACTTGCTTACAGATTATTAAGCATCGGATAATTTATTTTATTGTGTGTAACACCAACTAGGCCACATGCATGACAATGTCTACTCTTTGCTTTTTTTGCTTTCCCCAAAGCCCTTTCTTTTTCACCCTTCAACCTTTTGCCACACCCTTTTACTCGCACGTGGTTCGGCTCAATATAACCATTTTCATAAGTAGAAGTCATGTTAACTGACTTGGATGCACTAATTCCACGACACTCCATTTCCTTGTTTCTTTCGGAATCATTCTTGCGTATAATTTTCTTGATATTTTCATATCCATTATATAAACATTCTTTTAATACATTTGTGGCTTCTTCATTTGTAAGAGCACTATCTGTTAGGAATATGCATGTGAATGGTATTCCTTTATTCATATAATTTGATGATGAAGATGATGAAATAAATGAATGAATATGCAGATATGTCTGCATTGATAAAAGTTGTAAAGTCCTTAATAGATTATAGACAATATGGTCAAGGATTTAGATTGATATGATCAAAATTGTTAAGTTGATCTGTTCTTAATGTTTATCATTCTGTAAATGAATATATAGAAGAAAAGATCAAAGATGTTAGGTTGATCTATGTTTAAGTGTAATAGATAGGCATATCTGATCGTAGAGCTATACACAAGTCACTCAAGTCTACCAAGAAGACAAGGCACGATCGTAGTCTATTGAAGTAGAATCATAGACTACCAAGTCAGACAAGAGATGACAGAAGTTAAGGCAGAATCGTAGAGTATCAAATAAGTTGATTCAGAATTGTAGTCTACCTTGAAAGCTACGCTCAGAATCATGGAGTTGGTTCGAGCGTCTACCAAGCTAAGTCAAGAATCGTAGTCTGCTCTCGAAAACGTAGAGTCTGCAAAAACAAGAAAGTCAAGAATCATAGTCTGCACTCAAAAACTTGGAAGATGTCTGCTAAGCACCTGTCAAGCTAGAATCATAGACTTGACTCTGAATCGTGAAGTCTACATGTCGTCATCCATCAGAATCACAGTTTGTAGAATCAGAGCCAAAGTCGTAGTCAGCCAGATGCTTATATAGCCAAGGCATAATCGTGAAGCACTCTAAAATTCTCTACAGAAGCAAATCTGGAGTATATGCATAGATCGCTTTCTCGGGTAAAAACAGTCTATGTGAAGAATATCATAAAGCATTCTCTGAATGATCTGTAAGCAAATAGAATATCAAAGCACCAACTCTATCAGCAAGGCTGATTGAGAAGTGAAAATCCATTCAGAAGGAATCTCCTACAAGCGCTAATCAGAAGACTACGATCGTAGTGCTTACCAAAGAGAGAAGAGTCTGATAAAGGTGATGCAAGGTGAACCTGCCTCAAAGTGAGCAAAGAACAAACAAGGAAGTTATCAAAGCTCAACCTTACCATGGAGTATGATCAAGAGATCACAAGACTGAAAGTTAAGAAAGCTAATCATGCTAAATCAAAAGAGTTATCCAAACTGAGTTATGAAAACTTAGACCACATTGCCAAGTTGTATATTAATGAAATCATCTCTAGGCATGGAGTACCTGTTTCTATAGTATCAGACCGAGATCCACGTTTTACTTCAAATTATTGGAAGAGCCTTCAGAAACTGTACTTAGGAACACAATTAAGATTGAGTATAGCTTATCACCCTCAGACTGATGGACAAAGTGAGAGAACAATACAAACATTAGAGGATATGTTAAGAACATGTATCATCGATTTCAAAGGAAGTTAGGAAGATCAATTACCTTTGGTAGAATTTGCCTATAATAATAGTTATCATGCTAGCATAGGTATGCCACCCTATGAAGCTTTATATGGGAGGAAATGTAGAACACATTTATGTTGGGATGAAGTCGGGGAAATGCAAATCCTAGGACCTGAAATAATTCAACAAACTACTGAAACCATCAGAATTATACGTGAACGATTACAAGCATCACAAGATTGACAAAGGAAATACGCTGATCCACATCGTCAACAACTAAAATTTAGCGTAGGAAGCCACGTATTCTTGAAAGTATCTCCTTAGAAGGGAAAAATACGTTTTGGTAGAAATAAAAACTGAGTCCGAGATTCACTGGACCTTTTGAAATTTTGAGGAGGATAGGTGAAGTTGTTTATGAAATGGCACTACCTCCTGAGTTAAACCATATTCATAATGTGTTTCATGTGTCCGTATCACGACCGTACAAACTTGATTACAAACACGTTATAAATTATGAGCCAATCCAAATTGAAGAAGATCTTTCTTATATAGAAGAACCTATGCAGATCGTCGATCGTAAAGAGCAAGTCCTGAGGAATAAAGTGATAGCATCGGTCAAAGTGATTTAGAGGAATCAGACCGTTGAAGAGGCTACATGGTAGCTCGAAGATAAAATGTGAGATCCCCAACTGTTTACTTAACATGTAATGTAATTTCGAGGACGAAATTCTTATTAGTGGAGGTGAATGTAAAAATCAAAAACCCTAATAAGACTCGGATATGTAAACTCAGTTATACTAATAAAATATCTCCGTTCTGAAAGTGATCTATGTGTTATTATATACTCTGTTTAAAAAATTAGGTTAAATAATTTTTCGTCCGAAAATTGACGTGCTTGACACCTCATGCTTAAAATTTTTCCTCCAAAAACGGAATTTTCGGTATATTTGGTTTGACAAACTGCTTTGTCGTGCTTGTTAGGATTTGTGTATAATCTAGGTTAGGAACCCTAGATTACAAATCTTAACCCTAGATTATAAACCCTAACCCTAATTTATAAACCCTAACTAGCTAAACTAAACCCTAATTTGGTTTTCCTACCACCTAATCATGATTACTAAACTTCAATTAGGTACTAATAAACATCATTAATCAACCCTAATCATTAAAAACAAAACCATAATCGAGATTAGTGAGGATTAGGACATAATTAAGCTACTAATTTGATCAACTAACTTACAAGTAGGTTGAGAGTCATCTACACAAGTTCCAAAACATCACATGACATGCTTCCAAACTCCCTAGCACCATAAGAGTCATATATCAGATCTTTTAGAAGGCAAGTAGGTGGAAAAATGACCAAAAAACCAGGTTAGAAAATTCTATAAAAGGAAACCCTAGCTCAAAGTAAACCCACAAAAACTATAAGCCAATACACTCATATAACCTGCCTATATAAAGCCCCCAAATCCAGGTACTTGAAACTCAAACTCGGTACTTTACGATACCATTTCTATGAGCGGAATAATACTAATAATAATAACATTAATATAGATACCAACTTAATTTACATATTTATCAAAGCTTAAATCCCAAGTACGCAACCTTTAATACATTCCTCACAATACGCGATAGGTAATATATCTCATACTTGTCTTAATAAAGATAACTATTACATAAAATGGCATTGAATTCGTTCTGCAACCTTTTCTTTCCCTATATTCTTAGCCGGGCCTTTTACTTGTTCACACTTAGCTGAAAATATTTAAATTAAGCAAGGATGAGCATTTGAGTGCCCAGCAAGTAATAACAATTATATATATATAAGCTGAAAGAGTTTAAATGTTTTCTTTATACTATCCTTCTACAATAAATCAATAGTTGTAAAGTAATCTGCACCAATAATATTAACATAACAACCCTCTTTCAAAATTAAAACTACGTACTGACTATATATAGGGTTAAGGAGACATACAATGAACATTATTTTCATTTTCGAATAGGTTTAGTAGAACTTCATCCGCAAACTGTCATAACTTACGGATACGGAGGGTGATCAGCCTGTATTGATTAATACTACATTACAAGAATGATATTATCGTTCACTCTGGCTGCATTGGGCACATAAAAAATTTCCCATGAATGGGATGTTCATACTTGTAGGGTTCCAAACCAAAGCAATTCAGTTGGATAATAGGTAGGTTTTATCTTATCCAACAATAATGTATAATTCAACATATATATATATATATATATATATTTATATAAATATATATATATATATATATTTATAAATATATATATATATATATATATACATACGGAGTAATTAACAAAGGTGTATCAACATGTGGTTAAATGCAATGATTATCCAAGTGGGGACACTTCAGTATAACCATTTATAGAAAATATCGAATAAAATATATATCTGAATTACCATATACTAACATGTTGATAATCAATGAGCGTATATAATAAAGGGTTAATAATGCATACAAGTAATAATATAATTACGAAACATTCTTACTCATGTCCATTGCATAAAGGAAATGCAAATATAGGATACTTATTCGATGCGCTTACTTACAATACGCAACTTAGTTTTATCTTTTATATCACGACCTATCATTAATCACATCATTCGCTCTATTAGAACAATATACTCTTAACATATAGTACTTGTAAGACCCCAGCTTTTATAAATAAAGATGAATTTTCTATAAATATTATTTTGAATATTATGGAATAAATTTGATATAATGTTATAGTTGTGGGTAATATTTATAAATTTTGCAAAAGTAAGCAAGTTGTTATAAAATATTCGTTTGGTGGGAATATTCTTTTTGTTGGGAATATTAGATGACGACGGCTCAATCGATGGTGGACCCCATTAGCGGAAGTATTGTCGTAGTTAGAAAACGACAAAATTATCTTTCTATAAAAATAACGGCAGAGGTGTTACCGTTAAAAGCATTGAACTACCCGTAGAGTAAAAGTACAATGAATACGGCATGGTTGCATAGTAGCACACGATATTGATTATTGATGCTTACGTGAGAAGTCATTTAGCTATACTCAATTATTGCTACGATAATTTCACGCATCATATCTCTTATATTATTGATTCAATTATTGTCACAAGATCATCTCGTATAATATGTTATATTATTAATTGAGGCGACAAGTTATAAATGATTAATAATTGTTGAAAGATTAAATATGTGTTGATTAAAAATAAAATGATTTGTGGTAATATTTATTCAATCCTTGATGTATATAAAGAGTCTGTTATGAGACGTTTGTGGTAAGTTTGATTAGTTTATGGGGGGGGCATATGTCATCATCTAAGAGTCTCTTCGTCAATAGTAATTACCTTTGTAAATAGTAATTACCTTTGTAAATAGTAATTACCTTTGTGAATAGTAATTACCTTCGTCAATAGTATTTACCTTCGTCAATAGTATTTACCTTTGTGAATAGTAATTACCTTTGTGAATAGTAATTACCTTCGTCAATAGTAATTACCTTCGTCAATAGTAATTACCCCTTCGCAAATAGTAGTTGTCCTTCAATATTACCAAGAGTTAAGCGCCTCTTGATTGTTCCAAGGGTTAATTACCCCTTCGCAAATAGTAGTTGTCTCTTCAATATTACCAAGAGTCATTTTGACCCTTCGTTAAGACCAAGAGCCACCCTCAGTTTTTCTATAAATAGAAAGCTCATTCCTTCATTATTTCTTACGAATTCACTGAAACTCTAGAGAGAGAAACTATAGAGAGAAAGAAGAAAAGTATTCTGCTACTTCACTTTTCCAATATTCAGTTCTTCTAAGGTAGGGAATATTATTTGTTGTACTCGTAAGGGGTGTTATTTTTTTATTCATGAAGAGAACTTCTGTTATTCCATTCTTTATTATTCTGTTGGAATAACCTGTAAAAGTGGCATACCCTATACATGACTTGATATGCTAAATACCCTATACTTGGTGAAATCCTTTATATTATTCCATTCTTATTTATTCATTGGAATAACTTTGTATATCGCGGAATCCCTATACTTGGTGACATTCTTCTATTATTCATTTGGAACATCCATGCATGTGTCACAGTGTTTTACACCAGGACTGGTTAAAATCTTTCTTATTATTCTGTTGGAACATCCCGTCTGCATGCGCTTTTACGGGACCGGTTTCTGTTATTTATTATTACATTGGAATAACCTCGCTCTGTCGGTCTATCGCATGCATGGTGATTTCTTTTGTTATTCCATTCTTTATTATACTCAGTTGGTTAAAATTTTGACTTCTATACTTCATGAATTTAGTGTAATATCCTTGATATTTGCGCTTCATCCAGTATTTTTAATGAAAATATTTTTCTGAGTATTCTTGAATTTTACTCTATAAAGCAGTATCATGTTGACAATTTGGACGTTATTAGTTCCTGAATAAATTAATTCGTGAACTTGTTTTTATTGAATTATTATGTCATTGTCATCATCTTCATGTTATATTATGTTATCTTTGGCTTACGTGCATAGATGAACTTAGTATGATTATGACCAGGGATCATTCGGTATAATCATGGCTTGATATAAATGATGTGACAAAAGTCCTCAAATTGGCTTTGTAATGTAGTGATGGATAGTTTTGGTATGATTATGACCGGGGGTGATTCGGTATAGTCATGACCATTGATAATTTGATGAAAATCCTTGACCGTGGTACATGGATGATTAAATATTGTGGTTTATTCATTAAACTGAGTCTTAGTGATAAAAATTGATGAAAACCTTTTAAAACCTAAAAGATAGTAGACTTTATTTTCTACTTGACTCTTTTAATGGATTGCATATATTCCGCCGCAGATTAAACCGGTTGTCTATTGTATTTTATCGGTTTAACATTGTTGAAGACTATTGATAATTTATTACGCATTATCTTAGTTATAATATTTCTTCTTTGGGCTAGTTGAGCTCACCCTTTCTTTCTTTATTCTCTTCGTGGAAATGAGAATATAATTTGGGGCTTAGTCGGGAAAGCGAGTGATGGTCCGAAGATAGCATTAGTAGTCCTCACTATTACATTAAATAGTGTGATAATAAATGTAATGAGGACTCCTTGAGTATGGATATTGTCTAAATGACAATATTCCTATTAGAACTCTCGGTTTATGTATTGTCGTATGTTACACGACAGATGTATAATTAAGTTTGTATTTGAATTTATGTACCATGTAAGTGGCGACCCAAGATGGGTGACATATACCTAATTTTGGGGCGTCACGGTTGGTATCGAGCTTAGGATATGATTCACTGGCTAAGATGCTGAGATAAGAACTAGAGGGGAGAGGCGAGAATTCCTTCGCTAGTATGACCTACCTAAGTTTATTTGTTATTTAATTGGTCGGTCAGAGTATAGGGATAATATTTGATATATTAATTAACCCTTTTGCTTCACAATTCCTTTCAGGTAATAAGAGTGTAGCTAGGTCAAGCGAGGGGTATGATGGAATAGAATGGTGGTCATCATTTAGTAGTTATATTTGGTGAATCAACTAGGGTGGGCGAACCCAACGTTGGAAGAGTGTTTTGCCACTATCATACAAGATGTCTAATGACATACAACCTCGTGTCATCATAAGACAGGGTTGTGCTCATCCACTTGCTGAGTATATTTACGAGCACTACCTATATGATCTTGGTGTTTGTTTGAAGTATAATTCTCAATTTGAGACAGTGGAGATAATGATAAGTCAAGAGAAGACTCACCATTGGAAAGAATATGATAGTAATCTTCTCATTTTTCTTTGGGGTCTATTGGGTAAACCAAGGATAATTCTGTGGACATATGATATCTATCATAACCTAGAAGCATGGCCTCCCATGTACGAAGGTTTCCTTGAGCACTTCCCAAAGATTCTAATTTCTAAAACAGTTTTTGACTATACATTTATGTAAGGTGTCATTGTGACGTCTTTATCCAAAGTTGGGATGAAAGTCGCGCAGTTGGTATCAATGTAACGTACTATCCAAGTCTTGGATAAGAGTAGCAGTTTTGAATGATATTTCTATCATTAATAAATTTCTTGACGTATTCTTGAAGATTTCCTAGCCTACCCTAGAGCGTGAAATCGAATTTTGTATTGACCCCAGTACAAAACTCATTTCTTAAATCCTCAAATATTTTTTCAACTAAAATGAACAGTTTACGTGGTTTATGATGAAAGTCATAATAAAAGCATTGGATTAATGAAAATCATGGGTATACGTGGTATTAGTAAGTGTTATGATGAGTTATGTTGGTTAGTATGTGAAAACATGAAAGTTTCTTAAAAATCACAAGGAGTTAAAAACCAGATTTTGGTGAAAAACGTAACATGAAATTCAATTGACCAAATCTCTTATTATATTTTTAATTTTTAAGTGTAGTTAAGTCCTAGAGTTAGATCTATGAGTTACCTAACTAATCCAAGTGGAATCAATGAAAAAGGTGTTGTAGATTTTCGTGTGGACTGATTTTAGCAAAGGAATCAAAACTTCAAAATGTCCAAAAAGCTGCTGCCACATTTTTGTAAGGGCTGTTTCGGCCACTTAATTAGTGAGAAAAATTCAGGCCTTTTAGGATATAAAAGTATATGGTATAAAGAACATCGTGTCCAAAAATGAGCTCATTCCGACTTAAAATGAGCAAGTTATGACCATTTTAATATTTAGGTTTTTTTGACGAAAAATACTATAACTGGAGTTCTATAACTCTGATGACCATGAAATTTAAACTGGAGGCTCACATTAACATGTGTAAGGTCCTGCCAAGATTTGGGAATTTTTGGAGTTAAACTTGAGGTAGCTAATTTCTTAAGGAATTAATTAGAAATTGATTTTTGAAAAATAGTAAATGAATTTTAAAATTCGAGAAAAATATATTTTCATTATGGGACTATATTTTGCTAAATCCCAGAAAAGAAATATTTTTGGGACTGATTTGGTATTTTTCATAAAAATAGTTTAGTCACGAACATATGAGTTAAATATGTTATGTGGAGTAACAAAGTTGAAAATAGAATTTTATGGCTAGAGAATCCTATATAGAGTATATGCATATTTTTTTGAGGGATTTGATAATTGGTGATGATATCTTATGAGTATGGCATTTTTGAATGATTAAATGCATTATATGGTAATGCGTAAACAATTGAGATAAATTGTTTATAAATTTAAGAAGTGATTAAAATATTGTTATAATATTAATGATATTAGATTATGAGATTATTAAGTGATTGATAACATGGGGATATTCTTGAATCTGGATAAATTATATTATAAATGTTTAATATTTATTCTTTATCTCATTTGATTGATTCTTTATATCATTATCCTCATGCTTATATTATGTTGAAAGTCATACGTATTCAGTGCGTAGATGAACTTGGTATGATTATGACCGAGGATTGTTCGGTATAATCATGCTTAGTAATTGAAAACACGATTATCTTTTGGTAGTAGTGCATGGATAATTTGTGGTCGTGATACTAATGAATGCACGATTATCTTTGGTAGTAGTGCATGGATAATTTGTGGTCGTGATACTAATGAATACACGATTATCTTTTGGTCGTAGTGCATGGATAATTTGTGGTCGTGATACTAATGAATACACGATTATCTTTAGTAGTAGTGCATGGATAATTCATGGTCGTGATACTAATGAATATCCTTGGCACGTAGTCGGGGATGATTCGATGATATGGATTAATTATTGGTGAGTCTCAAAGAATGAAATATTAATTCATGGATGTGGTAAAAGTCATCTTTGTCAGTAGTGCATTGATAGACTTGGTATGATTATGACCAAGGATTATTCGGTATAATCATGGCCAAGTGATTGAAAACACGAATATCCTTGGCGAGAAAGTGCATGGATAATTCGTGGTCGTGATACTATTAAGTTGCGTCTCGCATTATTGGTTTCTGAGTTGTATATCTTTGCTTTGTAGTGAAAAGATGAATTGTTAATGAATATCTTTGGCGGATTGCGAAGATGAATTTAATATTTTTAACGATAAAGGTATTCAAGGTATCCTCGCCTCTTTATCATATCAGGTACGTACCCTAATTTCGAGGGCAAAATTTCATAAGAAGGGAGGTTGTAAGACCCCAAATTTTAATAAATAAAGATGAATTTTCTATAAATATTATTTTTGAATATTATGGAATAAATTTGATATAATGTTATAGTTATGGGTAATATTTATAAATTTTGCAAAGTAAGCAAGTTGTTAAAAATAATCGTTTGGTGGGGAATATTCTTTTTGTCGGGGAATATTAAATACGACGGCTCAATCGATGGTGGACCCCTGGCGGAAGTATTGTCGTAGTTAGAAAATGACAAAATTATCTTTCTATAAAATTAACGGCAGAGGTGTTACTGATTAAAAGCGTTGAAATACCCGGTAGTAAAAAAATGCGATGTCTGGCGTGGTTGCATAGTAGCACACGGTATTGATTATTGATGCTTACGTGAGAAGTCATTTAGCTATACTCAATTATTTCTACAATAATTGCTGCATCATATCTCTTATATTATTGATTCAATTATTGTCACATTATCATCTGTATAATATGTTATATTATAAATTGAGACGACAAGTTATAAATGATTAATAATTGTTGAAAGATTAAATATGTGTTGATTAAAAATAAAATGATTTGTGGTAATATTTATTCAATCCTTGATGTATATAAATGATGCATTATGAGGCGTTTGTGGTAAGTTTGATTAGTTTATGGGGGGCCCATATGTCATCATCTAAGAGTCTCTTCGTCAATAGTAATTACCTTTGTAAATAGTAATTACCTTTGCAAATAGTAATTACCTTTGTGAATAGTAATTACCTTCGTCAATAGTATTTACCTTCGTCAATAGTATTTACCTTTGTGAAAAGTAATTACCTTTGTGAATAGTAATTACCTTAAATCGATAGTAATTACCTTCGTCACAATAGTAATTACCCTTCGCAAATAGTAGTTGTCCCTTGATATTACTAAGAGTTAAGCGCCTCTTGATTGTTCCAAGGGTTAATTACCCTTATGCAAATAGTAGTTGTCTCTTGATATTACCAAGAGTCATTTTGACCCTTCGTTAAGACCAAAAGCCACCCTCGGTTTTCTATAAATAGAAAGCTCATTCCTTCATTATTTCTTACGAATTCTTTGAAACTCTAGAGAGAGAAACTATAGAGAGAAAGAAGAAAAGTATTCTCGCTACTTCACTTTTCCAATATTGAGTTCTTCTAAGGTAGGGAATATTATTTGTTGTACTCGTAAGGGGTGTTATTTTTTTTTATTCATGAAGAGAACTTACATTATTCCATTCTTTATTATTACATTGGAATAACTTTTGTAAAAGTGGCATACCCTATACATGACTTTTGTATCATGCGAAATACCCTATACTTGGTGAAATTCTTATATTATTCCATTCTTATTTATTACATTGGAATAACTGTGATATCTGAAATCTCCTATACTTGGTGACATTCTTCTATTATACATTGGAACATCACATGCGTGTGTTTTTTACAGGACATGGTTAAAATCTTTATTATTATTACATTGGAACATCACATGCATGTGCGCTTTACTAGGACTTTGGTTCCGTTCTTTTTTTTTTTATTACTGTTGGAATAACTGCATGTATGCGATCTATCGCATGCATGGTGATTTCTTTTGTTATTCCATTCTTTATTATACTCAGTTGGTTAAAATTTTGACTTCTATACTTCATGAATTTAGTGGAATATCCTTGATATTTGCGCTTCAACCAATATTTTTAATGAAAATATTTTTCTGAGCATTCTTGAATTTTACTCTATAAAGCAGTATCATGTTGATAATTTGGACGTTATTAGTTCCTGAATAAATTAATTCGTGAACTTGTTTTATTGAATTATTATGTCATTGTCATCATCCTCATGTTATATTATGTTATCTTTGGCTTACGTGCATAGATGAACTTAGTATGATTATGACCAGGGATCATTCGGTATAATCATGGCTTGATATAAATGATGTAACAAAAGTCCTCGGTGCTTTGTAATGCGATGATGGATAGTTTTTGGTATGATTATGACTAGGGGTGATTCGGTATAGTCATGACCATTGATAATTTGATGAAAATCCTTGACCGTAGTGATACGGGGATGATTAGATATTGTGGTTTATTCATTAAACCGAGTCTTAGTGATAAAATTGATGAAAACCTTTAAAACCTAAAAGATAGTAGACTTTATTTTCTACTTGACTCTTTTAATGGATTAGATATTCATTGCAGATTAAACCTGGTTGTCTATTGTATTTTATCGGTTTAACATTGTTGAAGACTATTGATAATTTATTACGCATTATCTTAGTTATAATATTTCTTATTGGGCTAGTTGAGCTCACCCTTTCTTTTCTTTGTTCTCTTTAGGAAATGAGAATATAGGCAAGAGGCGAGTCGGAAAATGAGTGATGGTCCGAAGATAGCATTAGTAGTCCTCACTATTACATTAAATAGTGTGACAATAAATGTAATGAGAACTCATTGAGTATGGATATTGTCTAAATGACAATATTCCTATTAGAACTCTCGGTTTATGTATTGTCGTATGTTTACGGACGGATGTATAATTAAGTTTGTATTTGAATTTATGTACCATGTAAGTGGCGACCCAAGATGGGTGACGATACCTAATTTTGGGGAAGGCGTCAAGATCTTGCATTTTTGCATCAAAGACATAACCTAATCACATTATCACAAACAAACATTAATACAGTCAAATATCTAAGTCCAGATCAATTTCTGAAATATGTTGGTGTACCGACAACTTTATCGGGTAATTATCGAGTCTAAGACTCTATTCCGAAGTTCAATAACTATAAGTATCAGTCATAACATTTTAAATGACTTAATAAACATTTAATATAATTTATCATGAATTTCAAACACCAGAATCATTATCGAATGATTTAAGTATTAAATAATTCTATTATCATTTAATTATTATTTAACTATTAATGAAACCATTGCCAAAATATTAAAGTTATTTAATAATAACTCAAAATATTTTTAAAACATTTATATTATCCTTAAATGACTTTTAAAACATTTAAAATTATTTTTAAATAATTACCAATAATATTAACATATTAATGTACTATTCCTTAAAATATTAAAGCGTCATTAAGTATAACTTCAAATATTTAATTCACTTAATATTATTAATCTTGATAATATTTAATTCCCTCTTAGTATTACTAGTTCACTAATAACACTTTATTCCTTTACTACTATTATTAACATCTTAATAATATTTTAATACTTTACTAATATTATTAATCCTCTTAATAATATTTTAATCATGCATTAATATTATTACTTTAATAACATCTTACTTATGCATTAGTAATATTAATCAATTAATAATACTTTTAGTCATTTACCAATCGTATTAATATTTTATTTATTTACTAATATTATTAATCATTTAATAATATTTTATTCCTTTACTAATGTTATTACATTAATAACATTTTATTTAATCTCGAATATTATTATTTATTTAATAATATTTTAATCATTTAATAATACTTTAATTTAATATTATAAATCTTTTAATAATATTTTAATCTAAGATTAATATTTTAATCTAATATTATTATTCATTTAATAATACTTTAATCATTTATTAATATTTCAAATCAAATATGATTAACCATTTAATAATATTTTAATGAAGTTTTAATCTTAATATTTTTATTTACTTAACAATATCATATTCTAATATTATTAATATTATAATAAACTTTTAATAATTTATTAGATCAATAAACAATTTATTTTAATTGTTCACCCTTTATAAAACCATTTATTTAATATCTAGTAAAAGTTCATAAATAATATTTTTTTATTATAAATTACCAAAATACCCTAAAATAGACATAATATTATATATTAGGAGTATTTAAGCATTAAATTCACATTTTTCTTATTTAAGACATCATTTAACTATTTATTTCCTTTTATTCATAACTTAATCATTTTTAGGAAAAATAACAAACTGATTCCAAAAATTCTTCTTTTCTGGATTTGGAAAGTATATGACCCAATCATGATTCCCAAATATTTTTGGAATTTTAGAAAATAATTTACTATTTTTAAAGTGCCCAAAACACTCGGATCTTGCTTTATTTTTCATAAATTGAGTTTTGCTCAGAAAAATCTAAAACTTCCAGGGTATATTCTCATAACATATATGAACCTACTGAAAACTTTCGGAATTTTCCAGGGCATAAACAGTGAGAAATTCGAAAATAGCCATTACGCACAACCTATAAATCGAAACGCGTCTGTTCTTTTTCCTACACATAGATAACTTCTTAAGGTACCTCTGTGATATTTCTCAGATTTTTAAAAGACTTACAACTGACCGAAACAGCCTCAAGTAAAATGGGAACAATAGCTATTTTAGGGTTTCAAAACCTCAATATACTATGTGGACTGTTTTGGGGAAAACAATCCCCATGGCTTTAATACTTGCTAGATTTGTGTTCTATCACTTGGGTTTACTAGATAACTCATTTATCTAGCACCCCCCCTTCGACGGATCACAAATCCAAGTTGTAAAACTTGAGTTATACAAGATTTAGTGGAAGAAAAACAAGGGTTTCACCCCTTGGAGAACATATGCTCATTTTCTTCCTCTAAGCCCTTGATCTAACACTCAAGATACTTAGTTCCATACATGAGGATATGTAGAACTAGGGTAATTTGAGTATTAGACCATAATCCCCATACATGACGTGGTAAAAACCAAAAATAGAAGGAGAATAAGAAAAAGAAAAGGATGAGAACCTCACCTAGTTTTGGTTGCTATCTTCCTTGTTCTTCCAAAGTAGTATATAATCTTAGGGTGCATAAACAAACTAGCACACCTCTCTCTCTCTCTCACACAAAACCGAAACTCTCTATCTCTCTCTCTCTCTCTTTTCTCTTTGCAACTTGCTAGCTTGGGAGAAAAAGATAGAAGAAGAAGAATGAGAGAAAATGAAATATTCTAGCAAATGAGATGGGTGATTAACTATTATCCCCCATACATTTATTGTCCTATAGATAAAAGGCCTTGCCTTATCTCTTCAATTAACCTAATCATGTGATTAAAGGTGCTAAATAGATTTGCAACCAATGGGAGATTGACACACATGTCCTTGTGTGTAAGACTTACTATTTAAGGAACTTGATTAGCATAATTTGTTCCCTTAAAAGGCCTAATGGGGCCGGTCCCCTATGCTCCATTATCTCCTCCATTTTGATTTTATTTTAATACACTAATTTGATTAATCAAAAGTCTAAGATACCCTTAATCAGGTGGGCTAAGTATTGGTTTGCATTTTATTTCATTTGGGCTCTTTCCTTAATTGTTTTGGGCCATGTAATAAACATAGTCTAACAATTTTAATATATGTTACACAAATTGTCTATTTAGGGTTTTCATTCCCAATCATATGAAATTTAATTACTTATACATGTGACTTTAGCTCATAACCTAATTAGGTTTACTAGAAATAGGTTTAAAATTATTAGTCACTTGAAATAACAAGATTATCCACTTAAGTTAGTATACATATTAAATACTAACCTTTCCTTATTACCATAACCCTTAGGTTATTTAATTGTCTCATCTAATGTATAATTAGGTTACGAAGCTTTCATTTAGGGTTTAAAATAAAATAAAATTAGTTCCTAAAACTTGTAATTAAGGTTTCACACAGTAATACAAGGGTTTGTCACATAACACCATAATTGACCAACCCTTATCAGTCCACATATATAGTACATATTTATAGCACTGAACAATCAAAATATAATTAATATTATATTATTATTCTCATGACTTGATCAAAATCCAAAAATTAGGATTTGGATTCCATATTTGATTTATCATCATCATAACATTATTAATTAAGTTAAAATAATTAACTTAATAATCAGTACTAAAATTCATATAATAAAATAATTATTATAATAATTCTAAAAATCATTTCATATATAATAAATGATTATATTTTCATGGAAAATAATTAATAAAACATTTCTACTATAAAATTAATTATTATAATAATATAGTTTATAACAATCAATAAATTATTTAAAATCATTCATGTAATAAATATATCACATAAATACATACACACATTATCTAGGCACATATTCCCCATATTTAAAATAAAAAAATAAAAATTATACGCAAAATTTCTAATTTATTTGTATAGAAAATACCGGTGGTTGTTACATTCACACTCCCTTATAAAGATTCCGTCCCTGGAATCACCGTTTTAAAACCTACACATACAAGTGTACATAGCATATACAATCATTGCAAGTAGATCTTGATCATAAATGATCGTTCTGATCTTTAACCTATTCACGTAAAGCTTGTCTATCTGATTATACGGAAATTTGATTTCTAAAAGAACTCAAATTCCTTCTTCAAAATTTCTTTATAAAATAATTTATTATATATATAAGAAAATCATATATAAGAAAATAAAATTTGATTAGAATCTTACACAGAGTTGCAGATCCTTACGCCACTGCAGATCTTCGAATCATCATACTGAAGACTCCTGTGGTTGGTTCTATTATTTCGTTTGTTGAAGTTGGTCCCGTTGTTGCCAATATCCTGCTGCCTTTTCCCTTATTCACATTTCTTGCCTCCCTTATCCTTCTTGGACAGTCTTTCACCTTATGTTCCATTGATTCACAAATAAAACATCCACTATACATTCTTGGATTGGGGTAGTTGGGAGAGATATGTCCCTTCTGCCCACACTTATAGCTCACAAACTTACCTTTAAGACACTCTCCCGAGTGATTCTTTCCACAATTTCTACACTGCATAGCCTGTTTCTTTCCACCTCCTAGCCTAATCTCGGTATTCCTGAAATTATCTCCTTTCCTTTTTCCAGTCCTACTACCACTACTCACTTTTCCAGCTCTAGTTTGATTTGCCTCCCACCAAAAATTCGTCCCCCCTTTCATTTTATAGGTGGCAAAAGTTATCTTTTGTCCCTCTATTACCCCAACTATCACAAATGCTTCCACAGGGTCAATTGATCCTTTAAATCCTGGCGTTCTGACTGCCTTGAAGTCTTTGAAGATCGCTAATCGATTTTCTAGCTGATTTCTCGTGGCTAGTATTTCATTCTGCATATCTTGAGCGACCATATTCGCAAAATTCTGTATCGGGTCTGGTTGTCCTCCAGCTTTATCGACAGGTTCTTCTGTTCATTAATTTCTCTTTCGTCTTGGCGGCATTATCTGATTAGTCATAATTTATCTTTTATCAACTTACCTTCTATATCTTAGGGTATTTACATAACGCGAAATTTTCTACTTGAATAAATGTATTCAAAATATTAGATTTAAAAAACTTTGGTTTACTGTATTAACCAGTGCTCAGATAATTAATTACTATCTTTATACCAACTTATTTCATTAATCCATCATAGATTCATATTCATAACACTTGACATTCTATAACACATACTGCTTTAAACCTCTGCTATCCCTTTGTGACTTAAAAATCTAGAATCGCTGCCACAACTTATACAGAATTTGAGAGTATTACCTTATACAGACATACTTATCATATACACAACATAGAATTATACATATTCAACTAATACTAATACCACTTATTTCTTACGCCTTCACTAAGGATCAATTTGCTTTTTCTTTTTTTATTTTATTTAATTTTTTTAAAATTTTCAAACACCTATCATAATAATGTATTTATATTCATATACCGCTGTTTTAATACAGACTGACTAACATCTAGCATACTTCTATAAACGCTCAAGGCATAAACTGCCCACTACCAACTATCCTCTAATGGTCAAAAAGTGAGGATTCGCTACCATCTACCCCTCTATCAAAATAAAAGTTGGGGCCTAACTTCCATCCTATGCATACAACAAGGAATAAGGATTTACAACAACTAAATAGTCTCTAATAGAAACAAAAAGTGGGACTATATCGAACATGGATACAAATCAACGCCTGCTCTCACTGCTGGAGGGCAGCTCCATCCACTTAACGTCGAACTGCATAAAGGCGATGTCTAAAGCTTACTCCAAAGTATATATCCTCACATCTTTAGCTTCCATCTCAACTCTCAACTGTCCTAGCTGTAGCTCTCTCTGCTCTAACCTCCCTCGTAACTCGGCTAACTCAGCTTGTGCCTAGTAAACAACGTCCTTGTACTACTGTTCTGATATCTGGAGGGTGTGGTTCTGCGCCTCCACTCGCTCAGCCCTACACTTTAGCTCTTCGTTCCTGGCAAACAAATCTCCTATCATCGCATGCTCCATGGACTCCTCACTAGAGTCCATCGACTCTTGGTTCACTGAATAACTATCTTGACTGTCGTCAGCCATCCTATGACCATAATAAACAATCAAAACAACATCAGTACCACAATAAAATATATTCGTTGATAAAATGAAAGGATATTTTATTCAGTACAACTAAAACTTGATGGATCTCCTCAACCCATCACCTAGCTAACATACTCTATAAAAATTTTCTACTAAGGTTATAACCTAGGTTTCACATTCCTAATGTTTATAACCTACAGCTCTGATACCAACTTATAAAGCCCCCAAATCCAGGTACTTGAAACTCGAACTCAGCCCTTTATGATACCATTTCTATGAGCGGAATAATACTAATAATAATAACATTAGTATAGATACCAACTTAATTTACATATTTATCAAAGTCTAAATCCCAAGTACGCAGCCTTTAATACATTCCTCACAATACGCGATAGGTAATATATCTCATACCTGTCTTAATAAAGATAACAATTATATAAAATGGCATTGAATTCATTCTGCAACCTTTCCTTTCCCTTTATTCTTAACCGAGCCTTCTACTTGTTCACACTTAGCTGAAAACATTTAAATTAAGCAAGGATGAGAATTTGAGTGCCCAACAAGTAATAACAATTATATATATATAAGTTGAAAGAATTCAAATGTTTTCTTTATACTATCCTTCTACAACAAATCAATAGTTGTGAAGTAATCTGAACCAATAATATTAACATAACAACCCTCTTTCAAATTTAAAACTATGTACTGACTATATATAGGGTTAAGGGGACAAACTATGAACATTATTTTCATTTTTGAATAGGTTTAGCAGAACTTCATCCGCAAACCGTCATAACTTACGGGCACGGAGGGTGATCAGCCCATTGTACCCTGTATTGATCAATACTACATTACAAGAACGATATTATCATTCATTCTGGCTGCCTTAGGCACATAAAAATTTTCCCATGAATGGGATGTTCATACTTGTAGGGTTCCAAACCAAAGCAATTTGGTTGGATAATAGGTAGGTTTTATCTTATTCAACAATAATGTATAATTCAACATATATATATATATACGGGTAATTAACAAAGGTGTATCAACATGTGGTTAAATGCAATGATTATCCAAGTGGGGACACTTGTATAACCATTTATAGAAATTATCGAACAGAATATATATCTGAATTACTATATACTAACATGTTGATAATCAATGAGCGTATATAATATAGGGTTAATAATCTGTACAGGAATAATATAATTCTGAAACATTCTTATTCATGTCCTATGCATAAAGGAAATGCAAATATAGGATACTTGCCTAATGCGCTGCTTACAATACGCAACTTAGTTTTATCTTTTATATCACGACCTATCATTAATCAGATCATTCGCTCTATTAGAACAATATACTATAACATATAGTACAACATTTCGCAGTCAGCACATAACCTAATCACATTATCACACATGTTCAACAGTTATTGCTGTAATTCTGTGTATGTGCACACCTAGAGGGGGGTGAATAGGTTTTTAAGCTTAAAGTGATAAATAGTGAAAACTTTTTCAAATTTTCCGCTACAGGTATAATTTAGACCGCTACACCTGTCTGCTTTAGCTTATGTTCTTCGTTTCTTATTATCAGACAGCTAAACCTGTCTGCTTTAGTGTCTGGATAGTAGCGTGAATAACAAAAAAGTGCAAAACGTGAATAACAGTTAAAAAGATAAACAGAAGTAAAAATCAAACCAAGATTTTTACGTGGTTCAGCCCCTATCCTCTAATCTAGTGGCCTAATCCACGTCCAATTCCAACTAGGATTGGAGACTCTTTTTATTAAACTTAATATTCAATTAAATACAATAAAAAGAACTCCCTGTTACAAAGAAGCTTTCCACTGATGGACACCTCTGCCCCCTTTGCACCTCTGCAGCCTTTCTCACCACTGAGACCTTTGCACCTCTGCAACCTTGTAAGCTCTCTTTGAACAGACCCTATCAACTACTGGAACGATCAAGCCAAACAAGCCTTGAACTTTGAATATGATAGAAGAAATTACAATAGACTTCTTATTTTCCAGCCACAAAGAATTATAGACAGTACAATGAATAGCTTGAAATAAACAATGAAAGCACTCAATAGAATTCTTCTCTGTATAACAACGTGAATTAGCTTCTTGTATCCCCTTGTCCTTAGCCATGAAAATAACACTATATATAAGAGAGACCCAACGGCTATAAAATAATTGTTAGCAATAAATCTCAGTCCCGTTAGCAACCATCCATAATTTCAGCAACTTTGTATCACCAGAAAGATATTAAGCAATTATGCGCCAGCTATTTGATTTTGAAGAGCTGAAATAAAGGAGAGAAACTCTACCCACAATCAACTATGTTAAAAGGAATAAAGGAGATAAATAAGGATAAATCCCAATAGCTTCAGTAAGACTCTTTTTTAAAATAGAATACTAACTAAAGTGGGTTCCACTAAGCAAGATAGACTCCTTAACTAAACTAGCACCTACAAAATACTCTGATGACATAGAAGAGCCAATTTGGGCTAGCTGGAATTAAGGATCATAATATTTGTTATTATAAATACCAACATACCTTAATAAACTCCACTTCAAATCTTCCTTAATAACCTCCAAATCAAATCTTCCATAATAGGCTTCAATTCAAATCTAAACTGATTTTAAACACATATCAACTACCAACGGAAAGAAATTAGCAACAATAGTTCATGTAATACCCATAACTCATGCATATCAATTATAATATTATAACCCATAATCCATGCATATTTAATAATATAATAACACACCATGAACCATGCACACTTAAATTAGTCATCAATCAAAACATCATATAATCAAAAACTAACATTCTCCCCCTTTTTGATGATGACAATTTATGCACCAACATGCTCCCCCTAAGTGTTATGGCTCCCCCTAAATTTATGCATATGAAGTGTTAAAAGAAAATTACTTTATCTAAATAACCATCATTGCATATTCCAGCATAATATAGTATCTCAATATCAACATGAATACCAATTCAAACCAATTTAAATATACCCAAATATCTCTCCCCCTTTGTCATTATCAAAAAAAATAAATCATCAAGTTATATCTCTCCCCCTTTGTCAACAACAAAAAATAATTCATATCAATTAAGTTGAAGATAGTCATCTCACCCCATTTGCCAACTTAAAAAATAAGCATAAAGAATGACAATAGAACAAGGTTATAACAAAATCACATATAACAAGTAAACAATATAATCATACCTTTGAAATTTGTTACCTATATATCAACCTTTTATCAAGATTATCATGTGCATTAAATATGGAGCATTTGCCATAATAAATGATGTTATGAACCCTTGAAATCCATAGAGTTTTTATAATAATATATCTAATTAAAACTCTATTTAAAAAACAACATGAGGTACTTACAGATTCCACCAAATAATTTATAGGTAACTTACTCTGTCAAAGTAAAGAATAATCCATCTCCTTTTTAATCTTGAGACACCTACAAGCAAATAGTCTCTATCTTTTTGGTACCCAAATCTTCTTGGGTCCTTTTGGGTTAGTAGCATATAAATCACTTTTCTTTACCCAAATTTGTTTTGTTCTAATTTTATTACAATTAGAATCAAAATGACCTTTAAAACCACATTTTTTACAAGTAACAAATGGTGAACAATAAAGTGGTTTATGCATTGATTTACTATTAATCATTCTAATATTATTATTAGTCATATTTTCCACATTTTTAATAGGATTATACCCAATCCCTTGTTTATCAAGACTAGACCTTTGTGTCCCTAACATAAAATTTAGGTTCTCTTCTCCTTGCACAAATTTAGCAAGATCATTTTTTAAAGATGTTATTTCTGCATTTGTTACATTATCATCATGTTGCATATTCATCACTTTTCCATCATTAAAAGCATCTATGCACACATATCTCATTTTCAAATATTCTTTTAAAATTTGATTTTCATTTTTAAGATGTTCATTTTCTTTTCTTTCTTCAATAAGTGACTCAACTTCATTCATTAGCTCATTTACGTAGTTCTTAAAATAAGCAGTTTTCTTTTTAAGCTTTTGATTTTCATTTTGTAAAGCAAGATAATCAGATGTAGATATTTCAAAATTTTCATGAAAATTCGTTACCTCAAGTTGATCATCGTCTTCTAGTCCCATGAAACATAATTGGCCAATTTCTTCATCTTGTTCTGTTTTGGAATTGCTCATTGGAGTTGAGATACCTTCTTGATTCTTCCTCTCTTTTTTTTCTTTGAAGTAGTCTCTCGAGTTTTCTTGAGAGCATTTCAATTTCTTCATCAAAATCTTCGTGATCACTTTCATTGTTGTTCTCGATTTGAAGTGCCAATGTTTTCTTTATTGATGCTTCATCCTCTTCATCATACATCTTGAGTTGATTTTCAAATTCTTCAAGCTCTCCAAACAAGGTAAGAGTTTCCATGGTACTAATTATTGGTGAGTCTTGGAGAGTTGTGACTTTCGGTGCAAACCATTTGGGCATGACTCTTAGAAGCTTTCTATTAATTTCCCTCTGATCAATTTTCCATCCCAGCATACTTAGAGAGTTCATTAGAGTAAGAAATCTCCCTTGAGCTTCATTAATTGTTTCATCTTTTTCTAATTTGAAGAGTTCATATTCTTGCATCAATATACTTAGCTTGACTTCCTTCACCTTAGTAGTTCCCTCGTGGCTCATGAAGATTGTATCCCACATTTCTTTTCTTGTAGTTGCGATGATACTTTATCAATTTCGACTTGGACCATTCCGCTTAAAAAAGGTGTTCATGGCTCTTGAGTTGTAGGAAAACATATAGCTTTCGTTTGCATCCATCTCCATGAGAGCCTTTGGTTTGCCATCATCATGTCTAGGAATGATAGGTCCATTTTCAACAACCCACCATTCCCATAGGTCTCTTTTAAGAAAAATCTTCATTCTGAACTTCCAAAGGTTGAATTTTTCACTTCCGAACAACAGCGGTGGCCTACTTGTGGACTGACCTTCTTGAAAGTTTAGGTGTGCCATAAGATCTTCCCCTACGACCTGCAACGATCAATATTAGTAGAGCCTTGCTTTGATACCAAATGTATTTCTGTGTATGTACACACCTAGAGGGGGGTGAATAGGTGTTTAAGCTTAAAGTGATAAATAGTGAAAACTTTTTCAAATTTTCTGCTACAGGTATAATTCAGACAGCTACACCTGTCTACTTTAGTATCTGTTTTAGCTTATGTTCTTCATTTCTTATTATAAGATAGCTAAACCTGTATGCTTTAGTGTCTGGATAGTAGCGTGAATAAGAAAAAAGTGCAGAACGTGAATAACAGTTAAAGAGATAAACAGAAGTAAAAATCACACCAAGATTTTACTTGGTTCAGCCCCTATCCTCTAATCTAGTGGCCTAATCCACGTTCAATCCCAACTAGGATTGGAGACTCTTTTTATTAAACTTAATATTCAATTAAATACAATAAAAAGAACTCCCTATTACAAAGAAGCTTTCCAGCGATGGACATCTACGCCCCTTTGCACCTCTCGCAACCTTTCTCACCTGCGAGACCTTTGCACCTCTGCAACCTTGAAAGCTCTCTTTGAATGGACCTATCCACTCTTTGGAATGATCAAGCCAAACAAGCCTTGAACTTTGAATATGATAGAAGAAATTACAATAGACTTCTTATTTTTCAGCCACAAAGAATTATAGACAGTACAATGAATAGCTGGAAATAAACAATGAAAGCTCTCAATAGGATTCTTCTCTGTATAACAACGTGAATTAGCTTCTTGTATTCCCTTGTCCTTAGCCGTGAAAATAACACTATATATAAAGACATACCCAACGGCTATAAAATAATTGTTAGCAATAAATCTCAGTCCCGTTAGCAACCATCCATAATTTCAGCAACTTTGTATCACCAGAAAGATATTAAGCAATTATGCGCCAGCTATTTAATTTTGAAGAGCTGAAATAAAGGAGAGAAACTCTACCCACAATCAACTATGTTAACAGGAATAAAGGAGATAAATAAGGATAAATCCCAACAGCTTCAGTAAAACTCCTTTTCAAAATAGAATACTAACTAAAGTGGGCTCCACTAAGCAAGATAGACTCCTTAATTAAATTAAAACCCACGAAATACTCTGATAACATAGAAGAGCCAATTTGGACTAGTTGGAATTAAGGATCATAATATTTGTTATTATAAATACCAACATACCATAATAAACTCCAATTCAAATCTTCTTTAATAACCTCCAAATCAAATCTTCCATAATAGACTTCAATTCAAATCTGAACTAATTTTAAACACATTCCAACTACCAACAGAAAGAAATCAGCAACAATAGTTCATGTAATACCATAACTCATGCATATCAATTATAATTTTATAACCCATAATCCATGCATATTTAATAATATAATAACACACCATGAACCATGCGCACTTAAATTAGTCATCAATCAAAACATCATATAATCAAAAACTAACAATTGCATCACAAATAAACATTAATACAGTCAAAATATCTAAGTCCAGATCAATTTCTGAAATATGTTGTTGTACCGACAGCTTTATCGGGTAATTATCGAGTCTAAGACTCTATTCCGAAGTTCAATAACTATAAGTATCAGCTATAACATTTTAAATGACTTAATAAACATTTAATATAATTTATCATGAATTTCAAACACCAGAATCATTATCAAATGATTTAAGTATTAAACAATATTATTATCATTTAATTATTATTTAACTATTAATGAAACCATTGCCAAAATATTAAAGTTATTTAGTAATAATTCAAAATATTTTTAAAACATTTATATTACCCTTAAATAACTTTTAAAACATTTAAAATCATTTTAAATAATTACCATTAATATTAACATATTAATGTACTATTCCTTAAAATATTAAGCGTCATTAAGTATAACTTAAAATATTTAATTCACTTCATATTATTAATCTTGATAATATTTAATTCCCTCTTAGTATTACTAGTTCACTAATAACATATTTATTCGCTTACTACTATTATTAACATCTTAATAATATTTTAATACTTTACTAATAATATTAATCCTCTTAATAATATTTTAATCATGCATTAATATTATTACTTTAATAATATCTTACTTATGCTTTAGTATTATTAATCAATTAATAATACTTTTAGTCATTTACAAATCGTATTAATATTTTATTTATTTACTAAT
The DNA here is from genome assembly GCA_020205615.1 of Panax quinquefolius. Classification (NCBI taxonomy): domain Eukaryota; kingdom Viridiplantae; phylum Streptophyta; class Magnoliopsida; order Apiales; family Araliaceae; genus Panax; species Panax quinquefolius. The sequence continues at coordinate 58,304,961 of CM035158.1, forward strand.
ATTATTAATTATTTAATATTATTTTATTCCTTTACTAATGTTATTACATTAATAACATTTTATTTAATCTCTAATATTATTATTTACTTAATAATATTTTAATCATTTAATAATACTTTAATTTAATATTATTAATCTTTTAATAATATTTTAAGCTAAGATTAATATTTTAATCTAATATTATTAATCATTTAATAATACTTTAATCATTTATTAATATTTTAAATCAAATATGATTAACCATTTAATAATAATTTAATGAAGTTTTAATCTTAATATTTTATTTACTTAACAATATCATATTCTAATATTATTAATATCATAATAACCTTTTAATAATTTATTAGATCAATAAACAATTTATTTTAATTGTTCACACTTTATAAAACCATTTATTTAATATCCATAAAAGGTCATAAATAATATATTTTTATTATAAATTACCAAAATGCCCTAAAATAGTCATAATATTATATATTAGGAGTATTCAAGTATTAAAATCACATTTTTCTTATTTAAGACATCATTTAACTATTTATTTCCTTTTATTCATAACTTAATCATTTTAGGAAAAATAGCAAACTGATTCCAAAAATTCTTCGTTTCTGGATTTGAACAGTATATGACCCAACCATGATTCCCAATTTTTTTTGGAACTTTAGAAAATAATTTACTATTTTTAAAGTGCCCAAAACACTCGGATCTTGCTTTATTTTTCATAAATTAAGCTTTGCTCAGAAAAATCTGAAATTTTCAGGGTATATTCTCATAATATATATGAACCTACTGTAAAACTTTCGGAATTTTCCAGTGTATGCATAGTGATAAATTCGAGTGTTAATATTTAGGAGTCCTTTACGAAAATAGCCATTACGCACAACCTATAAATCGAAACGCGTCCGTTCTTTTTCCTACACGTAGATAACTTCTTAAGGTACCTCTACGATATTTCCCCGATTTTTAAAAGACTTACAACTGACCGAAACAGCCTCAAGAAAAAATGGGAATAATAGCTATTTTAGGGTTTCAAAACCTCAATATACTATGTGGACTGTTTTGGGAAAAATAGTCCCCATGGCTTCAATACTTGCTAGATTTGTGTTCTATCACTTGGGTTTACTAGATAACTCATGTATCTAGCACCCCCTTCGACTGATCACAAATCCAAGTTGTAAAACTTGAGTTATACAAGATTTAGTGGAAGAAAAACAAGGGTTTCACCCCTTGGAGAACATATGCTCATTTTCTTCCTCTAAGCCCTTGATCTAACACTCAAGATACTTAGTTCCATACTTGAGGATATGTAGAACTAGGGTACTTTGAGCATTAGACCATAACCCCCATATATGATGAGGTAAAAACCGAAAATAGAAGGAGAATAAGAAAAAGAAAAGGATGAGAACCTCACCTAGTTTTGGTTGCTATCCTCCTTGTTCTTCCAAAGTAGTATATAATCTTAAGGTGCATAAACAAACTAGCACACCTCTCTCTCTCACACACAAAACCGAAACTCTCTCTCTCTCTCTCTTTTCTCTTTGCAACTTGTTAGCTTGGGAGAAAAAGATAGAAGAAGAAGAATGAGAGAAAATGAAATATTCTAGCAAATGAGATGGGTGATTAACTATTATCCCCCATACATTTATTGTCCCATGGATAAAAGACCTTGCCTTATCTCTTCAATTAGCCTAATCATGTGATTAAAGGTGCTAAATAGATTTGCAACCAATGGGAGATTGACACACATGTTCTTGTGTGTAAGACTTACTATTTAAGGAACTTGATTAGCATAATTTGTTGCCTTAAAAGGCCTAATGGGGCCGGTCTCCTATGCTCCATTATCTCCTCCATTTTGATTTTATTTTAATACACTAATTTGATTAATCAAAAGTCTAAAATACCCTTAATCAAGTGAGCTAAGTATTGGTTTGCATTTTATTTCCTTTGGGCTCCTTCCTTAATTGTTTTGGGCCATGTAATAAACATAGTCTAACAATTTTAATATATGTTACCCAAATTGTTTATTTAGGGTTTTCATTCCCAATCATATGAAATTTAATTACTTATACATGTGACTTTAGCTCATAACCTAATTAGGTTTACTAGAAATAGGTTTAAAATTATTAGTCACTTGAAATAACAAGATTATCCATTTAAGTTAGTATACATATTAAATACTAACCTTTTCTTATTACCATAACCCTTAGGTTATTTAATTGTCTCACCTAATATATAATTAGGTTACGAAGCTTTCATTTAGAGTTTAAAATAAAATAAAATTAGTTCCTAAAACTTGTAATTAGGGTTTCACACAATAATACAAGGGTTTGTCACATAACACTATAATTGACCAACTCTTATCGGTCCACATATACCGTACATATTTATAACACTGAACAATCAAAATATCTGATTTATCTGTCATACTTAACATTATTAATTAAGTTAAAATAATTAACTTAATAATCATACTAAAATTCATATAATAAAATAATTATTATAAAATTCTAAAAATCATTTCATATATAATATATGATTATATTTTTATGGAAAATAATTAATAAAACATTTCTACTATAAAATTAATTATTATAATAATATAGTTTATAACAATCAAAATATCGATTTATCTCATCATACTTAACATTATTAATTAAGTTAAAATAATTAACTTAATAATCTGTACTAAAATTCATATAATAAAATAATTATTATAAAAATTCTAAAAAATCATTTCATATATAATATATGATTATATTTTCATGGAAAATAATTAATAAAATATTTCTACTATAAAATTAATTATTATAATAATATAGTTTATAACAATCAATAAATTATTTAAAATCATTCATGTAATAAATATATCACATAAATACATACACACATTATCTTGACACATATTCCTCATATTTAAAATAAAAAAAATAAAAATTATATGCAAAATTTCTAATTTATTTGTATAGAAAATGTCGGGTTGTTACAACCTATGCAAGCCTTAGTGATAGCAACAACATATTCAATAGTCAGAAATCAAAAATCATGCAAGAAAGGTGAAAACCCTAATTCATAGCTAGATCTTTGATGCTTTGTTCAAATTATTGTTTAGATGTTTAGATTTGTGTAATAGTATGTTAGAAAGTATGTTAGGTTGATAGAACATGTTTTCATAACATCTAGATGCCTCAAATTAGTGTTTTAAGTAATCTAGAAATTTTGGAAAAACAAGCCTGACAGTCGAATGTCAGAGCTTGTAGATCCATGTATGTTAATAATTAGGTCTGTTATTTGTGTGTTATTTGTAGTATGACATGAGGTCTTTAATATAACCCAGAAAACTCAAGAATAGGTTGAACCGACTACTTTGACTAGCCTTTTAATCGTTTTCTATTTGTTATTTTAATACCTTTTTGTAATGAATTAATACCTTGATATACATACTACATATCTATGACCTTAAAGTGCTTAAAAAATTCATAGGATTACTGGAATTAATGGTCAAAAGTAGTTGACCGAGCTTGACCAAGTTTTTTGGGTTACCCAGAAAACTGATGAACATGAAGAACAACCTTTGGCTGTACTTTGACCAACATAGATCGAGACCTTAGAATTATGCTTTGTCCGAAACAGTGTTTTATATATGTACCTTGACATATAGACTACCTATTACAACAAACAAAACACAAATCTATTACACAGATTCAAAGATATGAAAGTCACAAAATTGTTGACCGGCCATGACCACTATTCTGGGTTACCCAGAAACTCAAGAACAGCTCTGACAGTGACTTTGAGCCTCTATAACTTCTTGTTATATGTAGGTTAAAGCACAAAATTTGTCTGACGTTGTATTATTGTATAAGTACTATAACATCCATTCTTGTCCAAATCCAGAATCATCAACAGTAGCAAAAGAAATCTTGGTCAACATGGTCCCTAAGCCACGACCGGCTGAAACCCAGAAACTCAAGAACACCTATAGTGACACTTCCTGTCACTATAGGGCTTTAGCGACAGACAAAAATAATTTTTTCTGAAATTAATTAATAAAAATTAGAAATAATTAATAAATAAATGTAAATAAATATAAAAATAGTTTTAAAAATTATATTAAGTTATTATAATTAACTTTTGATATTTTTATATAAATTAAATAAATATTTTTTTAATTTAGATATTATTAATAATTAAGTTAATAATAAAGTAATTAGAATAATTACTTATAAATAATAAATAATTATTGAAAAATATTATTAACGATTTAAAAATCATAATAAATGGTTATAAATTATTTAAAAATAGTAAACAAGGTTTTATAAAATTCTAAGTAAATACTTATTATTTAGAAATAGAAATAAATGATTTAAAAATCATTTAAAGGATAAATAAATACTTAAAAATTATTATAATGGATATATAAATTATCTAAAAATATAATAAAGCTTATAAATAAAATTTTGGCGATATATCAACTTATTTAATACTCGGTAAGGTCTTTGAACAACGAAACCATATCAAACTTAACCCTAACATATGTAAATTTTGTATTTGAGTATTGTTATCAATACTAATATGTTAGATTTATATGAATGAACATCGTAGGTGTTTATTAACGAATCGAGTAGCATTACTTGACTGATCTACACTCAGGCAAGTTTCCTATACCCTAATTACTTTTGCATATTTCCTATACCCTAATTACTTTCGTAAGTTTCCTATACCCTAATTACTTTCACAAGTTTTCTATAACCATAATTACTTACGCAAATTTTTCAAACCCTGTTTATTCGTTGAACAAGATTTCTATCTTGAATTGCTGTTGATATGATATACCAAACCTAAACTTGAATTACCACTTATTGTAATGTTATTGCTATAGCTTCAACATAACTAAGAAATGAATTGTTTATTCCTATGATATTATTTATTGAGCTTAAACTGTTGTGTCAAACCAAATTACTTTGGTAAGACATCCTATTCTGAAGTTGTGTATCCCGTAAGGGATCGACATTTGGTCAATAATATATTGACATTTGGGTGCATATGAGCACTAGTAAGATGAGATGCATACTCCTAGTATATTGCGTAGGTTGATCCCCTATCTTATATCTAAACAAAGTTTCTAAGTCTGTGTGACTAACAGAAATAAAAAGTCCATAAATGGTTGAAAAAGAAATTCCAGAAATGGTAGCAACTATTAGTTAAATTTTTAATTGTTATATTTCTTAAAATCATATATTATTATAAATATAAAACCTAGAGAGCATGTCATAGCTCACCCTTGGAAATTATTCCCTTTGCAGTACTAGATGGTAACCTTGGAACATCTGGAGTAGATAAATGGAAGCGTCCCTGCTTAGATTAACTTATATTACTGTCTAGTGGAATGTAATACTTTGTAAAAAGAAATTCTTTATGACGAATCATCTAATCGAACCTTAATTATATATTTAACATCTTTTATTTCCCAACCGTGTTTTCTTACATATATAGATGTAATTAGAATTTTTAATATAGTTTGAGATCCTTGGGAACTATTTATCTGAGTGAGAGTATTGACAGCATCAACTGTTCATATTGTTGTTGATACTCTAGATTTTGGATAGATACGTACTATCGATACGATAGTGTAATTCGCATGACATAGACTATATATCTGAGTGAGGTTATTGGTAATATGGATTGTTCATGTTATTATTGATACTCTGAATTTTTAATAGATAGATACTATTCATAAATACAGTTCATATATCCAAGTGAGGGTATCCAAACACAGCAATAGTTCTCTTGAGAATTGTTATCTGTTATGGGATACTGTGAATCTTGGATCTATGTTAATTATATCTGGTTATAAATTGTATAGTCACTCAACTAGATATAAGCATAAAATCAGATACCATGGGCGTATAGATTTGAATGCGTTATATATATTGATTTGTAGTAAGCGCTATATCGGATGCCATGGGAGTATAGATATGGGGGCGTTACATTTAATGGTATCAAAACTGTTAAGGTTATAGATATAAGGAAGAGAAATCTTAGTATATAGTCTTCAAGTCTGTAAAAATTTTAGAGTACACATAAAAATAACATTAAAAATATTATATTTGTATAAATTTATATACCAGTATTAAAGGAGTTTTATTTTATAGATGGCCAACTCCAGTGCTGAAGAAATGGTGATAGTAAATAATCCACCACAAATTGAGTCATTTATAGCTAGTGACGCAGAGGATGAAGAATTGCTTCATGACAAACAACTGTTAGATGTCGACGAAGAGGAAGATCCCGTAGTAGGGCAATTAATTAGAATTGATGAACATGATTAAGCAATGGCATCACTATTGAAGACAACAAAATATGAGAATAATAAAATGCAATTTAGGGCACACTTAGCCGAGGGAATGCTAGAATATGAGAGGGGAACTAATAACCGACTAAAAGTACAACTGCATGATAAGTAGGTTTTATACCTACTTATTAGGTGCTAACTCACTAGAATTATGCTCATCTCACATAGTTTTTATTATACTTTATTTGCATTTTATGTTTATTTTGCAGTAATTATAGTTAGAACCCTTATGGTAAGAAAAAGCATGGAAAAGCAAGAAATGGCATGGAATGACATTAACATGGCATGGTGGCATTGAACTAGCAAGAACATGGCAAGATGAACATGAGCAGATGAAGAACTGGAGCAGTGGATGAATGAAGTGCAGAAGAGAAGAAGTAGCATAAAACAACAACAACAAAAAACAACAGAAGACACATTGCAGTAGCAGCGCGGCCGCGCTACCATTCAAGATTTATATGACGCGCTTGTGCCACATGAAGACAAAGACAGATTTACACCATCGCACGACCGTGCCCCAACAATACAGGGCTTTGGCGCGCCCGCTAGGCACTTGGCAGGTAACCATATGGCGCACCCGCACTCGTAATGCAATACAATATCGCGCGGTCGCGCGAGTCTTCTTCATTTAATTTTTGCTGACTTTTTATAATTTGAATTTGAGCGTATTTGGCTCATTTGAAACGATATGGTTGGCACCAGACGTGCTTTTTGAGAAGTTTTTTTTATCAATTTTTATATTATCATTAGGGTTCTTATGTTTTAACTATTTTAGAAAAAATTTAGAGCATTTAATTACAACATTTTGCTCTTCGCTTATTCAAGATTACTAAATAAAATCAAGTTTTCATTTCTAGAGATTGTTGGTGAATTAGACAAGCCTGGAAACAGAACTTGTAGTAGGATTGTAGATTTGATTCTCTCATTTCTTCATAATTTTTTGTTTGTATTTCTATTTTAATGGTTTGCTTTAATCCCATAATGGCTTTTGGTTCAGAAATGAACTAAAATCCATTATGGGATTCTAATGGATTTTGATGCGTAGTTTAAATATTTATATCTTATTGTATTGTTGTATATCTATTGGATTGCCCATTATGATTATGCATAATGCTTGAATGCTTGATCACCATTCACACTAATTGCTTATATGGATTTGGAAAATGAAATATAAGTATAAATTATATCATAATGGCATATGTTCATGAGGCTGATTTGTTTAGGCTTTGTGATTTGTGAACCGGATAGGCATATACCATTTCACCGTGTGTAGTCATAAACAGAGCCAGCACTTTAATTCATTATTGTTGCAATTTCACATAAATATATAGTGATTTTGGTAATAGTGATGCTTACATGAATTCTAACGAATGTGGATTTTGTGTAAATTAGACATAGTTCATTGAAAAATGGTTATGCTCTACTTTTGTGCTCTTGACTAGCTTTCCATGATAATTTCTTAAACACTACATGAGGGTTGCAGTTTAGATGAAACATTGAATGATATTATAATCTCATTCTTCTCCAATTTGATTACATCACTTTAGTAATTATAATTTTTATTTCATGAATTAATATAGAATTAAATTTAAATTGTTAGTTGATCGTTTAAGCATATAAAAATAGTGATTAAGTTGTTACATGATAAATTAGATTTAACACATTTCTCTGTTGATCGATACTTTTCTTACTCTGTATTACTTGTCGCCCATGTATACTTGCATGAGTTAGAGTCCTTTTTGTTAAACTAAAAAGGAGGCAACAAGTTTTTGGCGCCGTTGTCGGAAAAGGCATTTATTTTTAATATTATCGTCATTAACTAAAGCTAAATTTGTGTAACTTAGACAATTCTTATCTTATCTTATTTCTATTTTTGTTTTTTTTATATTTCGGGTACTTGTATACATTTTATGCACATGCGATCGTCCAATTCCGAGTTGACACCTACACAGGATAATATCAACGGCAGAGGTTGGAAATCGAGAGCACGCATGAATATACAAGTAGATTTTGTGAATACATCATCCAACATGGCAGCAGAAGAGCATAGAGAGGAACACAGGGCCTTGAGAGATTACTTGATGCCGAACATAAATGGGTTACAATCAAGCATAGTCAGGCCAGCTATAGCAGCCAACACTTTTGAGATAAAGTCAGGGTACTATTCAAATGGTGCAGAATTCGGTACAATTTGGGGGTGCTGCTACAGATGACCCGAACGAGCATCTATTGAGTTTTATAGGGATATGTGACACCTTCAAGTGCAATGGGGTGACAGAAGATGCAATCAAGCTCAGACTATTTCAATTCTCTTTATGGGACAAGGCTAGAAGTTGGCTCCATTCTTTGCCCTCAGGATCGATTACAACATGGGAAGATTTAGCACAAAAGTTCTTAGCTAAATTTTTCCCAATGGCTAAGATTGCTAAAATGAGGACATCAATTTCCCAGTTCGAGCAGCAGCAGGGTGAATCTTTATATGAAGCCTGGGAAAGATATAAAGAGTTGCTAAGGAAATGTCCCCATCATGGAATGCCAGATTGGATGGTGATCAATACTTTTTATAATGGATTGGGATGGCAATCAAGGCCAATTGTAGATGCAGCTGCAGGAGGAGCTTTATGGGCTAGGAGCTATGAAGAGGCTTACAATCTTATAGAGACTATGGAAGCGAATGATTTTCAGAATTCTATACCCAGAATGCCACAGCCCAAAGTTGAAGGATTGTTAGAGGTGGATGTTATCACACAGTTGTCGGCTATGGTGGCATCTATGGCAAAGAAGATTGATTCTTTGGCAGAGAGGAAAGCGAAGAGAGTTGCTTTTGTATGTGAGATATGTGCAGGATCACATTCAACTGATCAATGTGCTATTAGTTCAGAATCTGTACATTATGTGAGCAACTACCATAAAAGTTAGAATAAGTTTCAGAATGCCTACAACTCCAACAACAGAAATCATCCCAATTTTAGTTGGTCAAACAATCAAAATCAACAAAGTCAACAGTTTTAACCATAACATCAGTTTCAGTCACAATCATCTCATCAACAGTTTGCACCAAAACCATCCTACCCTCCAGAATTTTAATAGCAACAACAACATCATCCACCACCTGTACCTCAGTACGAGAAGAAATTAGAAATAGAAGAGATGATGATGAAGTATATGGCAAATACCGAGGTGATGATTAAGAGCCAAGCAGTGGCTATAAAGAATTTGGAGACTCAAATGGGTCAAATGGCTAGCATGCTCAACAACAGATCATATGGTACATTGCCAAGTACAACAGAGGCTAATCCAAGAAGGGAGGGTAAAGAACAATTTTAGGCTATCACTTTAAGGTTAGGGAAGCAGACTGCAAAATTTTAGCATATGGCGCCGCCGCCACTTTTTGATGAGGAAAAGCCTTGCGGCAGCAGTGAAGAAAATTTTACGAGGAAAGTTTGGTTAAAGAAGGTTCTGAGAAAGGGGAAGTGAAGAAGAATAAAGAAGAGTCATCTAAGGAATCAGTGATCAAGAAACCAATTGTTCATCCCCTTGTTCCTTATCCACAGAGACTACAGAAGCAAAGGGAAGAGAAGCAATTCAACAAAATTTTGGAGGTGTTCAAGAAGTTATAGATTAATATACCTTTCGCTGAGGCATTGTAATAGATGCCTAGTTATGCAAAGTTTATAAAGGGTATCTTGTGAAGAAAGAAAAGGCTAGAAGACTTTGAGACAAAAGCCTTGACCGAAGAATGTAGCGCGGTGCTTCAACACAAGTTACCTCCAAAGCTGAAGGACCCGAGCAGCTTCACGATACCTTGTACGATTGGAAAGATGAGTTTCAACAAATGTTTATGTGATCTAAGGGCGAGCATCAACTTGATGCCATTTTCAGTGTTCAATCAGTTGGGATTTCTGGCTCCAAGGCCGGCAAATATTTCAATACAGCTTGCTGACAGGTCTATTACCTATCCACGGGGTATTGTGGAAGATGTCCTGGTTAAAGTTGATAAATTCATCTTCCCGACTGATTTCATCATATTAGACTATGAAGAAGACATAAGTATACCGATCATTCTTGGAATACCATTCTTAGCCACAGGAAGGACCTTGATAGATGTTCAGAAAGATGACTGATAATGCGAGTTCATGATCAAGAAGTCACCTTCAATGTATTCAAGGCTATGAAATTTCCAACAGATGAAGAGGAATGCTTCAAGATTGATTTGGTGGAAAAGGTATTGAATGATGAACTAGAGAACTTGGTGGAACATGAACCTTTGAAGAGTGCTATTGTGGGAAGTTCAGAGATAGAAAATTATGAGATTGAAGAAATTATTTAAATACTTGACATAACTCCACAGTTCAAAAAATTTAAGACGCCTGTTAAGCCATTAAAGATTGTTGGAGAGTCATCAGTGAAATTAAAGCCATCTCTTGAGATGCCTCTAGAACTTAAGTTGAAACCACTTCTCGACCATTTGAGGTATGCATTTTTAAATGATAATTCAAAATTACTTGTGATTATTTCTTCTGCACTAAAATCTTGCCAGGAAGAAAAACTGATAAGAGTTTTGAGAGAGTTCAAATCAGCAATTGGATGGACTATAGCAGATATCAAAGGATTAATCCATCATTTTGTATGCACAAGATCCTACTGGAAGATGATAGCAAGCCTTTAGTGGAGCAACAAAGGAGACTTAATCCAATTATGAAGGAAGTGGTCAAGAAGGAAGTGCTGAAATGGCTGGATGCAGGACTTATTTATCCGATCTCAGACAGCTCATGGGTGAGCCCGGTACAGTGTCTGCCGAAGAAGGGTGGAATGGCTGTGGTCTCCAATGAGAATAATGAATCGATACCGACCAAAACATTGATGGGGTGGAAAGTCTGCATGGACTATCGCAGACTTAACAAAGATACAAGGAATGATCACTTCCCACTGCTGTTTATTGATCAGATGTTGGACAGACTAGTAGATCATGAATTTTATTGCCTTATGGATGGGTATTCAGGTTACAATTAGATTGTGATAGCCCCAGAAGACCAGGAAAAGATAACTTTCACATGTCCATTTGGTACATTCGCTTTCAGAAGGATGTCTTTTGGGTTGTACAATGCCCCAACCATGTTCCAAAGAAGTATAATGTCAATTTTTTTGGACATGGTGGAGCAAAATGTGGAGGTGTTTATGGATGACTTCTCGGTATTTGGTGATTCTTTTGATTTGTGTTTGGAAAATCTAGTGATGGTATTGAGAAGATGTGTCGAGATGAATTTTGTTTTGATTTGGGAAAAGTGCCATTTTATGGTACAAGAAGGAATAATTTTAGGACATAAGGTGTCGAAGAAAGGACTAGAGGTGGACAGGGCTAAATTATAGACCATTGAAAATTTACCTCCACCAACTTCTGTAAAAGGTGTTCGCAGTTTTTTAGGGCATGCAGACTTCTACCGCAGGTTCATTAAAGACTTCTCCAAGATCACAAAGCCATTATGCAGCTTATTGGATAAGGATGCACAGTTTAAGTTTGATGAAGATTGCTTGTCTGCATTTGAGCATTTAAAGAGGAAGTTAAATAAAACACCAATGATTACAACACCGGATTGGGACCTACCATTTGAGTTGATGTGTGATGCTAGTGATTATGCTGTGGGGGCTATTTTGGGCCAATGAATGGATAAGATCTTTCATGTGATATACTATGCGAGCAAGACCCTTACTGATGCTCAGTTGAACTACACCACCACATAGAAGGAACTATTGGCAGTTGTGTATGCTTTTAATAAGTTTCGAGTGTATGTGATTGGGACTAGGGTGATAGTGTACACAGATCATGCGGAAATTCGATACTTGGTGGTAAAGAAAGATGCAATGCCTCAATTAATCAGGTGGATACTTCTGTTGCAAGAATTCAATTTGGAGATTAAGGACAGAAAGGGAACTGAGAACCAAGTGGCGGACCACTTATCTAGACTGGAAAATCCGGGAAGGGATGTAGATGACAAGGTTGTGATTAATGAGTCCTTTCCAGATGAGCAATTATTTGTGGTGAAAGGGGAAGTGCCATGGTTTGCGGATTATGCTAACTACTTAGTGTGCAAGATCATTCCTGCAGACTTGATTGGTTATCAGAAGAAGAAATTTTTGCATGATGTGAAGTGGTTTATATGGGATGAACCGTATTTGTTTAAACAATGTGCTGATCAGATGATAAGGAGATGTATCCCATATAGCGAGACAGAGGGGATTTTGCAGGATTGCTACGCTTCATTATATGGTGGTCACTACGGTGGAGAAAGGACAACGACTAGAGTGTTGCAAGCAGGATATTATTAGCCGATGATTTTTAAAGATGCTTACAGTTTTATCTAGAGATGTGACAGATGTCAAAGAGTTGGGAATATATCGAAAAGAAATAAGATGTTATTGAACACAATCCTCGAGGTTGAAATTTTTGATGTGTGGGGGGAATAGATTTCATGGGGCCTTTCATTTCTTCATGTGGGAATTAATACATCTTATTGGCAGTTGACTATGTTTTTAAGTGAGTAGAAGTGGCAACTCTTCCAACTAATGATGCCAAGGTGGTCCTACGATTTTTACAAAGAAACATTTTTACAAGGTTAGGGACTCCAAGGGCTATTATTAGTGATGAAGGCAGTAATTTCTGTAATTGTCAGTTCACAGCTCTGTTAGCTAAGTATGGGGGGAATCATCGCATAGCTACAACTTATCATCCTCAAACCAATGGCCAAGCATAGGTTTTGAATCGTGAAGTAAAGAGAATTTTGGAGAAAATCGTGAACCCCACAAGGAAGGACTGGTCATTGAAGCTTGACGATGTTGTATGGGCTTACAGGACTGCTTATAAGACGCCATTGGGAATGTCACCGTTTCAGCTGGTTTATGAAAAGGCTTGTCACCTTCCCATGGAGCTCGAGCACAAGGCGTATTGGGAAATCAAGAAGCTCAACTTTGACTTGAAGCTGCAGGAGAAAAATGTGTACTCCAACTTAATGAGTTGGACGAATTCAGGTTGTAAGCTTATGAAAACTCAAATTTATACAAGGAAAAGGTGAAGAGATGGCATGACCGAAAGATTATGGAAAGAGTGTTTGAACCGGGACAAAGAGTTCTGTTGTTTAATGCAGGACTTAAACTTTTTTCCTGAGAAGCTCAAATCAAGGTGGTCAGGGCCATTTACTGTGATAATAGTTTATCCACATGGTGCGGTTGAGGTATTCGACAAATTCCTAGACAAGCCATTTAAAGTGAATGGACAACGGCTTAAGCACTACTATGGTGGTGAGGTTAACAGGCAGAAAGTCACCTCTATTCTTTCCTCTACATGAATGAATCAGAGATAGTCAATCTAATTGACTATAACTTAGCACTCAATGGGAGGCACCCCATTTTTTCTATCCTTACCTCTAGTTTAATTCTTTTGAATCATGTCTATTTTGTATCTGCATGTTTAATTGTTGATAGCACATAATTTTTTATATAAGTGTTGTTAGAGCTGCTTGTGAATGTCATTTCAATTAGGAGTAGCGTATAAAACTTTTTGCTGGGATATATTCATTCATGTATGTTACTTAGTCATGTTTTGATCTTGGAGAGTTGTTATATCTCATAATTGTCAATGTTGTATGTGCAGGTGATTTGCAGAATGTCAATAGCTACTAATTTTTATTTCAAATTGCAGCTCAATTTTTGTCAGGATATAGGGTCGCGTGGCAGCGCTCTTTCCAAGTTTAAAAGTCACACGCCCGCGCCAGAACATCAGGGCGCCCGCGCCATTATCTAGTTCAAAAGTCGCGCGGTCGCACTCGAGACTGGAGCCAGAAAAATTTTTAAGTTTTTAAAACGTGTCTCACCACATCTCTTATATCGGTTACAAGTTAAAGAGTGTGTATCCATCTCTCCCTATAAAAAAGACGCACGACTCTTCTATTCTCCAAATTGTTCTAATTTCAAATTCCTAACTCCTCACCCCACTACACATTATACGCATTCAGTTCCCTTATTCAATTTCAAACTCTTCAACTGATCCTTCATTCACACTACTACAAAACAGTAAATAGATAACACGTAAAAAACGTTGTAGAAGGTCTTACAGAAACGTCGTGGTTAAAGGTGTCATCTATTTGACACCTTTATACAACGTTTTTAAAACGTAGTAGCTTGACACATTACACAACGTTTTTTTTCTTAATAAACATTGTATATTTATTTTCCAAAAGTCATTGGATGCTTGAAAATGTTGTAGATAGTATGATTCCACAACGTTTTCTAGCTTAAAATGTTGTAATTTGATACGTTAGACAACGTTTAGACATATTTATACAACGTTTAAAAGGTGTCATCTATTTGACTCCCTTTATACAACATTTTTAAAACGTTGTAATTTGACTTAAAAATGTTGTAATACATGCATATAACAACTGTTTTTGGATCTCTACCTTAGCAAGCAACAATAGACAACGTTTAAACACATTTATACAACGTTTAGAAGGTGTCATCTATTTAAAGCCAAAATGTATCAAACATTCAAAATATACCAATTACAAATAATATTACTATTCATACATCTCAAATTCAAAATATACCAATTACAAAGAATATTAATACCATCTGTATTCTGATTTTCTCAGAATATTAATACCATCTGTATTCTGATTTTCTCAGAATATTAAAGAATATTAATACCATCTATATTACTATTCATGTTTTTCTCATAAATAATTTCTATCACAATAGATGAAAGCTCTGATATAGCTTGATTACCACCATTGACTGCATCCTTTGAACTATGTGGTGACCTGAATAATATTCATAATTAAATTGTGAGGGAACCATTTAGATGGTCTTATAGCCTATAGGGAATAAATAGGAAAGCTGATCATGTAAACTTACCCTGAAAGTGAATATGGAGAGGAATCCATGTCTGGCTGATATGAATAATTTAGTTCTTCACCACCAAGATCAAAGTCACCCAACAATTCAAAGAAGGAGAAGTTTGGACCCAAAACATCTAAGTTGGGCAAACCAAAGTCAAAATAATCCACTTCCTTTTTAGTCTCAGATGCTGCCTCACAAGTGATTGGTTTATCCGAGTTCGTTGCTATGCCAGAACCATCAAAGTCGAGCTTTCCTTTTACATGATCCATCTTGCTGAACCTTTTCATGTTTGTCTTAATTGGTGAGGAAGAAGAAATATGACAGTTTCTCTCAATTGAATAGAAGGACATTTGTTTAGCAGGACTGACTGTAATCGTCTCCGAAGCAATCACAGTGCAGTTAGTGGATGTCATTTGTTGAGGGGTAATTAGTGGAAGTAGCATTTGTAACTTTTGGTGTAGAAACAAATTTGTCAGTTGGAGAGGATGTTGTTCTGGGAGGTGTATTGGGTTAAGATGAATTACTTGGAGGTGATTGACTAGGCTGATTAAACAAACACTTGGCAACACTGGATCCTTGAACTGGTGACCCACTGGGTATATTAACACGGGGTGATGCTTTAACCGCAGAATATTGTTGACTACTAGTCGACACATTGCTTAGTTGTGTGAGTGTATTTGTATCTGGAAGGGAAAGAATATGAGTAAGTTTAAGTTCGCGAGGTGTTTATGAGGTAGCCATAGCTTTCTAAAAGAACATACCTTTTGCTTGCAAAATTTTGGTGGATGATTGACTACGAGATCTCTTTGCAATAACAGAGGCATCTGAAACATCTTTAGAACCCTTTCTCCTTTTTGAAGTTGGGTGATTTGTGCTAGGTGTAAAAAAAATTTGGGAATCTGTAGGAGTGCTGAAGGGCCTAGATGTCGACATCACAACTAGAGTATTATACAAAGGAAAGCCTGAAGAAATGATAAATAAAAAAAGGGCATTATTCATTAGTCAAAGGATATACATTACATATGTCAACACAGCCTAAGTATAAAGTCACGCCCCAAGTAAAAGTAGATTGCATACTTATGGCCATATGTAGTTCTTGATTGAGAAGCACAAGTCAAACCTTAGATTTGCATCAATTAAATTAGTTTCATAAGGATAAGACATGTCTCTCACATTAATAATGTGGAATGAAGTGGTATTATGACTAAATTAGAGAAGCAACTGTCACAAGACTCTGAGCATCAACAATTCCAGCCTATGTAAAATGCAATAAAAATTATCAGAAAATACAAAAAATATCAGAGAACATTATAATTTATAACCAACTTGACTCATTCCACGCTAAAAAATATGTAAACTGATGTGACCATAAGCAACCTTAGAGACTGCTTATAACACATAGCTTGCTTCACACATAGCTTGCTTCATTAAAGCCTATCAACCAAACTAGCAAGCAAGTCCTAGGCAGAATCGCAGAACATATAAGTTTAAGCCTTTAAGTCCAAAAATTATAGGTATGGCTTACATATGCAGGGATCCTTCTCACAGAAGAAGAAAAGAAATGGAGAAAATGAACAATACGGCATCCAGAAGGCCTGACCTATAATTAAAGAGTACTACATAACTACTCAAGAATTACGTGCTACAAAAACATACCTGACCTATAATTAAAGAAGCATAACAGAACTGAACAATACGGCATCCAGAAGGCCAACCCTTATCTCATCCAACCAGTGGCAAAGCTTGTATTTAAGTTGAAAGATAGTTCACTAGATTTTAATTAAAAAAATCTTAAAATCCCAAAGCAAGCAAAATTGTATCTGGTAAAAAGTAATTAAGAGAAAATTCTAACACATTTTCCTACTACTCAATTATACACCTCTACAACAATAATTTATATACAAAAGTTTATTATTTCAATTTAGGATCACTTCTTCAAGCAAAATAAAAATAAATTCAGGCGCTCACTTTCTAACAACACCCCCTACCTTCTCTCTTTCCTTGGGTCCACACTGATAATGTTTAATCAACTGCACTGCTCATACTTCTTTGCCCCTGCTCAAGGCAATAAGCATTCTAAATTACAAAGGACCAGTGTTGTATGCATAAAATAAAACGTGCTAATGACCGCCAAATTCATTAAAAAAAATCAGAACATTCTACTCGTGGGCAATTCACGAATACTTATTATTGAGAAAATGAAAATCCATTAAAAGAATGCTCCAAGACTAACAGGGATACTCGTATGAACATTTATGTTATTTGTAGGCAAAGGCAGACCGATATGGAATGAATCAAAACATTTTGGGTAAATCATGCTAAAAACTAACCAACTTTTACATTCTGTTACAAGCAAAAGATAGTGTAAACATACATAAAGAAAAAAAATAAAAACTATATCATGGACTGGATGGTTACATGTCCAGTGTGACAATTTTGCCAAGAGTTTAACAAAATCGGAATAATCCAAAGGAACTCCGATTTTTTCTTTCTATTCATTAGGAAAACAAAATGAGTTAGCAGCACTATTAAAATCAAACTAGTGATTTGCTTAATCTCATATTATATCGGACGATATATAGGATTATAGGACCACACCCATGTAAAACACAAATTCAAAAAGAGAGATGGATAATATGGCTTATCAACAAAAAATAGAAAAGTTATGGATTCAGCCCCACATTTACATTACTCTTCAACAAATAACCCATGCTAGAACTGAAACTATTTATTTAATTAGCCATTAGCCTATTAGAAGCATAGCGTGTAATTGGTCCTTTGTCGACGTCGGGATTTTTGAGTGTCCCTTTTCGTTACTTGTTCTTTGGTGTTCTCATGTTAATGTGAGATTTGTTTGAAAAAACAAGTGAAAAATACCCAACACGTATAATGTCGACGATTTGACTTTAAGAGTCGCCAGTTGGTGTATTTAACTGGTTGCACCAACGCAACCGAAAAAGGTTTGCACATTGACCTAGTGATTTGGCACTGCTAGACGGGTCTATGAAACTGAAATTCATTTTGGGTCCAGGGGCTTGATTATGCAGAGGGAAGGTGTTAGGCACCCCCCGACATCCGTGTTACCACGGTGACCGCCACTCTTTAAAGAAATTATTATATGAATGTGTGTGTGTGTGTGTGGATCAATGTGCAATTATTTGAAAGAAAGTAGCGAGGCCTCGCTAGCACCTATATACCTACAGAGTTTGAATTTTATAGAAAATTGGTTTTAACCAAGATTTAGCAATGAAGTTTTGTAAAAAGGGTTTTTCAAACCTGCTGCTCAATAAGAATTGAGACCTTTTCATACTTCCATTTTATTATTAAATGTTAGAAACTTGTTTGCTTTTATTTTTGAGATGCGAAACATTCTTGAGAAAATAATATCTGGCGATCTTAGAACTCCTCATGGGCATAATGACCATCCGAGGAAATTCGAGACCTTTGTAAAATAATGTACAAGCCGCCTATGACTGTAGAAAACGTCCATCATGGGAACCGAATCTAGATTCAAAGATTATCTTGAACACTGTGATCACATGATTCCTAAGCTCACGTGATACTACAATTTGTATGGAAAGCGATAGCGGTTATATATATATATAAAGCTATAAATATATATACATGAACATGATCAACCGCCACGTAGTAAACTCCGGGAGAAAGTCGTAAAAGCGATCAATTGCCACGAAATAAACACCGAGCGAGGATGGAATATAAATAAAGTTGTAAAAGGCCACGAAGTGAACTCCAAGTAAATATATCGATATATATATATATATATATATATATATATATATATATATATATATATATATATATATAAAAGCAATTAAACGCGCTCCGCACTAAAGTCTAGGCTCAATCGAGGCATAACTCAATAATGTTAGTCCATATATGAAATATATACATATATATAAGTATATATAGATATAAATGAAAACCACGGATAGAAGTTAAAAGGCAAACGCACACAACACGACTCTCAATGCGTATATAATGATTATACTATATATGAGAAGAAGGCTTTATATAATGTAAGAAGGCTTATAGTGGTACGCCAAAGTAGACTTCTATGACTTTAAATGGATAAACACTCGACTCATGGGATAAAAGATAGCTATATGTGAGCTAACAAGTGTTTAAAAGTGAGGAAACACTTAAAAGATGTGTATGCAGAGTAAAATGGACAGGGCTTCCTCACCTTTTTCCCTCTCTTCTCTTCTCAAATGGCTGACCCCAAGGCTTGTATATATAGCGGATGGTAGCGCGGTACACTTGGCGGCCCATAGATTAGTTGTACCTGCGGCTAGTCGTGATGCATCCGAGCCTCGTGGGTCCTGTCGTCTCGTAGTACGTGCACTCATGCACTGTAATGTCCGCTCAAACTTGCAGAACTTCAATCCGAGCATCCGAACGAGGTATATCTGACCTTCTTTAGACCGCTTGTTGAGAGTTACGCAATGACATGGATTAGAGGTTGTACAAAGTCAAGAAGAGGGGTCTATGCCCATGGTCTTAAAGCTTCAAATTCTATCCAAAGTACTGTCACACGTAATAGTCACTCGGGATTGTCAATCCTCGGTTCTTGTTGGACATTATTGGATATATGTATGTATGAAGTGTTGAGATGACGTACCATTGTCGAATGAACAAGATGACGTTTGACTCCTCGCCGGGGTTATCGCCGGTTTGAGTTGAAAGTAGATGTTGATCAGGGTTACAGCTGAGATTGGACTACTTGTTGGTATGACGCGATATCATCTTGTTGAGACAGTAAGATGACGTGTTGACTCCTTACCAGGGTTATCGCTGGTTTAAACGGAAAGCAGGCATTGCTTAGGGTTACATCCGAGATTGGACTGCTGCTTGTTTGTATGTCTCACTGCCATCTGTGGGTGTTCTTGTCTGCCCGTTATTAGCTCCGAGTCTGAGGTATGTGTGCCTCGACTGGATGTCTGGGGTTGAAGCTGATTGCATATGTTTGAAACAAGCATTTCCGGGGTTATCGCTGGAACTACAATGGCATCCCTTGGAGCTATCACCAAGGATGGGGTTGCTACTCCTAGTGTTGTCTCTGGGGATTTGGGCTGGCGTCAGCGGTGTTATCGCCGAGACATGGACTATCTCTCTCGGTGTTGTTCTTGGGTCTTTTGATTTGCATATCTCGGGGTTATATCTGAGATTTGGAAATGACATTCCTGGTGTGTGTCCCGGGTTGAGATGATGTTCCCGGTTTGTGTTCTGGGTTGGAACTAAACTTTCGGTAGTATCCGGAATAGATGTAAGCTGTCTTTAAGGGTTATCTCCAAAAGATGAATCTACCCTCATGCAATGACAGTAATAGGAGTGCAGAAAATTTTGAGTGTCTACAGATGCCCCTCTTTATCATATTCATGCAATGCAAGGCATAGATAGGATAAAGAATCCTAGACACTTGAAATGCAAGCAAGATAAACATGATGCTATATGCAGCAACATGATGCAAATGTATGATGCATGATTGCCATGTATACCTGTTGGGATGACAATTAGTGATGGCTTGGACATGCGATCCAAGTCTCCAAGGATGTTGACGTTGGGGCTATCACCAAAGTCTTAAATCCTAGACACTGGCTTATATTCCATAGAGGTACCTCTTGTGTGTAAGAGATCCGTGGGGATAAAGCTTTATGCATTTGAGGATGTGTATAACATATTCCCTCATTACGCAGATTCTTGCCAATAGTTTTGTCATGCAATGATTAGGGTTGCTCGATCTTCACTGATGTGTGTATCATCGGATAGATCCCTGCTGGGTGTATTGTCAAGGCTACTTGACCGTCATTGATGTATGTGTCAATGGTAGCATTGTGTTATAGCCCTTGCTGGGGAAGGTTGCTTCAATGGGTTTACTTGCCATCGGCTGATATGACGTCAAGGTTGCTTGACTTTCATTGATGTGTGTATTAATGGTTGCATTGCATTGTAATTCCCGCCGAGGATACGTAGATGCTTTGAAAGATGTGCATTGATGACCCTTGAGGGATCGGGGATACATAGAGGCGTTTGAAGGATGTGCGGATCGTAGACCCCTAATCGTTGGCGATACGTAGATGTTGATAACTTCGGTGTTGTAACCCACGCCGGGGAGGTTTGATATATCATGGTTTTGCGTTGTAACCCCCGCCGGGGAGGTTTAGGGTTGTGACCCTACAAATGACGGCATCGGACCTTTGTGGGGTATTGCCGAGCATGGTTTATGAAAGCTGAGCTCATTTGTATAGTAAATCTCCATCAGACATGGTGATCGTAGATGATTTATTACAGCATACTATGACCCTGTTGATGTTTCAGGTTCCTCCAGGATTTGTAGAGGGCATACTAGAGCACTGGGTATCAGACATACATGTATTCCGATTTGGGACCCAAGAGTTGACTCCTACTTTGGAGGAGTATACACGGTTGACGATGCTGCCGCTGGACAGACCTTGCGTGCATATGGCTGCTGGAGACATGAGTAGACAGTTCATGACCCTCACCAGATTGAGACATAGAGTGGTCTAGGACGAGATTACATCCGGCCACGTGATATCCTAGCGTTTCCTATTTGATAGGTTTGGTTCTGAGGATAGCTATGCACGGCATTCCGGGGATTTCACCACACTAGAGGACCATTGGCGTTCAGCCAGAGTAGATGTACTGCTTCTATATGTATTGTCATACGTCTACATGCCGCAGTACATGGATGAGCTAGATATCGGTGTCATCATGGCAGTGAGAGCTCTTAGGGAGGGTCATACCATCATACCGATGATTGTTGCAGAGACCTTGAGGTCAGCTACATACTGCTGCACTTATCTGGCAAGAGTGTTTACAGGTAGGTAGGTCATGCTGTATGTGTGGTTTATGTCACACTTGAGACCGATTAGCACATTTAGACGGTAGGGGTTTTGTTTCACCTAGGAGATAGCCATGTCGTACTCCTTTCAGCTTACAGAGTGCATAGATGCTGCATCGTGGTCAGCTTTCTTGGCAGGGATTAGGGATCCATTCGCCATATTGCCGTGTTCAGAGATTAGTTCACCCTACAACTTCATTACTCATGCTCCGGGCATGGATTATCTCCCTCTGGTTGGATTGAGGGGCATGATCACTTACCACCCATTGGTCGTGATGTGTCAGTTTGACTAGTTTCAAGATTTTCATCCATGTGAGGGGGCAATGAGTCAGCGCTTCGCGTCACAACGTTTATCCACGGAGGACAGATCCAGGTTGTATGCTTGTTGGGATCGGCGAGAGCTAGCTGAGTTTTCTGTTACTCATCCAGGTTGTTCTGTATAGTATTCTGTATGGATGGAGATAGAGACTGCATTGGCTGTGGCAGTATCCACAGTGCAGGGGTTTGATTCTAATGATGAGGAGCCTATAGAGGAGGCTATTATTCCCACCGATGACTTAACTGCTGGGCTCCCAGCATTTATGATGGATTCTCCCACCCCTAGTGCCACTGTTACTTAGTATTCGGCACAACATTTTGAGTAAAGCTTACATCTGATGACCTATGAGAGAGATCAGGCTAGAGCTGCGATGTTGACAACTCTTGATGAGAGAGACCTCGCTCTATTAGAGAGGGATGAGGCTAGATCAGCCAGGGATGCATTGATCGGGGAGCGGGATGCCGCCTTATCTGCAAGGGATGTGGCCATTGCAGATAGTACTTTCGTTAGATCCCAGAAGACTGTTAGTCTTACCGATATGAGTGCCTACATTGATGAACACTACGCCACCATGTAGTTAGCCTCTGATCTGCTAGCTCGTGTAGATACCCTTGGGTAGGAGTTTGCAGCGCTACCTCCGTCTTCAGAGAGGGATGCTATGTTAGATCTGATAGTCCGCATACACACATATCTGTAGATAGCTTTGTATTTTCCTGCATAGACTAGCTTAGCCATTTTGTCATGTACAACACAGATGTATATATCAAACAATATTATATATGGTAGGGAAATATATTTTGATTCACTTCCTTTTTAGTTATGCCTTGATACTTGCTTGATATTTGCCAGTTTCTTCAGGGCCTTGTGATCTTGATGTATTCTGAACTTATCTTTGATAGATGGACATTGAGATGTCGCAAGATCTCTTAGAACGGATCATTGATTTCTGTAAATCCCTACCATCTTTGGTGTCTTTGGACTGGTATCTGTATGGAAAAGTGGAGAGGAGGGTGGTTTCTTCCTCTCTGAGATTGACCACACCACAGATGGTCGCCAGTATTTCTATTTGTGAGAAGCCTAGTTAATTCCATCTCTTATGGGTTGGTATTGCTCTTTGAGGCACAATCGCAGCTTAGATAGTCACCGAATCTTCTATTTGTTAGAAGAGTTTGGGTAATTCCATCCCTTTGATCTGAAACCGATGAAATGGGGCGAATTGAAGGTAGATCCCGATGCAGTGTGACAAGTATGTTGTTACGGTAGGGGTTAGGCGCACCATGAATGGTCGCCACGTACTCTATTGAAGAGGAGATCAAGTCTGTGTAGTTCGAACCTAGTGTAGGAGGTTCAATGCTGAATGCGGAAGGCAGATGGGTGTAAAAATGTTTTTGTTGTTTTTGTAATTTTTGTGAAGAAAGGGCAGAAATGTTTTTGTTGTTTTTTGTTGTTGCGACCGGGCAATATAGAATATGGTTACCTACGTACCCCCGGGAGTGTGGGAGATCAGGTCGACGTAATTTGCCCCTCAAGACGAATCACAACTGAATAGAAACGTGAATCCCATGTGCAGGCTATACTGCGGGGAGAAGAAAGTTTGATCCCATAATGGGGATAAACTGCAAGTGTGGAAAAAGTTTGATCCCGTCTTTAGAACAAACTGCAAGCATGGAAAAGTTTAATCCCGTCTTCAGGATAAACTGCAGGTGTGAAAGGTTCAATCTCGTCTTTAGGATAACCGAAATTGAGAAAGGTTCAATCCTGTCTTCAGGATAATCGAAATTATATGGAAGGTTTGAATTGAGGTAAAACCAGGCTGCTGGCTTGAAGTGTATGTTTCCCTGAGGGGCAGAAGAGTATGTAAAAGGGTGATAGGGTTCAAAATCGGAATGACTGGTGATTTGATGATCAGCACCAGGATGTTTGTTTGATGGTAACTTCAGACATAGTACCGTTTCGCGGTGTCCGAGTTCATAAAGTCGTGGAAATTCATCGCAATCCATTTCTGCAATGAGAGAGCACCTCTGTCAATACTTCCTTGACAACAAATGGGCCTTCCGAGTTAGGAGCGAATTTTCCTTAGACCGATCTTGGTGGTCGATGATCTTCTTCAAAACCATGTCGTGTTGTTTGAATTGCAGTAGTCGAACTTTTTTACATTGTAGGATCGATGCGATCCTTTGCGATATAATGACCATGGAAGATAGGCTGCAGATCTCCTTTTAAATCGTAGAGACAATTGGTGATACATCTTGTACCCACCGGTCTTCATCCAAGTGAGCATCCATCAATACTACGAGGATTCCATTTCCACTTCTATGGGGACCACCGCTTCCATCCCATAGACAAATGAGTAGAGGGTTGCCCGGTGGAAATACGCATGGAAGTTACTGTAGGCTAATAAAAGTCGAGGAGGCAAGAGGTCGGACCATCCTTTGTGATTGGCGGACATTTTCTGCATGATCTTTTTAATGTTTTTATTAGCCGCTTCAACAGTACCATTCATCTTTGGATGGTAGATGACTGAGTTGAGATGTTTAATGTGGAATTTTCTGCATAACTTCTCCATCATTTTTTTGTTGAGGTTCTTAGCATTGTCTGACACAATGACCTCTAGTTGTCCATATCGATAGATGACATTGTTTCTGATGAAAGAAATGATAACTTCTTTAGTAATCCTGGGGAAGGAAGCTGCTTCTACCCATTTGGTGAAGTAGTCGATCATGGTGAATATGAATCGATGTCTATTACTGGCTTTGGGCTCGATGGGCCCGATCACGTCCATTCCCCACATTGAGAAGGTCCATGGCGAACTCATATCGTGGAGTTCCCTTGGAGGGGTGTGGATAGCATTCCTATGAATCTGGCATTGATAGCACCTCTTGACGTGATCATCACAGTCAGCTTTGAGTGTAAGCCAATAATGTCCCGTTCTGAGAATTTTCTTGACAAGTAGGGGTCCGCTCATGTGAGGGCCGCATACTCTACCATGGATCTCATCCATGAGTCTCTAAGCTTGGTCTTTATCCAGACATCTGAGGAGACCTAATCCTGCATCTCTTTTGTAGAGTGCATCTCCGCTCGGGTAGAATTTCATAGCAAGTCGATGAATCCGTCTCTTCTCAGTTAGGCTCGCCTCAACGGGTGTAGATCCATCTCGTAGATACTCCTTGATGTGCTGATACCAGGGATTGTGGATGGGAGGTAGTTTATCCGATACTTCTCCAATGTAATTCCCATAGACTGGGGTTCTTTGCAGAGCAAGCGTGATGTTTGGCATGTTTTCCTTATCCGGTATGCAAACCAAGGAGGCCAACGTTGCTAATGCGTCTGCAAAATCATTCATATTATGAGGAATGTGAAGAAAGGAGATTTCTTTGAACTCCAAAGCCATCTGTAAAACTTGCTGATGGTAAGACAACAAATGTAATTCTTTGGTTTGATAGATTCCTGTGGATTGTTTGATTACCAATTCAGAATCCCCAAAGACAGTTAACCGCCTGATGCCCATTGAACGGGAAAGTTTTAGCCCCATGATATAGCCTACATACTCAGTTGTGTTGTTGGTGCTGACAAACTGCAATTTGACGGCGATGGGATACTGCTCCCCCGTTGCAGATATTAGAACTGCTCTAGCTCCGGAGCCTTCTGAATTAACAGCTCCATCAAAATATATTCTCCCACGTACGGCATGTATCATACCGATGTTGTATCTGAACTGTCATTACCCCTTCGTTGGGAAAACAGGTTTCTAAGGGTTTGTAATCCCCTGCAGGTGCGGCGGCCAGTTGATCCGCAATTCCTTTACCTTTGACAGACTTTTACATCACGTAGCCGATGTCAAATTGCTGTAGGATCAACTGCCATCTGGACAGTCGATAATTCAGTATGGGCTTGCTAAACACATACTTGAGAGGTTCCATTCGGGATATGAAATGGGTTGTGTGACCATGGAGGTAATGCTGTACCCTCATGGAATCCTATGCTAAAGCACAACAAGTCTTCTCAATCAGAATGTACTTGTGTTCACTGATGCTGAATCTTTTGCTGATGTAATATATAGCTCGTTCGTGGCCTCTATTGTCTTTTTGCCCCAACATACAGCCCATGACATTGTCATTTATGGACAGGTACATGAACAGGGGAACATCATCCCTGGGAGGTACCAAAATAGGAGTGTTAATCAGTTGCTCTTTGATTGTGAGGAAGGCTTTCTGACACTCATCGTTCCATTTCATGGAGGATTTCTTCCTTAACAACTTAAAGATTGGATCACAGGTTGCTGTGAGTTGAGAAATGAACATGCTAATGAAGTTGTCTCTTCCCAAAAATCCCCGTATTTCCTTCTCTGTCGGAGGAATGGGCATTTCCTTAATGGCCTGGATTTTGGTAGGATCCAGTTCAATCCCTTTGTGTCTGACTAGGAAACCTAGCAACTTGCCTGACTTAACACCAAAGGCGCACTTGGCGGGATTCAACTTCAAGTTATACTTACGCAAGTTGTTGAAAAGTTTTGTGAGATGGTCTAAGTGGTCCTCCTCCTTTCGGGATTTGACAATGATGTCATCCACATAGATCTCTATCTCATTGTGCATTAGATCATGGAAAAGAGCCATCATAGTTCGCTGATAGGTTGCCCCGGCATTGATGAGGCCGAATGACAACCGTCTGTAGCAAAAGATTCCCCAAGGCGTGATGAAAGCAGTTTTCTCACGATCTTCATCAGCGACCATAATTTGATGGTACCCCGCAAAGCAATCAGCAAAGGAGTACATGTTGTATTGAGCAGTATTGTCAATAAGAATGTGGATAAATGGCACGGGAAAGCTATCTTTAAGGCAAGCTTTATTCAAATCCCGATAATCCACGCAGACTCGCACCTTTCCCCCTGGTTTAGGCACGGGAACAATGTTGGATATCCACTCTTGATATGTAGACACCATGATGATGCTAGCTTGAAATTGTTTCACAATTTCTTCTTTAACCTTTAAACTCCACTCAGGTTTCAATCGCCTGAGATTTTGCCTGACTGGCTTGAATCCTTCTTTAATGAGAAGGAGATGAAGAACAATGTCAGTGGACAAACCCACCATGTCTTCATGAGACCATGCAAACACATCCTGGAATTGGGTTAACAGTACAACCCTATCATTCCGTTGATTTGTGGTAAGGTTTGAACCAATTTGGATAAGCTTAGGGTTGTCTAAGGTTCCAATATTGAAAGGAGTGGTTTGATCAAGATTGGGTTTGGGTTTATCTGCGACCCATTCCTCAATCTCCCGAGGTGTCTTAATGTCCTCTTGAATGTCCCTCAAGTCTGAGTCCAACTTTGCATCAAAGTTACAGCCCTTGTGGAGAGAAGGCACCTCATCAGCAATTACAGACACATCTAAATTCAGAGTACCTCGTCGACCAATGCATAGAGTGCTGCTCCAATTGTCGAGGGAAAAGTCCCGATGGACTGCAGTGATGAAAGGATCGTCATTGTCCTTCTTTTCCCGAATGATAACCATGACATCTGGGCAATCATCGTCTGGGGTGTATCTGTTTGTATGTTCATCATGAACAATGACGCGGATGCCTGCCATCATCGAGGCAAGTCATGTTTACGTTTTTGTTCATTTCCTTCCGCTTCGGGATCAGGAATCAGCACATCTTTTGCTTTGATTGGCACTGGTTTCAGAAACAGCATAGCCACAACATGGGCTGTCACCTTTACTGGAGATTGTATTAACTCATGAGGTAAAGGTATAGAAAATCGTCGTGTGGCGGAAGCTTGAGGAACCTGCTCGTGCTTATAAGGATTCATGTGCCTGAAACTGGCAGAATAGCCTAATCCAGCTGTTCTAATTTGATTAGACATTTGGATAGGGTTCTTAATACCCTGCTTATCTTTACCAAGCCCTTGTCTAGGTTGATGACCCAATGACATCATTTCTTGAGTGGCCGACATAACCTTGGCAGAAATCTTGGGTACGGGAAATGGCGCTCCAATAGAATGGTATTGAGTGTTACTCACTTCCAGAGTATGGAAATTGGTCGGTTCAACTTCTGAATTGAAGCTGATAATTGGTAGAGCTCCTTGTTCAGGACATTCCGGCTCAGCGTTGACAGTGACTAGATTGTTGTTGATAATGTATTTGAGTTGTTGATGTAAGGTGGAGGGAATAGCTCCAGCCATGTGTATCCATGGTCTCCCCAATAGCAGGTTGTATCCCGAGTCTATCTTGAGGACGTGGAAGGATACATTAAATGTATTTGGACCAATCTCAATTGGCAATTCAATCTTTCCGATGGCATTTCATCGGGATCCATCAAAAGCTCTGATAACCGTATGGCTGCTTTGGATCCGCTTGAGATTGATATTCATTTTCACTAAGGTGGCATAAGGACAAATATTTAGAGATGAGCCTCCATCTATCAATACTCCTGCTAACATGTACCCGGAAGACAAAACTGCAATGTGCAATGGCTTGCGATGGCCAGGTCTTCCGGGAGGTATATAAATCATCAATGAAGGATATCACATTGTTGTTGAAAATGTGATCAACAAAATGTTGAAATTTTTCCACATTCACTGATTTTGGCAAGTAGGCTTCTTCTAAAACCTTCAACAAGATCTTCCAATGATCCTCGGAAGAGAAAACCAAATCCAGTATCAAAATCTGGTGTGGAGCTTCTCACAAGCTTAAAACCACTTTGGCTTCATTGTGGCCCATAGTACGGAGGAATTTTTCAATCTTCTCCCTGGGTAGCTTCCCCTTTGCTTCGCAAGTAGGTTTGGTAACCTGTTGAGGAAGGTACAGTGGATTCTCCTTCGACACTGTAGTAGTAGTGTGAGACGTGGATCCTTTAGCTTTTCCATAATTCCATGGAACATTGTGTAAGCTGACAACGGGATATTATGGTCTGCAAGATAAAGAAATTGGCTCTGGTGCGGCCACTTTCAAAGGATTGTCAGCTCCTTTGAGTTGAATTGGTTGTATGGGAAATACTTTGACAGTCTCATCATCCACTTCGGATATAACTGCTACTGATCCCTTCCATTTGGTAGGACATGTGTTCCCCTCCTTGAGTTGCACAGTGTAATCATCTGCCATTTGCAGGACACCGCTATCAATAAGATTCTGAATGAGATGGCAGAGTGCCCAACATTCTTCTGTGCTGTGACCGCGAGAATATGAATGATATTGACACATTTCATCAAGATTGAACCGTCCTGAGCGGGGATTGATTGGAGGGAGAAGGAATGTAATTCTTCCTTCGTTGATCAACATTTGAAGTATCTCCTCCATAGATTGGCCCAAATATGTGAATTCCCTTTGATTGGCAAAATCCCGACGGGTTTTAGCACTTGCTCGCTTTGTAACCTTATCCTCCATAGCTTTACTTTTTGAAGGTGTTGATGGAGCATTCATAACAAATGGAAGGAGATAGGCATGCTCCTGCCTGTTTAATTGGCGTGTGACTTGATGATGGTGAGTCATCAGTTCTGCTAATTGCTCAATTTGTTTGCAAAGAGCTTTCATCTTCCATTCCATGGTAAACTGGAACTTTGCATAATCCCATTTGTCAACACCATCTTTGAGGGGTTGGGATGATTCGCCAGTGGAACCTTGTTCAGTGCTCCAACTGATCATGTTAACCTCTTCTTTGTGTTGAGGAAGAGGATTGTCTTGCACATGAGGTTGATCTGGTTTGGTGACCACGATCTCACCATTGTCTATCAGATCCTGAATCTTATGCTTCAAGGCCCAACAATCTTGAGTATCATGTCCGGGTTCCTCGGCATGATAAGCACACTTCCGAGTAGCATTAAAAACCCTCCCATTATGGTTGGCTGGTGGAAGAAGATGTTTAATTTTCTTCTGAGCAGTCAGAAGAGTAAGAATATTCTTGAGCGAGTCCCCTAAGGTGTGAATGTCCAAGGTTGCTTTACTTCTCCACTTTTAGGCAATGGAGGGTTTGAAGATTGTGCTGGAAAAGGGGAGTAATTTCTCTTCTACATAGGCATGCTTGGATTGCCTTTTTATCCTTGTAGTATCAAGGAAACATCCTCCTCTTTTTTCTTATGGACCCTCCAGGGGTTGTTTTCATAAGATCCGGACTGGATGTGCTCAACAACAGCTTTAAGCGCGGCTAGGTCTTGAATTTTACCAGACTTCATTCCCATTTCAGCCATTTCTCGGTGCTTAATCATTTTAGAGAATGGTTTGCCAAAACCAGCTAGAACTCTTTCATAGAAAGGAGCTTCTTGTACATCTATGAAAGTCATGACCATTTATGATTCCGTCATGCAAGGAATAACTTGAGCAGCAAGGCGCCTCTACCTTTGAGCGTACTCTCTAAATGAATCATTAGACTGTTTCTTGACCTTGGTAATTTGGTACCGGTCAGGAGCCATCTGAGATTGAAAACTGTATTGAGTAAGGAAGGCGTGAGCCAGCTCTTCCCAGCTATGGATCTTAGAGTTGTCTAATCTGGTATACCATGAACAGGCTTCCCCAGTCACACTTTTCTGAAAAAGCTGCATTCGAAGCTTTTCATTTTCCGCATAAGACCCAAGTTCTTCAATGAACACCTTTAAATGTGTATAAGGATCCCCTAATCCGTCATATTTCTCAAAATCAGGGGTCTTGAATTTCTCTGGATAATGAACACCTGGGAATATGCAAAGGTCTGTATATGAAACACTGCCATGTGTTCCAATTCCTTTGAGAACACGAATAGTTTCATCCATTTGAAGGACCTTCTTCCTGATATCACCATTGTCTGGATCTCCTTTGAGATGGGTGTTTTCTAGGTCTTTGTTAGTTGTATCAAACTGAAGTTCTGGAATTATTTTTTCCAGACCTTGAACTCCTCCTTGTGTAGAGGATTCTGTATGTGTAGGTATCTTCGTACCCTAAGTAGATTGGTGTAATTCTTTCAGTAGAACAACCAAGTTTGTGATTTGTTTACTCAATCCGTCAAATTCTTCTCGGGAAACAGCATTAGACTGGTCAGAAGAAGACATGATTGGCTATAGGCTCGCAACCTTTTTTGATTTTGAGCGGGTAACAGGCCCAACTACTTCCCTACAAAAGACTTACGTAGTTTAGTCTTAGGGTAATATAAATGTTATCATAACATGTCCGTTTAGGAATTTTTTCGTGCAAAACTGGTTGTTAATTGATAACATGTCATGCATGCACATATATTCTTCATATTTTCCATTACATATGGATGAACATGGAATAAATTACAAGTAAATGCTTTTACAAGTAATTGAAAAATAGAAAGTATGAATAGACTTTCCTCCGTGTTTGGTTTATCAGAGGCTGACCTATCTTACGGTTACTCTCTCGGATTTTCGGCATGAAGGTTCCCAGATCATCGCAATCTACTCGACGGAAAGTTAATCCGGTCTTTCAACTGGAGCGAATCTGAGTGGTGCCTTTCCTGAGCCCCGGGGAATCATTCTTCCCACAAGTCTAGTAATCAAACACCGACAGGATAGCCTCCTGTTGGAGGAACCACACAACATACATTCACATACAACGTGTCTCACCGTTTATGCAAAATGATGACATGTGCGAACCACTAATATCACAGATAGATATTTAGCAGTGCAGTAATTAAAATGCATTTGTACACATTTATCAAAAATGTAAATGCAACATTCACACACAAGCATATAATAATTTTGAAAAGCTTATAATAGCGGCTTAAGCCCTCTTACTGGAGTCCCCAGCAGAGTCACCACCTGTCGACGTCGGGATTTTTGAGTGTCCTTTTTCGTTACTTGTTCTTTGGTGTTCTCATGTTAATGTGAGATTTGTTTGAAAAAACAAGTGAAAAAGGTCCGACATGTATAATGTCGATGATTTGACTTTAAGAGTCACTAGTTGGTGTATTTAATTTGGTTGCACTAACTTGAATCAAAAAAGGTTTGCACATTGACCCAGTGATTTGGCACTGCTAGACGGGTCTGTGAAACCGAGATTCATTTTGGGTTCGGGGACTTGATTATGCGGAGGGAAGGTGTTAGGCACCCCCCGACATTCGTGTTACCACGGTGACCGCCACTCTTTAAAGAAATTATTATATGAATGTGTGTGTGTGTGTGTGGATCAATGTGCAATTATTTGAAAGTAGTGCGAGGCCTCATTCGCACCTATATACACAAGGTTTGAATTTTATAGAAAAATTCAGTTTTAACCAAGATTTAGCAATGAAGTTTTGTGAAAGAGGTTTTTCAAACCTTGTGCTCAATAGGAATTGAGACCTTTTCATACTTCCATTTTATTATTAAGTGTTCGGCTTGTTTGCTTTTATTTTCGAGATGAGAAGCATTCTCGAGAAAATAATATACAGTAGTGTCGAACTCCTCATGGGCATGATAGTCATCCAAGGAAATTCAGACACTGTAAAATAATGTACAAGCTGCTTACAGCCAGAAAACGTCTATTATGGGAAACGAATCTAGATTCAGTATACTGAACCTGTGATCACATGATTCCTAGGCTCACATGATACTGCAATTTGTATGGAAAGCAGTAAGCAGTTATATATATATATATAAGCTATAAATATATATACATGAACATGATCAACCGCCACGTAGTAAACTCCAGGAGGGACAAAATGTAAAGAAAGCTGTAAAAGCGATCAATTGCCACGAAGTAAACACCAGGCAGGATGGAATATAAATAAAGCTATAAAAGGCCATGTAAGTGAACTCGAACTGTGCCCGAGAAATATAAATATATATATATATATATATATATATATATATATACAAATATATATAAAAGCGATAAGCGCGACTTTGGATGTGAATCCGGGCTCATCGGATATGTCCGACAACAATTATATATATATATATATATATATATATATAGATAGTAAACGACCTGGATGTAAATCCGGGCTCATCGATATGTTCGATAATTAATATATATATATATATATATATATATATATATATATATATATATATATATATATATATATATGGAGCCCTTCCATAGCAATCGGTTGCTATGGGTACTGTGCAACACCCCTTTTTGGACCGTTGATAAACTTATTGGAAGGGTGAGATTGAAACATAATATACCCAGTAGTAATAACTTGTATTAGCTTTTATTTTAATATGAGGACCCCACCATAGTCAACATGTTGTCAGTTTGTTTAACTAAAACGAATTTTTAATATTAAATAATACGACCAATGAAGTGCGACATGCAAACTTGTATATAAAAAAAAAAAAAATTAATAGTAAGAGCCTCTTGAAACACAAAAAAAAAAAAAAAAAATTAAATAGTAAGAGCCTCTTGAAATTAAAAAAAAAAAAAAAATACAAATAGTAAGAGCCTTCTTACTACAAAAAAAAAAAAATAATAATAATACAAATAGGTTGAGCCTCTTGAAACAAAAAAAAATTAAAAAAATCTAAACTCACACTAACAAATATTTGTTATAATAACAAATATTTTATTATAAAATATTTTATAATAACAAATATATGTATCATATTTTATAAAAACAAATATTTTATAATAACAAATATTTTATAATAACAAATATTTTTATATTTTATAAAATATAAAATAGGATATAAAAATATTTTATATTCTTTATTTGTTATTATAAAATATTTGTTTTTATAAAATATTTGTTTTTATAAAATATTTTATATTCTTTATTTGTTATTATAAAAATATTTGTTATTATAAAATATTTTATATTCTTTATTTGTTATTATAAAATATTTGTTTTTATAAAAATATTTGTTTTTATAAAATAACAAATATTGTTATAAAAACAAATATTTTATAATAACAAATATTTTATAATAACAAATAAAGAATATAAAATATTTTTATATCCTATTTTATATTTTATAAAATATAAAAATATTTGTTATTATAAAATATTTGTTTTATAAAATATGATACATATATTTGTTATTATAAAATATTTTATAATAAAATATTTTTATTATTACAAATATTTGTTAGTGTGAGTTTAGATTTTTTTTTTTGAGTTTAGATTTTTATTTTTTTTTTTTTTTTTTATAGCAAGAAAAAGAACTTATTTGTTTTAAATTATTTTATTTTTGAATATATATATATATATATATATATATATATATATATATATATATATATGGGAGCCCTTCCATGTAGAACCTTTCTTATGGATGTCTTTATCTAACACCCCTTTTTGGATAGTTGATAAACTTATTGGAATTTGAGATTGAAATATAAATATACCAAAGTAGTAGTAGGAGCTTCTCTAAGCTTTTATTTTAATATGAGGACCCCACCATAGTCAACATGTTGTCGGTTTGTTTAACTAAATTGAACTTTTAATATTAAATAATAATGCGGCCAAGTATATGCAGTTCAGAAGCTTGTATATAAAAAAAAAAAAAAAAATTTCAAATAGTAACAAGCTCTTTACGACTTAAAAAAAAAAAAAAAAAAAATTCAATAGTAACAAGCTCTTACGGCTTAAAAAAAAAAAAAATCTAAACCGTAACAAGCTCTTATTTTTATAAAAAAAAAAAAAAAAAAAATCTAAATAGTAATAAGCTCTTATAAACAAAAAAAAAAATTTTTTTTAACAAATGTTTTTATAACAAATGTTTTTATAAAAAATAATTTATAACAAATGTTTTTATAACAAATATTTTTATAACATATAAAAAACATTTTATAAAAAAATTTTATAACAAATGTTTTTATAACAAACATTTTTTAAAAAAAAAATAACAAATGTTTTTTATAACAAATGTTTTTATAAAATAATTTATAACAAAAAATAAAAACATTTTTATAACAAATGTTTTTAAAACATTTTTTTTTTTTTTTATTTTAAGTAAATTGGAGCTTATGCAAACTTAATACTTTTTTTTTTATTTCGGTAGGTAGAAGCTTATCTTAGCTTAATATTTTTTTCTTCTTTTCTCCATTATATGTTGTTATTTCGACAAATTAAAATAAAATAAAATAAAAAAAAAAACAACTTGGTAATTATATAGCTTTATCATTTGAAGAAAAAAAAAATTTGGATATACCAACTAGTAGGCTTTGAACAGATTCGAACTTCATGACCTCATGCACCAATACCTCGTCATATGACCACTTTAGAAAGCACCACAGGCCTAAGCTTGCTAAGTTTAACGAGGATATATCCTTATAGAAAAACTTCACCATCCCCAAAATCTATATTCTTGCATTACTATTATATTACGATTTATTATTATTAATAAATTTATATTATTAATTGGATTTTCTAAATAGAAATAAGTTAATATCTATATTTATTATTATCCCTTTAATATGTTTTCTTATCTTTGTAATAATATCAATAAAAAGATTATTAATATATTAAAAATAAATATCATTCTTTAATAAAATATAAATAATGATCATTATAAATCTTGTATTATTAGTATTAATAATTTTATTATTAAGCGATGATTATTAGTAATGATTTTATATATTAAGCAATGATTTTATTATTAAGAAATGATTTTATTATTAATAAAACTAGTTCAATTAGTCTAATAAGTAATGATGATAATTTTTCAAGTCATTTTAGGAAATTAATTTACTTATCGAATTTATAAAAGTAGTAGAAGTATTATTATAATAATAATAATAATGTGATTATCAATATTAGAAATCTGATTATACCAATACTAGTCTTTGCATAACATTAAGAGGAATAGTACATATTACATCTTCATTTTCTAATATATACATTAGATAACGTTGGATAAGTTCTATATTTGAGGTAGGGAGTAATCTTGCGGATTTCTTGTAGAGCTCCCATGCGACAGTGATAACGAAAGATTGTGACATCTTCGAGGACCACTTCTCTTGAAATATTACCATTGGCCCTAACGAAATAGTCGACATACTTGCATATAAAAATGCCACAATCGAGTGGTTGTGTTGTTTTGGTCGAATCTTTAAGGTCTACTTGCGGTGGGATTACATTTGGGCCACTCACGCATCGGATTACATTTTTCACAAACAAAATGGTATCAAATGTACTGCATGTACAAAGTAGTTGGTTAATAATTTTTTAATATTAAAGGACATTATAAAATTAAAATATTTTAAAACTAAACATCTGCATGACTTGAGCAATTACGAGTACATTTCATGTAACTTAATATACTTGAGTGTCGTTGTAGTGCTTGGTCGATTATGGTAACCATCGATCTTCAATTGCGAATAGGAACAAGACAAAATGGCGTTGATTGGTACTACACCGGCATGAATATGTATTTGCATTCGTGTAAAGGTGGACCGACATCTTGGTTAACATACGGATCGCAAAAACTCCATACGATATTCACGTTAGTGCGAGGCACATAATACACCCAAGATCGTGAAGAATGAATTAATGAAACCAAATTGGGACCACCTTTGTATTCCCGCGACACTGTAGTATTCCTCTCTCATCTCGTAGCAACAACATATAAGCGTCGATGACATGCTCGAATATCGACTCCGGGCCCTAAGGTTGCCTTTGCATTGTGTTCTAATTCATATAAGCTGGCGCGGATGTGATAAAGGATATAAATCATACGGTGCCACCACGTTTCCAAACATATGTTTATTTACAAATGTCTCCTTCAATCTTTAAGTCTTTTGGATAAGGACCCTTTTGGTCCATAAGAGATGTGGTCTCCGCATCTTGTACACGATTGAGACCCGAATGTACATTATTATTATATATGATAATAATTAAAACCATCACTATTAACATAACTATATATACCTTTTGTGAACTAGATCCTTGGCGTCGAGAAAGTCCATAAATGAAGAGTTGGTTGGAATGTAACACTCCTCATAGGTTTGGAAGGTTGGAATGTAACACTCCTCGTGAAGCTTGGGTGGTGGGAATGGAGCTCTCCTCGATTACTTGTGGGGTGGGTATGTAGCTCTCTTGTACAACATAATCGGTTTGTTTCCCAAGCCCTTCGTTGAGTTGTGTGTATTGGGATTTGTGGTCCAAAATTTGTGGGACCCCCACTGTCGAGGTATTTGTTTACCTCTTGCTTGAAGTCGTATAGGCGTATTGGAAATCCCAATTATTTTTTTTGAGAAACCGACTCGGGAGGCGGTGAGTAAATCTTGAAAATTTATCAAATGTGACTTTTGCACTCTCGACTTTGTCATATAAGATAAACACAAACAAATATTATTAACAATAAATATGAATAAATGTAATATTAAGTATTTACTCAATACATGATTTATTAAAGAAGAATATAATTTTATACCATTTGAATAAGGTGTTGTTGGTTGTAAATGGCGAGGCTCATAATTTATCGTGGTAAGCTTGCACTGTAAAGTCGAGGTCGGTGAATTTTTCAGCGTGTAATTTTCCTATACCGGACCATGTAATCATCTATTGGGACATAATCGAAATTTCGGTTTGTTGTCCTTGAGATGATCCATGTATGCCTCCCGCGTGAAATATATTCCCCTCTCGAGGCCGTACGATCCTCGACATCAATAAATTTAAATTTTTCTCTCTGCCTAAGGTCGCGTGGTTTTTGGTACATTGATGGTATGCCTTGCATGAACCGATTTGTCTCATCTGCGGTCCGGCATCTGAAAATTCCACAATATCAAAGTGGATCGAGGGACCCCACGGATCAATGACTGCCTTCAAAATTAAATCCTTGATATCATCATCCCACATTATGTAAAGCCGTAGCGAACCACATCCCACATAGACTTAATATCTAACTCCCCTCGGTAAAATGACAAATGGTGATGGGGATTCTCACGTCTACCGAGGGTAGCTTGTGGGCTCCAAAATAGGACCATGCTAAAGCCCTAGGTAACCATAAGGATGATTGTGGCCAAGGGTTTGGCTTTCAATACTTACACGCTCATAAGCCCAAATTTGTAACAATGTAACACAACCATTAATGTATTTAACTCCTTTCTAGTAGCGGTATATAAAGATGCGTACAAATATGCTAACAACTGCGGCGCCCAAGAGTAAGTTACACAATCTTGACGTTAGCAATAAAAGACAAATATCGTGGGTGCACACTATTTCTATTCTATTAGGGAATAATATTGCCCCACTGACCACAACATGTATGCCTTTTGTGTGTAGCCCTACTGACATCTTTACTTGCATTCTCGGGACATTTATTAAAATGTTAGATGCAACCACACTAATGAAATTACCTTTGCGTTTTTTGAACTAAAATATTCACCGACTAATTGATCTCCAAAACAATCCTAAAATAATTCAAATTGGTGGCAATGAGGGGACGATTAAGGGCTTTCCTACCACCGGTAACCCAAAAATAAAGTGAACATCCTCTAGCGTGATTGTTATTTCTCCACAGTTTAAATGAAAAGTATTAGTCTCAAAGGCGCCATCTCTCGACTAAAGCGGATATCGAGACAAGATCGGTTTGGTGTATAACACCTTGATAACTAAATACTCAAATCCACATTTATTTAAAAGGATTTTTGTTCTTTTGTCAAAAGCCCATTTGATTATATTTACGATCGATTATATTATTTGGAGCTTAGTTTTCCCTATCTCTCCCATGATATATAATCATCGA
This sequence comes from Panax quinquefolius, assembly GCA_020205615.1. Lineage (NCBI taxonomy): Eukaryota > Viridiplantae > Streptophyta > Magnoliopsida > Apiales > Araliaceae > Panax > Panax quinquefolius. The sequence continues at coordinate 58,343,998 of CM035158.1, forward strand.
TACATGATCTTGTTGATCATGCGAGAACATGGATCAATTGGCCCGTATTCCCAACTATCCATCTTTTACCTAAAAAATACATCAATTCCATATTAGTATTAAGATCGTGACAAAATGAAGTTGAAAGTAACATGTTGCAAAATAGCGGTAATAACAATACACACTAACATGCATTAAAAGCTGAACAACATGCATGTAATAATAATATGCATGTATATAATGTAATAATATTAACATGCATTAAAAACTAGTAAAAAGCGAAACTATTAAAAATAAAAACAATAAGAAGAAAAATAAATTAAAACAATAAGTGAACAATTGAGTACCTTTGGAATAAAATAAAAACAATAAATGAAAACTAATAATAAAATAAATACTTATAATGATCATTATTTATATTTTATTAAAGAATGATATTTATTTTTAATATATTAATAATCTTTTTATTGATATTATTACAAAGATAAGAAAACATATTAAAGGGATAATAATAAATATAGATATTAACTTATTTCTATTTAGAAAATCCAATTAATAATATAAATTTATTAATAATAATAAATCGTAATATAATAGTAATGCTGAGAATATAGATTTTGGGGATGGTGAAGTTTTTCTATAAGGAATATCCTTGGTTAAAAGCGACTAGGCAAAGTGGTGCTCGGTGGTAATATCGTATAATGAGGTATTGGTGCGTGAGGTGGTGAGTTCGAATACATTCGTGACTCTTAGTTGGTATAGTTTTTTTTTCTTGGTAGTGATGACTATCTTGGTAGGGTTGTTTTTTTTATTTTATTTTATTTTAATTTGCTGAGTCATAACATATAATGGAGAAAAGAAGAAAAAAAAAATATTAAGCCGGTACAAGCTCTACCGGCCGGAAATAAAAAAAACATTTGTTATAACATGCATTAATGACAACAAAAACAAATACATGCATGGTATTATATCCCCTTTAATTCAGTAATAACATGAAGTGATAAAAACTATTATCTTACATGCTGCAAATAATAATATGAAATGGAGTACCAATAACAATATATCTTACAAAAAATTCGGTGTCTTCAGAATATAATAAATGGATTCAGTAGCTTGATTTGTTGAAGTTTTTTGCTCTCTCTTTAGAAATACTCCTCTCTACTCTCTGTTATTTTTATTTTATCTAGCTTGGCAAGTGAACTTTAGTTTGAACAAGATGTGTTACGAATAGAGCGTTTAAATAAGCTCTCATTCAAATGTCGGTACATGAATTAATTTAGGACCAAATTCAAACAAATGTCTCGACTTTTTAGTTTCACAGAGCTTGCGGTGTTCTTTTCAGAGGCAATGTTGCGAGAAAAAGTGGTCAAAAAAAGTGCATTTCAGGCGATGTCTTTGTGGTTTGTCATTTTGTTAAAAAAAAAAAATTTTTTGTTAAATGGGAATGAGGATTTTTTTTTGAAGCTCTTCTGACTTTTTTTTTTTTTAAGTCGGTAGAAGGCTATGCAAAAAAAAAAAAAAAAATAATATAATAATGACAGGGACAAGCTATTTATTTTTTTTTTTTTTTTTTAAAAATAGGTAGAGGCTATATAAGTAGGAAAAAAAAAAAAAAAACATTAATAAGCGGACAGGGACAAGCTATTATTACTTGGAATTTTTTTTTTTTTTTTTTTTTTTTCTGGTAGGTAGAGGCTATATATTGGAAAAAAAAAAAATATATTATTAATAAAAATGACAGGGACAAGCTCTTACGATTTGGAATAAATCAATTTTTATTTGCTAGCTAGACTCGAACTCGAGACCTCATGCTCAATACCTCGTCGTATGACCACCCAGAGCACCACCGGCAGACTTTGTAAATATCTTACCTTGGATTTGAATATATCTTAAAACATTCCATCTCCCCAATTAAATTTCTCATTATTTTATTATAATTATTAGATTATTATTATTATTCTATTATAATTGAATTGAGTACAAAAGCCGTTCCATATTCTAGCGGCTTATGTACTTTTTTTATTTTATATATTATTATTATTATTATTATTATTATTATTATTATTATTATTATTATTATTATTATTATTATTATTATTATTATAAACAATATACGGTGAATAAGTAGTCAAACATAATAATCTGACACTATGGGAATAGAACAAAGTGACATTGATTATATGGGAAAAGTACATTAGTTTGACTTCTTGAGCATTAACGCTACTAGCTGTACCGGCTGATCTTTTTACCTTTAAATATTGTCTAGGAAGCTGCTATTTTCTCAAGTTATCTTCTTATCCTTCCATAGAATTTGTTCTCTGATATTATTTTCTCTTTTCTCCTCTACTCATAATTTGTTTCATCTGGTTGCCCACTTTCACTTGAGGAAAATCAAGTTGAAGTTACGATCGAGCAAAATTCATCACTATTATTCACAAGTAAGTTTTTCAAAATGTCATATAATACATACGAATTTGTTAGTGAAGTTGTGATAATAAATCGATATTATTTAAAATCGTTGGTCGATTATTTTATGCGTTGGAAGAGGTTGAATATTTTTATAGATCATATCTTTCATAAAAATGGATTTGAGATTAGAATTGCAACTAGTCATAAACATGCTATCTGAATGATATCGGATCTAGGCGGTATGTATGTAAGAAAGCGGTACACCAATTGTTGGCAAGAGTTTACGATGATGAAGATAGTAGTAATAAAATAACTAGAGCGAGAGAGACTACATAGGACGAACAATGTGCAAAGCTAGAATATATGTTGTCCTGATAAGAAAGAGGACAATTGGCGTATATCTCTTTGTTGAATTAGAGCACAATCATCACTTAGTGACCCCCACCAAAGTAGATTTGATCGAGACTCACGAGAAATATTACTCTGTTGCAAGAACTTTAATTGACACTTTAAATAAGTCGGTATTGGTCTAGTAAGATGATGAATGTTTTGAGCCTGATGGGAGGTGGGTTGCAAAATGTTCCTTTTTCTCTCTTGCTAATGTTGAGAATGTGGTGCGAGATTTAAGGCGTGATTCTGCGAGATGAAAAGCGATGCACAAATTGCTTTGTCGATCATTTGAACAAACTTGCATCCGGAAGTGCCGACAAATTTTTTTAAAGTGAAACCGGTGAAAACAACCGCATAGCTTGTATTTTGTGGGTTGGCCTTGCGATCAAGGTTTATATATCAGCGGTTCGGAGCGTTGTGACATTTGATAAGTACATCTGGGACAAATAAGTATGGCGTCATGCCGTTTGTTCCATTTTGGGGTCGACCACCATTATCGATCTATATTGTTTGGATTTGCCTTTATTACGAGATGAGACGAGAGGACACTTTCGTTTGGGTATTACGGACATGGCTTGAAGCCATGGACTCTGAGGCACCTCTGACCATCATCTTTGATCGAAGGCGAGCCATGAGTAATGCTATTGCTACGGTACTTCCAACTAGTTATCATTTATTGTGTTCTTGGCATATTATGTGATAAATTTCTGAAAAATTGCATCATGTTTATTATGAGCACCCATCGTTCAAAAATGATTTTAACAAGCGTGTGTATAACTCATTGTCCATCGAGGAATTTGAAAAGCGTTGGCATATTACGATAAGTTCTATGAATTGTATACTAATGAATGGCTTGGAAGTTTGTATGATGTCTGACGAAATGGATTCCGGCATATCTGAAGATATTTTTTGCGGGAATGACTACCCTTTGGAAGAAGCGAGCATGAATGCCTTTTTGATGAGTATGTTAATGCATCAGCGGGTATGCTATGTTTTGTCTTGCTTGAGTCAAAAAAATTTGTAGAAAGGCGGTTTATCGGGGAGAGGAAGGCCGACTACATAACAAAACATCGTAAAAGGATTATGGTTTTCGGTTCATCTTTAGAAGTTCATCTTTGCACAAGTGTACACAAAGAGATGTTTAGGCGTTTCCAGCGTCGATTCGTCGATTCCATGAAATCTGATGTTCGTAAACTTAGTGAGTTGTGTGTCGCGATACTAAGGTTTATCACGATTGTATAATCACGGAATCTGGTTGAAAGTGGTGGAAGATATAAAGAAGTTGTCAACAATCGACAATTTGGGATCGGTTACATATAAGCGCGAATGTTTTTTCTCACTACGGTGAATTATGCGAGGCACATCTTGAGATATTTCATAGCAAAAGTATTTCACAAATACCGGTGAGCATGATCCTTCATCGGTGGACAAGAGAGCCTTGAACAAAAGCAATGGTGAAGACTTACTCTTTAACTCCACATCTGCGACTTGAACAAAATCAAGCAATCTTATTTATAATCATTTGATGAGTGATTACCGGGAGTTAGCGAGCAAAGCGGCTTACTTTCGATCAGGAGTTACAAAATTGTTCTTAAAGCCGAATACCACGAGGAAAAGAGTTGGTTGACCCGGTATGATCCGGATGAGAATATTCTTGAAGCTGGCGGAGATGGCGACATTGATTGCACGATTGGAGATCAAATCATGATATGGGATACGATAATGGCGATGAAGATGCGAGAGGTGGAAGAAGAAGAAAGTTTTTGCGCCTAATATTTCTCAAACAAAGGGCAAAAAAAAAACAATCTAGATTGAAAGTGCACTCGAGAAAATCATTCCTTCTAAGACTCATCGAAAATGTGCGATTTGTGGCTTTGAAAGCGGAGCCACGATAAGCGAAATCACTATCGAGTGCTAGGGCTTACGAGCCAAAAAAAATAGGCGTCGGTTGTATTAATCATTCTATGTTTTTTATTATTATGAAAATGAAGATGTAATATGTCTTATTCCTCTTAATGTTATGCGATACTAGTATTGGTATAATCTATACTTCTAATATTGATAATCACATTATTATTATTATTATAATAATACTTCACTACTTTTATAAATTTGATAAGTAAATTAATTTCACTGAAATGACTTGAAAAATTATCATCATTACTTATTAGACTAATTGAACTAGTTTTATTAATAATAAAATCATTTCTTAATAATAAAATCATTGCTTAATATATAAAATCATTACTAATAATCATTGCTTAATAATAAAATTATTAATACTAATAATACAAGATTTATAATGATCATTATTTATATTTTATTAAAGAATGATATTTATTTTTAATATATTAATAATCTTTTTATTGATATTATTACAAAGATAAGAAAACATATTAAAGGGATAATAATAAATATAGATATTAACTTATTTCTATTTAGAAAAATCCAATTAATAATATAAAATAATAATAATAAATCGTAATATAATAGTAATGAGAATATAGATTTTGGGGATGGTGAAGTTTTTCTATAAGGATATATCCTTGGTTAAACTTAGCGACTAGGCAAGTGGTGCTCGGGTGGTCATATAATGAGGTATTGGTGCGTGAGGTTGCGAGTTCGAATCATTAAGTGACTCTTAGTTGGTATATCAAATTTTTTTTTTCTTGGTAGTGACGATTTATCTAAGTAGGGTTGTTTTTTTTTATTTTATTTTATTTTAATTTCTTTGAGTCATAACATATAATGGAGAAAAGAAGAAAAAAAAAAAAAATATAAGTAGAAGTCAAGCTCTACTAGTAGGAAATAAAAAAAAAAAAAAAAAAATAAAAATATTTTAAAGATAAAAAAATTTCCATAAAAAAAATAAAAAATAAAAAAATATTTTAAAAACATTTGTTTTAAAAACATTTGTTATAAATTATTTTTATATAAAACATTTGTTATAAAACATTTGTTAAAAACATTTTTTTATAACAAATGTTTTTATTTTGTTATAAAATATGTTATAAAAACATTTTGTTATAAATTTATTTTTATAAAAACATTTGTTATAAAAACATTTGTTAAAAATTTTTTTTTTTTACAAGTAGTAAGAGCTTATTTACGGTTTAGATTTTTTTTTTTTTTTTTTTTTAAGTAGTAAGAGCTTATTACGGTTTGAATATTTTTTTTTTATATATCTGGCCGTACAATTTTTTATCTATGCGTCGTATTATTAATATTAAAAGTTCGTTTTAGTTAAACAAACCGACAACATGTTGACTATGGTGGGGTCCTCATATTAAAATAAAAATAAGGTAGAAGCTCCTACGGTTTGGTATATTTATGTTTCAATCTCGACCTTCCAATAAGTTTATCAGCGGTCCAAAAGGGGTGGTACCCATAGCAACCATATGGAAGGGCTCCCTATGTATATATATATGGAAGAGCTCCCAAATATATATATATATATATATATATATCAATTCGCGTAACATCATTCTGAGCATCTGAACGAGGTATATCTGACCTTCTTAGGATCGCTTGTTTCAAGAGTTACGCAATGACATGGATTAGAGGTTGTACGAAGTCAGGAAGAGGGGTCTATACCCATGGTCTTCAAGCTTCAAATTCTATCCAAAGTACTGTCACACGTAATAGTCACTCGGGATTGTCATTCCTCAGTTCTTATGGGAAATTATTGGATATATGTATGTATGAAGTGTTGAGACGACGTGCCATTGTCGAAGGAACAAGATAACGTTTGACTCCTCGCCGGGGTTATCGCCGGTTTGAGTTGAAAGTAGACGTTGCTCAGGGTTACAGCTGAGATTGGAGTACTTGTTGGTATGCCACGATATCATCTTGTTGAGACAGTAAGATGACATGTTGACTCCTCACCGGGGTTATCGTCGGTTTAAGCGGAAAACAGACGTTGCTCAGGGTTACATCCGAGATTGAACTGCTGCTTGTTTGTATGTCTCATTGCCATCTGTGGGTGTTCCTATCTGCCCGTTGTTAGCTCCGGGTCTGAGGTATGTGTGCCTCGACAGGATGTCTGGGGTTGAAGCTGATTGCATGTGTTTGAAACAAGCATTTTCGGGGTTATCGCCGGAACTGCAATGGCATCCCTTGGGGCTATCACCAAGGATGGGATTGATACTCCCAGTGTTGTCTCTGGGACTGGAACTGAGCGTCGGGGTGTTATCACCGAGACAGGACTGTCTTCTCCGGTGTTGTTGCCGATCTTTTGATATGTATATCTCAGGGTTATCTCTGAGATTTGGAAATGACATTCCTGGTGTGTGTCCCGGGTTGAGATGATGTTCCCAGTTGGAACTGAACTTCCGGTAGTATCCGGAATGGATGTAAACTGTCTTTCAGGGTTATCTCCAAAAGACGAATCTATCCTCCTACAATGTTAGTAATAGGAGTGCAGAAAATTTCAAGTGTCTACACCCTTATTATTAGAATATACCCCAAGGCCTGAGTCTGTTTTGTTGCTTGACCAAATTATTTCTAGAGGGTCCTTCAAATTTTATGTTCAATACCATCATTAACATTTTTATTGATAAATAATAAGTTAAATACTAGTAACATACGTTCCAATATCAGTGAAGCATGGTTCTCCATTATGTCTCAATAGATTGACAAAATATACCAAGCGACATGTAAAAAAAATAGAATTCTGACAATCTAAAGCACAGTAAAAAAAACCTACATTCTGTTCAAGCAAACAATATACCTTCAGACGGGTGCAATATGTCAACCAGATGGTGTGGCACTTCCTGCAATAACAACAAACAAATGAACAAAGCCAAATTTAATTATTAAATGTACAGTACAAAAAAATGCATTATTGTAAAATCAAATGTACAATCCCGTCTCCATAGAGATGCCTTGCCTATACTGTTCCTCCATGCTACATGGGCCTCAACAGAGAAAGTGTAATTCTTAATTTAAGAAGTACAAATTCTAAGTCACATGGGGCATGCCCAATCTACAATTGACTCGGTATGCAGACAAATGAAAAACTCAAATTGATTAACATATGTAATGCGCCTAAAAAGATTATGTTTTAAGACACTGCTAAAAGTTGTTAGTAAAATTTTCAAATGACCCAAGTTATATTCTTTATAAGAGTAGACGCCATATAAGGATCTTAAACACAGTTATTACTGATATGATTCACAACAACAAAGCAGAAGATAATAAGGAGATAAAAAGTACTCGTTCCCTTCCAATTCAGATACTCCATTGATTTCCACAATTTACAAATTATGTAAAATTTACAGAGTTCCATAATTACCTCAAATTTCTTCTTTTTGCAAAAGAGTTTGTTAAGATTACAGTGACAAGGGTTTGGAACAACCAAGAAAGCCCAAAAGTGAAATAGACATATATAGTTCTCCAAATTGTCTAATAGCCAAATAGCTAATTGGAAACATCAAATATAAACTAATTGGAATCATCAAATATAAACTAACGCCAATAGCCAACAGCCTATACAACTCGAAAGGGGGGAGGGGGATTACAAATCTAAACAGTTCAACTAGCAAAAAAAATAAAAATCTAAACAGTTCACCGTAATGTAATGTTTTTAGAGAAGGGTCTTGCTCACATTTAGGTAAAAAAAAGTTACAGGTCTATGGAATTTCAATCCCTGAAATTAATTTATTTTAAAAAATAAAAACTCAACTATATTAAGCATCATGCAACTACTTGGTATCAGCTAATATAGCTTTCATGCTTAATGAGGAACCCACACAATCTTAATACGACTTACTAAACAATCTAAAATAGTCTGCAGCTCCAAGAGGTTTGTCACAGAGCTCCTCAAAAGGAAAGTATGCACATCCATTAGCACCTAGAGGAACCTGACCAGGAAAAATGTTTGAGAGAAAAGTGGTAAACAAAGGAAATGGTTTTAAACATACCTCATTAAAGCATAATTGCAAAGGTGAATTTGAAAGGAAATTTTTAGCATATAAACCTGCAATATCCTTCCCAAAACAACTTCTACCTCTTGCGGAACAACTATATGATTACCAATCAACTATTCAAACTTTTACTTAAGAAGGCCCGATCCATATTTGTCAACAAAACAAAAACCCAAATTAACCCATCTCATAACATAAAATTCCAAACATAACATATCATATAATTAATCAAACAGAATCATCATAAAATTGTCTATAAACTGAATTTAACCTAGAAAAATCAAAACCCAGATCGACCCATCTCATGAAAGTATCAAAACCAGGAAAATTGAACGAATTATACATTTAATTCAATCTAACGTTATTCATACCTTCTAATTATAGAAATAGAGTCAAGGACATCGGATTTGGATTTTTTTTCTCAACGAAAGGACAATGGATCTAGCACTATCATTGGACGTCACACTTTTAAACCTAAAATTTCAGAGAGATAAATACGAATTTTAAGTCGTGTGGAGCTTTGCGATTTGAGTGTCGTAGATGTGCAATGTTAGCTTTGAGATCAGGCAAGGATGATTGAGCTCTAAAATTTGCGAGGAAGATTTAGCTACGAAATTTGGCGATGAAGAAAGGGCAAGATCTGAGATCTGGAGATGAAGAAAAGGAAGATGAAATTTGGCAAGAAGGGCAAGATCTAAGATTTGGAGATGAGAAAAATGGGAGATGAGAGAGAGAACGTAGAATACCTTCGTGAAAAATGGATTTTAACTTTTGCATTTTTATTTTTTGCTCAGTGTTTTTTACATAGATAACGTTTTTTTTAAAAAAAAAATGTTATCTATTTAAAACCAAAAATTTCCCTTATAAATACATAATTTTTTTCATATGTATCTACAATGTTTTGTTAAAAAATGTTGTAAAAAAATAGCACAACGTTTTTTATAAAAACGTCATCTTTTAAGTGTTGTCTTTTTATAGTTTTGTACTAGTGTCAGTTTCAAAGATAAAGCTAGGGTTTGTGAGCGATTGTTACAATAGTAAGTTTGGGGGGGGGGGGTCGAATCAGAGCACACATTTTCTTAGTCAAAATTCTTCTTTTCCATTAAGGGTTCTTCTTCATCAAGTGTAATGTGGCCTAAATGAGCACGTTCTCGCACTTTAGAATCCTCGAACTCAATAGCTAGAGTGAGGACACTATTGATTTCTCCAAGTTCGTTAGTCTTGAGGCGCAAACAGAGTACTACAGAATTGTGGCACAGACCTTTGTGAGGGAGTGTGGGTTCAAGCTTGAGAGACAGGATGGCCAGTTATGGGAATTAATCAGAGAACGAGCATGGGTTGGAGTGACTGCTACTCCTATGCCTTTTCCTATGGGGATTATTCGGGAATTTTACGCTAATGCCAAAGAGACTATGAGCGGGTTTTCCTATTTCAGAGGAGTTCAAGTAGACTATCGTCCACAAACAATTAGGGAAGCTTTCAAGATACTCGACCCCCCACCAACTGGACGTGAAAATTGGGTGAAATTCAGATAAGGCACACTTAGAAGGGGGGGTTGAATAAGTGTGGATATAAATTATGACCAATTAAAAACTTTAAACCAAAATATTGAATATAGCCTACTATATTGATGAATACAGCTTGCTAAATGAATATGGTCTACCGAATTAAATGTTTGTTTTAGAAAATATCTTGGTGATTTTATAAGTTAAACAGAATATTTTAATGTTAACACAAATTATCACGATGTAACAAATAGATAAATTCTGTTTATTAAGCAAGTCAATTAACTTGAGAGATATTAAGTTAGAGCAAGTAATAAAAAATTAACATCAAGATTTTTTACGTGGTTCGACTATTACCCTCTATAATAATAGCCTACTCCACGTCCAATACCAACTAGTATTGGAGACTCACTTTTATTTCTTTAAAAGACTCTTGTTACAATACAGATTCTATAAAATTGAATTACAAAAAATTCACTTGAGCACTCTTGCTCCTTGTGCACCAATGCACTCCTTAAGAACCTATGCTTCCTTGAACCTGTTTGTAAACAAACCTTAATCCACCTAGATTAAATTCCCTTAGACAACACTTAGTCAAAAAAAAACAAATTAAGATTACAATAATATAGGTCTAATGATCAAAGCAAATAAGCAATTTAACAATGCAAGGCTCAACTAGTGAATGCAATGATCAAGTAATAAAAGATAGATATAACCAATGTGAAGTTCACGAAAGTTGACTGAAAATATCAATTTATCAGCAGCTCAAAATTTGCACCAAGAATAGAATAGCTTTCAAAGTATATGAGTGCAAAATATTAATTCAAGTGTTGTAAGTATTGTAACTATTCACTGTTCTCAGCTGCTTTTATAGGTCAAAAATATAATACTGTTTTCTCATTCAACATAGTTCCGTTGTAACAATAATGACGTTTCCAACAAAAATCCCAAAGATAAGTTATGATTTTATTACTGTTGTAAACATTTTAAAGGATATAGACTATGTCAAAGATAAACGCCCAAAGGTAATGAGTTCCGTGTATAACATATATAGCCTATAACTGCCGCCTTATTAAAGTTACTGACCTGATCAAAATTAATCCACTTTAACTATCTCCTACTAGTATAGCACAGAACTTTATTTAAACTAGACTCCTTAGTAAAATGTTAGTTCCGTAATTAATGGCAACATGCATCTTCCCAAGATAATCATTACTATCAATTTCCAATATATATGCAGCTTTTAGACTTCTAATCAAGATCCACTACCGCCATATATATTATACTTCCTTTCTAACAAATATATAACCATTCCATAATAAATGGAAAGAAGATCACATAGAAATTCAAATATCAATTAACAAGCACCTTTTTCCAGGATAATTATCTTAGAGTTCCCAAGACATATACACACCAAAATATTTTATTTCTTCCATACGTGTATCATTCGGACAAAACTCTTACGTATGCATGCTAACATTTCTCTTGATAGCTAATAGCAGTGAATAACATATTTGAGACATGCACAAAATATTAATTAATAATTTAATGCACACATAAAATGTCCTAGAGCCTTGAATTGAAAAATTAAATATTTTCAATGGCCTTACATATTTTTATTAAGACTCAAATCGTCTTCATTCTTCTTGAATAATCCATCATACAATTCTTGAAACAATTTCCCGAAATTCACAATGAAGAATTTAGTACCAATGAATAAGTCATCATCAAAACATTAGGCTAGAATGTGACATAATCAACATTCTCCCCCTTTTTTCCGATGACAACATAAATAAATGAAACTCCCCCTAAATTCATGCATATTTCAGGAAAAATTTGTAAAACCTGCATATGTTAGTATCATACTAAACCAAATGTATTTCACAGATCATAATGTTAACAAAGTAAAATCAAAACCATCAAGTCCTAATATGCATGCATCAAAATGAGTCTATCATCAGTCTTAACACCTAGGCAAACATGCCTACCAAAAACCAAATCAAGTGAAAACATAGTCTTAAAAACAGAACCATAACAGAACCATAATCTTAAAACAGAATCTGAAATAATTCTCCCCCTTTGTCATCATGCAAAAAGAGAAGACCTCAATCAATATCCTCGAGATTAGCCCGTTGTTCAGCACGAGTGGTAAAGTAAGGACGATGATGAAGGCGATGAAGACGCTCTTCCAAAGTGTAATCGTTTGCAAGTCGAGGTGGTCGAGGTATAAAGGTTGTAGGAGGAAGTTCCATATCCAGAAAGTCACCTTTGTATTCAACCATCCAATTGTTCATCGGCCATTCGGGAATCGGAGAATACATTATTGGAACATGAAACCTTTGGCCTATATCATTGAACCTGGTGGCCATAAAATCTGCAAGCTTCCCGAGTTGATAACTGACAAATTTTACCTCTTGACTTAACTGACATGTGTTCCGATTAAATTTTCGTTGGAGTGCTTCAACCATAGCCAACGTCTGAATCTCAAAGCCCGCCTGAAGATCAATAAATTCATCTTCAACCTGATGATATAGTTTATTGATTTCTGGAGCATCTATCGGTAGCTTCCCTTTCTCAAGAATCACAAGTCGATTTCGTATTTCGACCAAATCAGCTTTCACAGAATTTTGATTTTGTAAGATCTCATTTAAAACATTCATAATATCAGACCCATGAGAATTTGGCAAAGAAGATGAAGATGAGTTAGGAGTATGAGAAATATGAGGAGGAGAGGTAATAGGAGGATAAGGGAGAAGACGAACAAACTCACCATAATGAAAAGTAATGTGAGATTTTGTCAGATTGGCAGTGTCAATAAGCTCATGATTTGAAACGGAAATTTCATCATCAAAAGAGATTTTGAAATGTTGAAAGAGTTTTATTAAAAACTTGTTGTAAGGAAGACACTTCTTGCTTTGACGAATGCAACTTTGCATATGAGACAACATCATTTGAGAAAAAATGAAAGATTTTCCTTTAAGAATCATAGCCACAACCACTAAATCTTGATAGGTAAAATCTTCCCCACCACCAAGTCGGGGGAACAAATTATACTGAACCAAATTATGTAACACACAAGCAGTAGGACACACACTCATAGTTTTTGGAAGAAATAGAGATGAAAGAGAATAATCATTCATAACAATATGAAGCTATTCCAAGGGATGAAAAGGGATATTAGCAGCACCTTTAAGAGTAAAAGAACAAGGTCCAGTAGAAGAAATACCAAGAATGCTACCAAAGTCAATACTAGTGAAAAATAATGACTTACCCTTAACAAATGTTGTAAAACAATCCCCATTGCATTCAAGATTAGTATAAAATTATTGGACTAACCTAGGATAGGCAATAGTAGGAGGGAGCAGCATAGAAGATATGTTGCAATCAGTGAAAAGTTTTTCCAAAACAGAATGTTTTAGATAGAATAGATCCAGAGATTTTTCATACACAAATTGCTTTGTAGCAATGGAGTTTTTAAAACGAGTTTCGAAACTAGGTCCTCTAAAGAAATTTTCTTGCATATCAAAGGAGGATGAAAATGGATTTACCAGATTTGAGGGAGATTCTGGCTGTGAGAAAAATTGTTCTTCATCCATTGGCTGCTTCATCTTGTCCGGTGTGACGGTTCGACGTCTGAAGCTTTTAAGAAATAAAAACTAGAATCCAAGTCGTCGGATAAGATTGTGGCATCAGACGCTACATGCACAGAGGATTTCTTATGTGCGCGTTTCGATTTCATCTTTGTTCGCTTAAGGTTCTTCAACGAAAATCCTTCTTCGTTTGATTTTCCAGAAGATCGCTTGCTAGCTCTAGTTTTCATGGTGTTATAGATTTGCAAAAGGAAAACAAAAGAGTTTTGGTAAATGAAGAAGACGTATCTGATTTAAGAAGAAAGTTGAAGATATAGAAATCAAGTAAAACTCTGTCACCGAAAGTCGTGTGTCTTTTCAATTTTAAAAAATTGTTCGGCTTCTGTTTCGTATCTCAAGGTGTAAACCTTTACGTTTCCCAATGACATATGGCGATATTAAAGAAACATGTATCTAGAACATAATTTGAACAGATAAGGAATATCTAACAGATATATTTTATCAGATATCATGCAGAAAATAAATGATACATATATGTATAAAATATAATCTGCATGTCATAAAATTTTAAGCACGTTAATCACAATTATACCATGCACATTCCAAGTTCTCTCCGTAGCATACAAAATCTTTCCTCACCCAAGGGTTTAGTAAAAATATCAGCTAATTGTTTTTCGGTAGGAATAAAAACCAATTTAACTAACCCTTTTGAAACATTAACCCTTAAAAAAATGATGCCTGACCTCTATATGTTTTGTACGTGAATGCAAATTAGGATTCTTTGATATGTCAATAGCACTAGAATTATCACAATATATAGGCACATTATTGCAGATTATGTCAAAATCACATAGAGTTTGTTTCATCCATAATATTTGAGAGCAACAACTCCCTACAGCTAAATATTCACCCTCAGTGGTTGATAAAGCAACCGAAGTTTACTTTTTACTATGCCACGAAACAAGACTTTGTCCCAAAAATGTACAAGCACCACATGTACTTTTTCTATCAATTTGAAACCCTGCATAGTCAGCATCCGAATAACCCATTAGTTCAAAATTATTACTTATTGGATAAAATAACCCTAAATTTATAGTACCACTTAAATATTTAAAAATTCTTTTAATTGCTTATAAGTGGGATTCTTTGGGTTGTGCTTGAAATCAAGCACAAAGACATACACTATACATTATATCTGGTCTAGATGTCGTTAAATATTACAAAGAGCCAATCATACCTCGGTATTTAGTTACCTCTACATCTATACCGTTATCATCTGATGTGAGCTTTATTGATGTACTCATTGGTGTAGCCTTTGGGTTGGTTCCTTCAAACCTAAATCTTTTGAGTAACTCTTTTGTGTACTTGGTTTGATGAATATATATCTCTTCCCTTGTTTGCTTGATTTGAAGTCCCAAAAAGTAATTTAGCTCTCCCATTAAGCTCATATCAAATTCCTTATGCATACACTTTGAAAACTACTCACAAAGAAAATCATTAGTAGCACCAAATATTATATCATCTACATATATTTGAACAATGATTATTTCTTGTTTTTCATGTTTAATAAATAAGGTAGAATCTATTTTACCTCTAGTGAAACCACTTGAAATAAGATATTTACTCAACCTCTCGTACCAAGCCCTTGGAGCTTGTTTGAGACCATAGAGAGCTTTCTTTAGCTTAAAAACATGATTTGGATATTTCTTATGTTCAAATCCAGGAGGCTGCTTAACATAGACTTCTTCATTGATGTATCCGTTAAGAAATGCACTCTTTACATCCATTTGATAAAGTTTGAATTTCTTATAACAAACAAATGCTAACAAGATTCGAATAGACTCTAGTCTTGTAACTGGAGCATAAGTTTCTTCGTAGTCGATCCCTTCTTGTTGATTGTAACCTTGAGCCACTAGCCTTGCTTTGTTGCGAGTGATTGTTCCATGCTCATCAAGCTTATTTTTAAACACCCATTTTGTTCCAATCACAGAACTATCTTTAGGAGGAGGCATTAATTCCCAAACTTGACATCATTCAAATTGTTGAAGTTCCTCTTGCATTTCCATTAGCCAATTTTCATCAAGTATAGCTTCCTTAGCATTCTTTGGCTCAGCTTGAGATAGAAATGTAGAGAACGCGCATTGATTTTGTAGGTTTCTTCGTGTAGTAACTCCTTTGTTTATATCTCCAATGATATTTTCAGGTGGATGATCCTTGAGATATTTTGCTGTCTTTGGCATTTGAACATCATGTATTACCTCTTCTTGTTGAGTAAAATTTTCTTCAAGATCATGTGTTGCTTCTTGTTCATTTTCATGTGGATCATTCAATCCAGCCTGTTGAGTTTGTCCATTCGGTCTGCTGAATGGTTCTCTTCGGTTTGCTAAATTTGTGAAAGTTTCCAAATTTCCTGCATCCTTTTCTCTTTCTTTTGGAAGATCATTGTTAATCTCATTGAAAGTTATATGAATTTATTCTTCAACACATAACTTGTAAACATTAAATACACGATATGCCTTGCTGTTATGTGAATAACCAATGAAAATGCCTTCATAGGATTTAGCATCAAATTTTCCCAAGTTATCACTAGTATTTAATATATAACATTTAGACCCAAATACTTTGAAATAACTTATATTAGGAATTTTATTATTCAAAAGCTCATAAGGAGTTTTCAAAATGATAGGACGAATAAGAACTCTATTTAACACATAACATGAAGTATTAACAGCTTCGGCCCAAAATTTCTTTGGAAGTTTGCTTTCTTGTAAAAGTGTTCTAGCTGTTTCTTGAAGTGTTCTATTCTTTCTTTCCACTACTCCATTTTGTTGAGGAGTTCTAGGAGCTGAAAACTCATGGTTTATACCTTTTTGATCACAAAAAGTAATAAAGTCTTTTTGAAATTCGGTACCATGATCACTTCTAATTTTTATAAGATTGAAACTATACTTATTCTCTAAATTTCTTATTAATTTCTCAGACTCTTTAAATTCTTCATCTTTGGTTCTCAAAAATAATACCCATGTATATCTAGAAAAATCATCAACTATTACAAATGCATAAAATTTACCATTAATACTAGCATGCATTTCTGAACCAAATAAATCAAGATGAAGTAATTGTAAAGGAGTAGAGGTTGATACCATATTCTTTGCACTAAATGATGTCCTTACTTGTTTTCCAAGTTGGCAAGGGACACATATTCCCTTCATTTCATATTTTATCTTTGGCAAGCCTTTGACAAGATTCTTAGAGGACAATTTCTTGATTAAATCCATGTGTACATGTCCCATCCTCTTGTGCCACATATTAGCCTCATCTTGCACAGATGCAAGAAATAATTCTTCATCCTGTTCCTCAAAATCAATAGTATATATATTTCCTTCTCTTTGTGCAACTAGAGAAACATTGTCAGTACCATGAGAAATAATACATTTTTCTTTATCAAAACTAACTTGGTGACCATTGTCCATTAATTAACTTATACTAATAAGATTAAATTCAAGACCGTTAACAAGATGAACATTATCCATGTTAACCTCACCATTACCAATTTTACCTTTACCAACAATCTCACAAGTTCAATTATCTCCATATGTGACCGTTCCATTTTTCTTCTTGATTTTTAGTTCCACGAACTTTGATTTGTCACCAGTCATGTGACGAGAGCATCCACTATCAAGAATCCATTTTTGAGATGGAACCTTCGCCTTGAGACATACCTGTCAAGAAAAGATAATTCATCTTTTTGGTACCCACATATTTTTGGGTCCTTTAATGTTAGTTACAAGTAAATCATTCTTTTTAACCTATACTTTTTTAATCTTATTTTTCTTAAAGCAATTTATGTCCAAGTGACCTTTAATACCACATTTTTTGAATGTTGTGAAAGGAGAACAATAATTCAATTTGAAACGCGACTTGGATCTAAGCATATTCATATTACCGGTTTTATGAGTGGAATTATAACCTATTCCTTGTCTATCAAAACTAGGTTTTTGCTTTCCTAACATGACAGTTAGATTATCTTCTCCTTGAACAAATCTAGCAAGAGATATTTTTAATGAATCTACTTCCTTTTGAAGTTCATTAGTATGAATAGGTTTAGACTTGGATTCATTACCAAAAGCATCGATACATACATCTCGCATTTTCAATTCATTTGTCAATTTTTCAACTTCATTGTTCAAGTAAGTCACTTTGTTAAAAAGAACTTTGTTATAATTCTCAAGAAAATCATTTTTAGCAATCAAAACTTTTCTTCTTTACATATAGATTCCTTTTCAATATTTTTCTTTTCATCTATCAAAGATTCTACTTCACCCATTAATGTGTTACCTAAGTATTTCAAATACGCATTCTTTTCTTTCAATTTCTCATTTTCTTGTTTTAAGGAAATAATTTCAAAAATAGATACCTCATTTGATTCACCTTCTATTCCCATGAAGCATACTTGAGCTATCTCATCCTTGGCGTCGACCTCAACTTCAGATTCTTCTTCATCACTCCAAGTGACCAGTGCCTTGTTTTTCTTATTATCCTTGAAGCCTGTTTTTCCTTTATTCTTTAGTTGAAAACAGTCCTTCTTGAAGTGCTCTGGACGTCCACATTTAAAACAAGTTTCTTCATTTTGCTTTCCTTTGCCTTTGAAGGTATTCTTTCATTTATTCTTTCTTTGTAGAAGTCCTTTGAGTCTCTATGACATCATAGCTATCTCTTCGTCAGAATCACCATCAAGCTCTTCTTCATTTCCTGCATTAAGAACTAAAACCTTTCTACGAGGAGTTTCCTCCTCATCATCATACCTCTTTAACTGATGTTCATATTCCTCAAGTTCACCAAAAAGGGTTAGAGTATCCATAGTAGATATAGTAGAGGAATCTTGAAGAGTAGTAATCTTAGATGCAAACCTCTTGGGCATAGCCCGAAGTAACTTACGATTAATCTCACTTTGTAGAATAGATTTGTCCAGTAGCTTTAAAGAGTTTAGGAGAACAAGGAACCTTGCTTGAGCCATCTTTATAGTTTCATCTTTATCTAGTTTGAACATTTCATAATCATGCATGAGCATGCTTAGTTTAACTTCTCAAATTTTTGACGTTCCTTCATGACTCACCATTAGGGTGTCCCAAATTTGCTTAGCTGTATTGCATGATGACACTTTGTCAATCTCGAACTGCACCATGTCGCTTAGTAAAGTATTCATAGCCCTTGAATCATAGGAAACCGTGAAGGTCTCAGTTGAATCCATCTCTAGCAGAGTCTTTGGAGTACCGTCATCTTTCCTTGGAATAACTGATCCATTCTCCACAACCCACCATTCCCAAGGATCTCTTTTAAGATAGATCCTCATTCAGAATTTCCAGAAGTTGTAGTTTTCTGTTCTATGCAGCAGTGGAGGTCTATTGGTTGATTGACCTTCTTGATTGTTGTTTCTGAACTGTACCATGTCAGAATCTTTCCCTAGAAGTCACCTTTAAGACCAAGTAAGTAGAGCCAAGCTCTGATACCAAATGAAATTCAGATAAGTCACACTTAGAAGGGGGGGGGGGTTGAATAAATATGGATATAAATTATGACCAATTAAAATCTTTAAACCAAAATATTGAATATAGCCTACTATATTGATGAATGCAGCTTGCTGAATGAATATGGTCTACCGAATAGAATGTTTGTTTTAGAAAATATCTTGGTGATTTTATAAGTTAAACATAATATTTTAATGTTAACACAAATTCTCACGATGTAACAAATAGATAAATTCTGTTTATTAAGCAAGTCAATTAACTTGAGAGATATTAAGTTAAAGCAAGTAATAAAAAACTAACACCAATATTTTTTATGTGGTTCGACTATTACCCTCTATAATAATAGCCTACTCCACGTCCAATACCAACTAGTATTAGAGACTCACTTTTATTTCTTTAAAAGACTCTTGTTACAATACAGATTCTATAAAATTGAATTATAAAAATTCACTTGAGCACTCTTGCTCCTTGTGCACCAATGCACTCCTTAAGCACCTATGCTTCCTTGAACCTGTTTGTAAACAAGCCTTAATCCACTTGGATTAAATTCCCTTAGACAACACTTAGTAAAAAAAAAAAACAAATTAAGATTACAATAATAGAGGTCTAATGATCAAAGCAAATAAGCAATTTAACAATGCAAGGCTCAACTAGTGAATGCAATGATCAAGTAATAAAAGATAAATATCACCAATATGAAGTTCACGAAAGTTAACTGAAAATATTAATTGATCAGCAGCTCAAAATTTGCACCAAGAATAGAATAGCTTTCAAAGTATGTGAGTGCAAAATATTAATTCAAGTGTTGTAAGGATTGTAACTATTCACTGTTCTTAGCTGCTTTTATAGGCCAAAAATATAATACTGTTTTCTCATTCAACATAGTTCCATTGTAACAATAATGACGTTGACAACAAAAATCCCAAAGATAAGTTATGATTTTATTACTGTTGTAAACATTTTAAACGATATAGACTATGTCAAAGATAAACACCCAATGGTAATGAGTTCCGTGTATAACATATATAGCATATAACTGCCGCTTTATTAAAGTTACTGACCTGTTCAAAATTAATCCACTTTAACTATCTCTTACTAGTATAGCACAGAACTTTTTTTAAACTATACTCCTTAGTAAAATGTTAGTTCTGTAATTAATGGCAACATGCATCTTCCCAAGATAATCATTACTATCAATTTCCAATATATATGCATCTTTTAGACTTCTAATCAAGATCCACTACCGCCATATATATTATACTTCCTTTCTAACAAATATATAACCATTCCGTAATAAATGGAAAGAAGATCACATAGAAATTCAAATATCAATTAACAAGCACCTTTTTCCAGGATAATTATCTTAGAGTTCCCAAGACATATACACATCAAAATATTTTATTTCTTCCATACGTGTATCATTCGGACAGAACTCTTACGCATGCATGCTAACATTTCTCTTGATAGCTAATAGCAGTGAATAACATATTTGAGACATGCACAAAATATTAATTAATAATTTAATGCACTCATAAAATGTCCTAGAGCCTTGAATTGAAAAATTAAATATTTGCAATGACCTTACATATTTTTTCTTGAGACTCAAATCGTCTTCATTCTTCTTGAATAATCCATTATACAATTCTTGAAACAATTTCCTGAAATTCACAATGAAGAATTTAGTACCAATGAATAAGTCATCATCAAAACATTAGGCTAGAACGTGACATAATCAACATTGGGTCGAGGCTGCAAGGTTTGAGACTGACCTCGTCAGGGTGATCACTGACTTATGCATATCGAGAACACAGTGGGGTTACAAGCCAGACACTAATCAGCCTAGAACTTTTCAGGCTTCAACTCTCAACCGTTATGCCAAGGCTTGAAATCTATTTATTTGTGCAAAGCTTATGCCATCCTCACATAAACATGAAATCACAATTGAGCGGGCAATTATTTTGTGGGGAATAATCACAGGAAAATTTATCGATATGGGCCACCTCATTAATCAAAATATGTTACGGTAAATAAGGGGGAGCACCAAAGGAAGTATTCCACATGCGTCTATTGTAGCGAGTCTTTGTACACGACAAGGGGTAACATGGGCTAATGAATAGTTGCAATACCCAAGTTAGGATACCACTCACGCCACGATAGCCAAGTTCAAAGATTGGGCAGGAGGTACCCCACACCTGAGGGGTAAGGGTTTCATACTTCCACCTGCATCATCTATTCCATTGCCACAGCCCGTGGAAACAACTGAAGAAAGCACATCAACTCTGGCCACCACTGCAAATGAGGATTAACATCTCCGATGGTTGGAGCGAAAGGTCGATGCAATATATGATAACTTCCCAGCATTTGCCAACGGTTTGAAAAGGTCCCTAGCTAAGGCTTTCGCACAACAGGGAACCATGCTTGAGTGGCCATAATTTGGGACAGCCGTGCCATTTCCACCGCCGAATTCACCACCCGAAGAGGGTGGTACAACTGATAACTATGGGAGTTCCTTTAAACCCTTTACCTTTATTCATTGGGATAATGATGATTTTATGTTTGGGGGTATTGGGTGTTTAGTAGAGTAGTGTAGTTGCATGTAGTTAAATTGCATAATTTTTGCATGTTTAGTTTAAGTTTTGCATGTTTATTTTTGCAGTATGTGTTTATTTAATAATTGCAAAAAATTTGTGCTTTTTAGTAGTTTTTATATGTTTTAGTTATGTGTTTAGTTGCATATCCCAAGTATCTAGTTTTTATGGAATTTTAGTTTAACCTATGATGAGTTAGAATTTGATGGATTCTTGAATTTAGTGGATAACATGAGCTTAGTTATAATGTTTTACATGATGTGAGCCATGCTTGTTGTTTAGATGCTTTCGGTTAGCACGTAATTATTAATATATTCTTGTTGGTATAAGAATAACATGTTTTACCTGCTTAGTAGAAAATGTTGTTTTTAAAAATAGAATTGTGTAGAAAGTGGACTTAGGCTGTGAAAACACTGATAATCAAACTTTGGGAACACATGGGTATACTTACTATATAAAAAAATAGAGAAAAGTATTATTGAAACATTCCCAAGTTGAATTATTGAAGCTTGTGGTTGGGCGGGATGGAGCGTAAAATGCACTTGCTAAAAAAAGCAATAAACACCGCGGGAAAGTGCGAGAATCGCCCCTGTGAGTAAAAATAAAGTAGATTAAACCCATTGTTGAACCTTAGTTTGTATTGATGTGTTGGAATAGTTTTTGTTGCATTAGTATACATGGTTCTTGACTTAGACTTCAATTTTCTGTCTTTAACAGTATAACATGTGTAGTCTTTGCCTTGGTCATATTTATGAACACAACACACACACATCATCTTTATAGTGAGTATGGGTTATTTGATTGTATGATACTATGTCTGTAGTTTGGATTGAAACTTTATTCTCGAATCTGGATAATTCTCTGAGGCATACTTGATTGGAATTCTATTTTAGCTAGAAATCTTAGGAGTCACTTGCATCATAGTGTAGTTTGCATAGCATGTAGTTGCATTGTTCATTTTATTTTTGTGTACATTGCTTGAGGGCAAGAAATAGTTCAAGTTTGGGGGTATTTGGTAAGTAGGTTTTATACCTACTTATTGGGTGCTAACTCACTGGAATTATGCTCATCTCAAGTCATTTTTATTATGCTTTATTTGCATTTAATGTTTATTTTGCACTCATTGTAGTTGGAACCCCTATGGCAAGGAAAGGCATGGAAAAGCAAGAAATGGCATGGAATGGCATTAACATGGCATGGTGGCATTGAACTTGCAAGAACAAGGCAAAAGCTGAACATGAGCAGGTGAAGAACTGGAGCAGTGGATGAATGAAGTGCAGAAGAGAAGAAGTAGCAGAAAACAACAACAACAAAAAGCAGCAGAAGACACATTGCAGCAGCAGCGCGACCGCGCTGCCATTCAAGCTTTACATGGCATGCACGCGCCACATGAAGAGAGAGATAGATTTATACCATTTGCCGACCGCTGCGCCCAACAATCTGAGGGCTTTCAGACGCCGCGCTAGGCACTTCTCGGAGATAACCACATAAGCGGCGCTACCGCTGCTTCGTAATGCGTAATAATATCTATTACAATGACGAGTCTTCTTCAATTAATTTTTCCTGACTTTTTTAATTTGTATTTGAGCGTATTTGGCTCAACTGAAATGATATAGTTGGCACCAGACATGGTTTTTGAGAAGTTTTTTTTTATCATTTTCATATTATCATTAGGGTTCTTTGGTTTTAGCTATTCTAGAAAATTTTTGGAGCATTTAATTACTACATTTTTCTCTTAGCTTATTCTAGATTATTAAATAAAATCTAGTTTTCATTTCTAGAGATTGTTGGTGAATTAGAAAAGCCTGGAAATAGAACTTGCAGTAGGATTGCAGATTTGATTCTCTCATTTCTTCATAACTTTTTGTTTACATTTCTATTTTAATGGTTTGCTTTAGTCCCATAATGGCTTTTGGTTCCTAAATGAACTAAACTTTATTATGGGATTCTAATGGATTTTGATGCGTAGTTTAAATATGTATATCTGATTGTATTATTATATATCTATCATTGGATTGCCCATTATGATTATGCATAATGCTTGAATGCTTGATCATCATTCACACTAATTGCTTATATGGATTTGGAAAATGAAATATATGTATAGATTATATCATAATGGCATATATTCATGAGGCTGATTTGTTTAGGCTTTGTGATTCGTGAACCGGATAGGTATACACTATTTCACCGTGTGTAGTCATGAAGAGAGCCTGCACTTTAATTCATTATTGCAGCAATTTCACATAGATATATAATGATTTTGGTAATAGTGATGCTTACATGAATTCTACCGAATGTGGATTTTGTGTAAATTAGACATAGTTCATTGAAAAATGGTTATGCTCTACTTTTGTGCTATTGACTAGCTTTCCATGATAATTTTTTAAACACTACATGAGGGTTGCAGTTTAGATGAAACATTGAATGATATTAGAATCTCATTCTTCTCCAATTTGATTACATCACTTTAGTAATTATAATTTTAATTTCATGAATTAATTTAGAATTAAATTTAAATTGTGAGTTGATCGTTTAAGCATATAAAAATAGTGATTGAGTTGTTGCATGATAAATTAGATTTAACACCTTTCTCTGTGGATCGATACTTTTCTTACTCTGTACTACTTGTTGACCCATGTATACTTGCATTAGCTAGAGTCCTTTTTGTTAAACTAAAAAGGAGGCAACATTGCACCATGCACAAAGGGGCAGGAAGGAAATACAGACAAGGCTTCTCAAATCATCTCTGGGTACTCGAGATGTTTTCAATGATTTATAGCGTCGAGTAGTTTGATATCCGGTGGAGGAGAAGAAAACTGCCTATCTGATAGATTGATCTATAGTATGCCACATGATCCAAGATTCCTTTAATGATGTTAATGAATTCTAGAGGGTAGTATAGAAGTCTAAATGCTCTATTTTAGTATGAATAAAGAAGCATTTAAAGTTTGTAATATAGCTACTAGTATGTGTAAACTACTAAGTTGTTTTGTACGACTCTTGTGATATATGAATAAGATATGTTTATATTATTCAAATTCTTATATGGATTTTTGTTGTGGTTATAGAATTATGTCACCAACTAGAAGACCCTAACGAGAGATAAATAATGATGACAATCCTACCTAAAATTTAGTAGAACTTTTGTTAGGTGCTATGAATAGACCCACAACCCAAAACACTTCCTTTAAAGATTTCAAATTAGTTGGTCCACCTGAGTTCAAAGGTACAGCTGAACCTGTCAATGCACAAATTTGGATTACTAAAATAGAAAAAAAATTCCTAGTAACCAATGTCAATAATAATCAAAAGACGACTTTTGCAACCTTTTTCTTGAAAGGTGAGGCTAATTACTGGTGAGAATCAACTAAGGGTCGGGTAGAAACATAAATTATACCTTGGGATAGATTCAAAGGGTTGTTCTTTGAAAACTATTTTTCCCAATCTCTGAAGGATCGTATGGAGGTACGATTCCTAGAACTGAAACATGGAGACCTGACTATATCTCAGTATACAGCCAAGTTCAATGAAATGTCCAGGTTTGCTCCTCACCAAGTCAATACTGAACTTAGAAAGACTCGGATGTATCAAGAAGGTTTAAAACCTCAGATACGAAGTAAATTGTCATTACTCCAAATAAGCACTTTTTCAAAAATACTCGAGAAAGCTTCTATAGCTGAAAGTGAAAATGAAAGTCTTATTAAATTTCATTAGGAAAAAAAGAGTCAAAATGAGAAAGGGAAACTTAAAACCGAACCTATTTCAGGTGGGTTTAATAATAAACGAAAATGGGATACTACTTTTTCCAACAACCCGGGGAAAAAGATGGGTAATTATAATAATAACTTTAGTAATAATAACATTAAAACTTGTTCTACCTGTGGAAGAAAACATAAAGGGGTATGTTTTAATAGTAAATGTTACAATTGTGGACAAATGGGACACCTTTCTCCACAGTGTCCTCTCCCTATTAAAAATAAATGTTTCAATTGTGGTTCGTCGGATCATTTCACAAGGAATTGTCCCAAACCCAAGAACCCGGGAGGAAAAGGGATTAGAGTATCGGAGAACAACAATAATTAGTCAACAGTAGCAGCAGTTGGAGTTCAGAATTGACCAACTGCGAGAACATTTAATATGTCGGTGAGGGATGTTGTTGCTTCACAGGACGTGGTGACAGGTGTCATCCCTATCAACACTTTAAATGCATATGTGTTATTCGATTCTGGTGCTACTTGTTCCTTTGTGTCTAATAGTTTTTCTAAAAACTTGAATATACCATGTGAAAATTTAGACAAACCGTTTTGTGTAGAATTTGCGAACAATGAAAAGATACCGGTTAAGACCATATATAGGAACTATAATGTGGAGATAAAGGGACGCAATTTTTTTCTAGATCTTATTCCAATTCAGTTGGGACAATTTGATGTAATCTTAGGAATGGATTGGTTAGTTAACCATAACGCGATGATCGATTGTCATCAAAAACGTATAAACCTTTTGACTGCGTTGAAGTCAAAGATAGTGTTCAACGGAAGTTATTCACCTAAGCAATCTCGATGCTTAACTATAACTGGCAGAAAGGTTACTTAGAAAAGGTTGTTCAGGATATTTGGCATATATAGTTGATACTCGACAGGAAGGAGTAAAACTAGATCAAATACCAATAGTTAAGGATTTTCCCGATGTGTTGCCAGATGACTTACCAGGATTACCTCCAGATAGGGAAATTGAGTTTGTCATTGATCTTACACCGGGAACAGAGCCAGTTTCTAAGGCACCGTATAGAATGGCACCTGTAGAACTGAAATAGTTACTTGTACAATTACAGGTACTCTTAGATAAAAAGTGCATACAACCTAGTGTTTCACCTTGGGGAGCACCAGTATTATTTGTAAAGAAGAAGGATGGAACCATGAGGTTATATATAGATTATAGAGAATTAAATAAATTAACAATTAAGAATAAATACCCTTTACCAAGGATTGATGATTTGTTTGACCAATTAAAAGGGGACGAACACTTCTCAAAGATTGACCTTAGGACAGGTTATCATCAGTTAAAAGTAAGAAAGGAAGATGTGCCGAAGATAGCACGCTATGGACATTATGAGTTTCTTGTAATGTGTTTTGGGTTGACAAATGCACCGACAGCATTTATGGATTTGATGAATCGAGTGTTTAAACCATGCTTAAACAAATTTGTTGGAGTGTTTATCGACGATATTCTGGTATACTCGAAAATAAGGGAAGAGCATGCTGAACACTTGAGAGTCGTTTTGGAGATATTACGAAAGGAACAACTTTATGCAAAGTTCTCCCAGTGTGAATTCTGGTTAAGAAAAGTTTAATTTTTAGGTTATGTAATTGACAAATATAGAATACCAGTAGATCCAAGTAAGATCGAGATGGTTATGAATTGGGAACAAACAACAACTCCAATAGAAGTAAGAAGTTTTCTCGATTTAGCGGGTTATTATCGACGGTTCATAAAAGGTTTTTCAAAAATAGCAACCCCACTAACCAATTTAACTAGAAAGACGGTGAAATACGTCTGAACAGATAAATGTGAAGAAAACGTCCAAGAGTTGAAGAAGCGACTGAGCATGGCTCCAGTATTGTCCTTACCAGATGATACAAGAGGCCTTGTAGTATTTTGTGATGCGTCACACAGAGGTTTAGGGTGTGTGTTGATGCAACATGGGAAAGTGATTGCTTATGCATCACAACAACTCAAAGATTATGAGAAGAGGTATCCTACTCATGACCTAGAGTTAGCCGCGATAGTTTTTGCTCTAAAGATTTGGAGACATTACTTGTATGGGGAGAAGTGCGAGATATATACAGATCGCAAAAGTTTGAAATATATTTTTACACAAAAGGAACTGAACTTAAGGCAGAGAAGATGGTTAAAACTAATAAATGGTTTTGATTGTGTAATCTTATATGATCCCGGTAAAGCTAATGTCATAGCTAATGCGTTAAGGAGAAAGAATCAAGAAAAGTCGAACATAATAACCACCAATAATATGTTGATAAAAGATTTCAAAAAAATAGAAATTGAGGTGGGATGTCCAACTACCTCTACCCAAAAGTTATTTATTATAGAGGGAGTTTCATCTCTACTTGATAGAATCAAAGAGATGCAAGAAAAGGATGAAGAATGTCAGAAGTGTAAGTCTAATATAACTCATATTAAGTATAAAAAATTCAGAATAGACAAAGATGGAATAATAAGATATGAAGATAGAATTTGGGTTCCGTTAAACCAAGCCTTAAAAGACGAAATCTTAAACGAAGCTCATAATTCTAAATTTTCCAAACATCCTGGCAGTACTAAAATGTAAAAGGACTTAAGTCGACACTTTTGGTGGTCGAATATGGAAAGAGAAATAGCTGAATGGGTAAACAAATGTCTCACGTGTCAAAGGGTTAAGGCTGAACATCAAAAGCCGAGTGATTTACTTCAACCCTTACTAATTCCTGAGTGGAAGTGGGAACATATAACCATGGACTTTGTGGTAGGCCTTCCAGATACACAGAAGGGCCACAATGCCATTTAGGTAATAGTTGACCGTTTAACCAAATCAGCTCACTTTTTACTTATTAAAGTTACCCATAACTTAGACCACCTTTCCAAGCTGTACATTAATGAAATCATCTCTAGGCATGGAGTACCTATTTCTATAGTATCAGATCGAGATCCACGTTTTACTTCAAATTTTTGAAAGAGCCTTCAGAAACACTTAGGAACACAATTAAGATTGAGTACAACTTATAACCCTCAGACTGATGGACAAACTGAGAGAACCATACAAACATTAGAGGATATGTTAAGAACATGTTTCATCGATTTCAAAGGAAGTTAGGAAGATCAATTACCTTTGGTAGAATTTGCCTATAACAATAGTTATCATGCTAGCATAGGTATGCCACCCTATGAAGCCTTATATGGGAGGAAATATAGAACACCTTTATGTTGGGATGAAGTCGGGGAAAGGCAAATGCTAGGACCTGAAATAATTTAACAAACTACTGAAATAATCAGAATTATACGTGAACAATTACACGCATCACAAGATCGACAAAGGAAATATGCTGATCAACATCATCAACAACGAAACTTTAGCGTAGGAAGCCGCGTATTCTTGAAAGTATCTCTTTGGAAAGGCAAAATATGTTTTGGCACGAAAGGAAAATAGAGTCCGAGATTCATTGGACCTTTTGAAATTTTGAGGAGGATAGGTGACGTTGCGTATGAAATAGCACTACCTCCTAAGTTAAACCATATTCATAATGTGTTTCATGTGTCCGTATTACGATTATACAAACCTGATTACAAACACGTTATAAATTATGCGCCAATCCAAAGTGAAGAAGAATGTGGGATATTAACGGTGATATTTTTATAATGAATGTGGGATATATGAGTATATGAGGAGGAAGAGTATTTTTGTGGCATTAAATGATTAACACATGTTTTGTGTGTCGGTGGACCCCATTTCTTGACTGAAATTTGATTATAGCCTTGTAAAATTGCCCGTTTGTGGATTTGGTTAATTTTGTTTGGAATTTGGAAAAACTTTCTTCTCGCAAAGTTGTAGAGAATTGAATTTCTATATAATAACTCATGAGATTCAATTTTTCTGACAAAAGGGCTATTTATTATGAATTATTGAAGTTCTGAAGTTCCGAAATAATTGATTTTTGGAAGTGTTATTTATTTTTATTAATAAAAACGTTTTTTATATGTTGTGGGCATATTTAACATGTGCATGATGGCTGAATTCAGATTCAAGATGTGGGCGTATGAATTTTATTTATATATTAATATTATATTCAATTTTCTACTTTGGTGTTCTAAGCAATTTCCTATAAATAGGGTCTTAGGTTAGAATTGAAAATCACAATTTAAATCAAGTTTTCTCTCTATATTATCGAGCGTATTCTTGTGAGTATTTTGAGTATACTTTGAGTATTGCTATCTGGTCTGCAAGTTCAAGTCATGCTTTATATCCGGTGTTTCAACTAGAAATCTTGCTTGTTTTCGAGGTAAGGGATGTTATTTTCTTCTCAAATGATATTATTTCTTCAATATCATTATCTTTGAAATATTGGTTGGAAATTTTATCAAATTTGGAACTTTTTCATGCCTGGGTTACTATTCACGAGTTACTATTCATGAGTTACTATTCACGAGTTACTATTCAGTGTGTTACTATTCACGAGTTACTATTCATGAGTACTATTCACGACGGCGTGAAGATATTTTTTGTGAAATTTCTATCTTTTTGGTGTCTGAGTTACTATTCACGATACGGCACTATTCACGATATCTGAGACTATTCATCGAAAAATGAAAATTTTTCTTTTCGTCTAAAATATCTATTCTGGATACTAGCTTTGATTGTATCCATGTTTTGATCATTCTTGAATTTTACTTCAGTATGATTATTTATGAAGTATTTTTGAACTCGGATTGTTTAAAGTACGAATCCATAATACTTGTTCTTTTGTTTCACTGGATTCGTTTTCTTTGAAATATTTTTCATCATCCTCAGTCCTAAATGATGATATTACATTGAATATCTTTGGCCTGTAGTGCAAAGATGAATGATTTCTTGATGAATATCTTTGGCGTAGAGTGCAAAGATGAAGCAGTGTTTAGATGAACATGAATGATCGATGAATATCTTTGGCTGTGAGTGCAAAGATGAATATTTGATTCGAGATATATATTGATTGATGTTACGAGGATAAAATATCGACGATGAACTTTTAAATTCATATATAGAAGATAGTAGTTTGCATTTTCTACTTAACTCTTCTAATGAATTATTGTTTCTGCTACAATTGTTGATTTAAAACTGGTTGTCTATTGTATTCTATTAGATTTTTCCTCCTGTTGGAGACTAACGATAATTTGTTGTATATTATCTTAGTCATAATATTCTTTCTTGGGCTAGTTGAGCTCACCCTTTTCCTTGTTGTTCCATTTTTCTTCTCGGGAGGCGAGAATGTAGCGAGTACTAGGTGGGGTATGGAATGAAGGTTCTAGAGAGAGTTGTTTAGTAGTCCTCACCATTTTGTAAAATAATGTATCAATAATTATATATGATGGGGATTTATTTGCGTGTGGATATTGTACAGATGGCAATATCGTATTTAAACTCACAGTTTATATGTTGTAATAATAAAGTTGTAGTTATTTACGTACCATGTATTTGGCGATTTCGAGAATGGGTTGGATGGAATGGACCTATTTTGGGGCGTCACATTTGGTATCGAGCTTAGGATATGATCTCTGGCGGAGATCGGGGAATAGAACTAGGAGGGAGAGGCGAGTAAATCCTTCGCTAGTGTGTCCTACCTAAGCTTATTTGTTAGTTGGTCGATATATAGGGATATTATGTGATATATTGATTTCCTTAATTAACCCTTGTTTTATGGCGAGATTTGAGAATGTCGAATCGAGAATATTAATGATGGAGTAAATGAGATTGTGGAGATGCTGTATTTACCAACGAGGAGAACATGCAACAGTCGGTGGCAATACCTCTCCCTATGAACAACACCCTTGAGCAAATGATGAGCGAGGGGATGTTTAGAAGCTTTTTGCGGTTCATGCAAAATCGCACGAGGGAGACTCGTGTTCAAAATCTGAGGAGGAAATGATAGTAATTCATGTGGTCACTGCCCAAGTAGTTCAAAGAGTTGGGACCACGTAAGTCGGGAAGCCGGATCGATTAAAGCGGAGACATGGGTCAAGCAAATTACCAAGATATTCGATGTCTTAGGATGCACGGAGGAACAGAGAAGGTTCCATTCGCCACCTTTATGTTAAAAGTGGCGAGGTGATTCATTGGTGGGAATCGTGAAGCGTACCCATCCAATTTGCACTCGGCATGTCGTGGGAGAGCGTTTGAAACAATTCAATGACAAGTACTTCCACGAAAGTATTCGTCATATGAAGGAAGTGGAGTTTATTAGGCGGAGCGAGAATAACATGGCGGTGTCCCGGTCGAGGCGAAGTTCGGAGTTATCGAGTTTGCACCTCATTTGGTGGAGAATGAGGAGCGTATGACACGGATGTTTCTAAGTGGTTTGAAACCGGCGATACGTCGATATCTCATTTCTCATAAATTTTCTCTCTATTCAGATGTTGTCAATAGGGCTCGGTTGTTAGAGCGAGATAACGAGTACATTCAACCGAGGGACCATAACCGAGGATCATCTAGAAGATAGCGATCATCGAATAACGATAACCAAGCGGAGAAAGAAGAATACAGACAAAGCGGTAACCACTGGTGGTAATCGTGGCCATGAAAATAGAAGAAGCGAGTCGGGAGGAGATTTTAAAAGAGGAGATTCAACAACGACCATTTGAAGACGTCGGCCCGAGAGCAACTAGTTCGAGGAGGAGAAAGACCACCGGTCGTATGTTACAAAATGCGGAAAGAGGGACATATCACCAAAGCGCCCCTAGCAGTTTAAGGTATGCTATAATTGTGGAAAAGAAGGACATATCGCTCGAGATTATGCGATATCGAAACCAGATCCAGCGGGAATGGTGACTCAAAAGGATGTCCCGAGAAAAAGTCAAAGACAACGATTCACGGAAGAGCGTTTGTTGTGGCCAAATAAAATGCGAGGAACCCAAACGAAGTTAGCACGGGTTAGTTAATTATAAATTATTGCGAAGTTTATACCTTACTAGATACCGGTTCTACCCATTCTTTTATCTCTCTTGCTTGCGCTCATCGTTTGAACTTGACTACGGAGAAATTAGACTTTGACCTATATATGGAGACTCCGTTAGGAGAAACTTTCATTACATCCATTGTTTAGAAATCTTGCTTGATTCAGGTTGGCACTATTATATTACCTGTTAACCTTATTTCTATAGAGATATTTGCTTTTGATGTGATTTTAAGGTTAACTACTCATCATTTCGAAATTGATTACTTTCGTAAGGTTGTTAGTTTTCATATTCCTAAGCAACTTTGTTATTCAATTCAAGCAATCAAACCATTGTAGTCAAACATTTTCATATCAAGCCATGAAGTCATTCGTTTATTACGGATGTCAAGTTTTCTTAGTCCATGTTATGGATTTGAATAAAGACACGTCGATTTGAATAATATTCTGTTGTTATTGATTTTCCGACGTATTTCTGAAGAATTTCTTGGTTTACTCCCAAAGATCGATATTAAATTTTGTATCGACTTTGACCCTAAGACAAAACTCATTTCTAAAATCTCATATCGAATGGCTCTATTGAACTTGAGGAGTTAAAAATTCAACTATAAATTTGGTACGAGCCTTTATCCGGTGAATTCCTTTGTGGAATGCTGCAAAAGCCGAATTTCTCCGTAGGGGACACCATATTCGATGCGATAGTAAAGCGATAGGTGTCATTGTAATGTGCTATCCAAGGTTGGGATATGAGTCACGATTGAGAACAACATAAATCAGTAATCGAAATACGTAGCTTTAAGCTTAGTTGGTTATTATCGGAGATTCGTTGAAGGATATTCTCGAATCGCTATTCCATTAACTTGGTGACTCGTAGAGATACAAAATTGAATGGAGCAAAGAATGTGGGAAGAGCTTGAAGAACTCAAGAGGAGACTAATTTCAAAGACATGTTACGACCATGCCATCCCGGAAAAGCTTAACGTGGTAGGCGACGTGTTGAGTAGAAGATCGTATACAAATACGAGTACGATATTGTCAAAGACTCATTTCGTATAATTTACAAATAATAGAGATGGAGATGAAAACTCTAGTTACCCACGTGATGATATACGAGTATAATCGACTTTAATCGATAAAGTTAAAAATTTATTCAAGCTACACACCGGAGCTGATGAATTTGAAGAAGGAGGTGCAAGAAGTTGTTATTTCAAAAGCGAGAGAATCGGTGAGGTGAGGAAAGCTCAAACCTTCGATTTATTAATCCATTTGAAATTCTCGATTGAATAGGAACTGTGGCCTATAGACTCGTCTTACCGCCAAGTATGACGCGTGTTCATAACGTTTTTCATGTATCGATGTTACGTAAATATGTGGACGACCCGAACTACGTCATTGAGTTAGAACCGGACGAGATAGCTGAAGACTTAACGTACGAGGAGGTACCTGTAAAGATCTTGGATAGGAAAGAACATGTCATTTGTACCGAGGTTATACCACAAGTTAAAGTTTTGTGGAGAAACCATGCTATTGAGGAAATAACCTGGGAGTTGGAAATGGAAATGAAAGCGAGGTATTATCATCTTTTCGAAACACCAGGTACGTACGTCAATTTCGAGGACGAAATTTCATAAGGAGGGGAGGTTGTAAGACCCCAAATTATTAATAAATGAAATTTATTTTGCTCTATTTATTATTTTGAAATAGTAAGGGTCGATTTAATTAATGTGGATAGTTATGGGTAAAATACGCAAATATTTTGAATAAGCAAGTGGTTATAAAATATTCATTATTGTCGGGGAATATTCGTTTGGTCGTGGAATATTCGCTTGTGGGAATATTCGCATGCGACAGCACGGTCTTTTGTGGGCCCCATAACGGAAAGCGATTGGATGAAGAAAACGACAAATATAAGTTGTTTATAAATAACTTGGCGTAGTTATTCTGAATTAATATTGTTGGAATACCCGGGTGGTTAAAACACACTAATCTGGCGTTGTTGAACAATAAGCACTGCAGTATTGTACCAATTATTGATTCTTACGTAAGAAGGCACTACTCAATAATTGTTTTAGAATAATTCTTATTCAAAGATTTTATTTTATTGATTCAATAATTATTGCGTTGATATTTTATATTGTTGTTGTTTCAATAATTGTCATTACACATTATTTTTTATTATCGAAGTAATAATTCATATTATCTCGAATAATATTATTAGATAACATTATTGGCAATGTCTAGAAAGTTACATCTAAGGAGAGGTTTGGTCACCTAATTGCTTTATTTAGTAAGAAGAAATTCTTATTGGAAAGCCCCTCTTTCCGGGAATGGCACAGTTGCCGAGATTGTGATTACGTAATATTATTTGTGAATAATTAATTATTGATTTATATGATGAGAAAAATATTGATTTTATGTGGATATAGATGGAGAAATTTTTTAAAATGACAATTGTTGAAAATTAATATTTTATCATTTTCTGATAAAATAATTCATATAAATATATTATTTTAATAATATATTAACGGTGATATTTTTATAATGAATGTGGGATATATGAGTATATGAGGAGGAAGAGTATTTTTGTGACATTAAATGATTAACACATGTTTTGTGTGTCGGTGGACCCCATTTCTTGACTGAAATTTGATTATAGCCTGTAAAATCGCCCGTTTGTGGATTTCGGTTAATTTCTGTTTAGAATTTGGAAAAACTTTCTTCTGCAAAGTTGTAGAGAATTGAATTTCCTATAAAAAGTCGCGAGATTCGAATTTTCTGACAAAAGGGCTATTTATTATGAATTATTGAAGTTCTGAAGTTCCGAAATAATTGATTTTTGGAAGTGTTATTTATTTTTATTAATAAAAACGTTTTTTATATGTTGTGGGCATATTTAACATTTGCATGATGGCTGAATTCAGATTCAAGATGTGGGCATATGAATTTTGTTTATATATTAATATTATATTCAATTTTCTGCTTTGGTGTTCTAAGCAATTTCCTATAAATAGGGTGCTTAGGTTAGAATTGAAAATCACACCGTAAAGCTGAAGTTTCTCTCTCTATATTATCGAGCGTATTCTTGTGAGTATTTTGAGTATACTTTGAGTATTGCTATACTGGTGCAAGTTCAAGTCATAGCTTTATATCAGGTGTTTCAACTAGAAATCTTGTCTTTCGAGGTAAGGGATGTTATTTTCTTCTCAAATGATATTATTTCTTCAATATCATTATCTTTGAAATATTGGTTGGAAATTTTATCAAATTTGGAACTTTTTCATGTCGGGGTTACTATTCACGAGTTACTATTCATGAGTTACTATTCACGAGTTACTATTCAAAAGTACTATTCAAAGCGTTAAGATGTTTTTTGTGAAATTTCTATCTTTTTGTGTGTGAGTTACTATTCACGATATACGACATTATTCACGATATCTGACACTATTCACGAATCGGACTATTCATAGAAAATGAAAATTTTCTTTTTCGGTCTAAAATATCTATTCGGATACTAGCTTTGATTGTATCCATGTTTTGATCATTCTTGAATTTTACTTCAATATGATTATTTATGAAGTATTTTTGAACTCGGATTGTTTAAAAGCACGAATCCATAATACTTGTTCTTTTGTTTCCTTTGGATTCGTTTTCTTTGAAATATTTTTCATCATCCTCGGTCCTAAATGATGATATTCTTGAATATCTTTGGCACGTAGATGCAAAGATGAATGATTTCTTGATGAATATCTTTGGCCCGTAGTGCAAAGATGAGCAGTGTTTAGATGAACATGACCGATCGATGAATATCTTTGGCTGTAGTGCAAAGATGAATATTTGATTCGGATATATATTGATTGATGTTACGGGGATAAAATATCGACGATGAACTTTTAAATTCATATATAGAAGATAGTAGTTTGCATTTTCTACTTAACTCTTCTAATGAATTGTTGTTTCATTGCAATTGTTGATTTAAAAGCGGTTGTCTATTGTATTCTATTAGATTTTTCCTGTTGGAGACTAACGATAATTTGTTGTATATTATCTTAGTCATAATATTCTTTATTGGGCTAGTTGAGCTCACCCTTTTCCTTGTTGTTCCATTTTTTCTTCTCGGGAGGCGAGAATGTAGCGAGTACTAGTCGGGGTATGGAATGAAGGTTCTAGAGAGAGTTGTTTAGTAGTCCTCACCATTTTTGTAAAATAATGTATCAATAATTATATATGATGGGGATTTATTTGCGTGTGGATATTGTCTAGATGGCAATATCTGTATTTAAACTCACAGTTTATATGTTGTAATAATAAAGTTGTAGTTATTTCTGTACCATGTATTTGGCGACTCAGAATGGGTTGGATGGAATGGACCTATTTTGGGGGCGTCACATAACCTGTACTGTAATTTCAAGGATGAAATTCTTATTAGTGGGGGTGAATGTAAAAACCCAAAACCCTAATAAGACTCGGATATGTAAACTCAGTTATTTTAATATAATCTCTTTGTTCTTAAAGTGATATGTGTTATTATATAGTCTGTTTAACAAATTAGGTCAAATAAGTTTTCGTCCAAAAATTGACGTGCTTGACACCTCGTGCTTAAAAATTTTCTCCCGAAAATGGACTTTTCGATATATTTGTTTTGACAAGCTGCTTTGTTATGCTTGTTAGGATTTGTGTAAAATCTAGGTTAGGAACCCTAGATTACAAACCCTAACCTTAATTTATAAATCCTAACCCTAATTAATTAAACTAAACCCTAATTTGGTTATCTTAACACCTAATCATGATTTCTAAACTTTAATTAGGTACTAATAAACATTATTAAGCAACCCCAATCATTAAAAACAAAACCCTAATCAAGATTAGTGAAGATTAGAGCATAATTAAGCTATTAATTTGATCAACTAGCTTACAAGTAGGTTGAGAGTCATCTACACAAGTTTCAAAACATCACATGACATGCTTCCAAACTCCCAAGCACCAGAAGAGTCATAGATTAGATATTTTAGGAGGCAAGTAGGTGGGAAAATGACCAAAAAGCCAAGTTAGAAACAATACAAAAAAATGGATCTTTAGCAATGAATTTTTGGGCAACGACTTTATAAGTTGTTGCTAAAAGTATATGTTTAGCAACGAAGTTTGTCCTTCCTTGCAGATTGTGTGAAGCTTTCACTTTTCGCAACAAAATTCATAAGTCGTTTCAAAATTTCGTTACTAATTCATTGGTGGAAAAAAATTTCGTTAGAAATTCGTTGCAAAATTTTCGGCCACTAGATTTCCTGTCATTGTAGGCAACGAAAGTTTTTTTATTGCTAAAAATAGGGCTTTAGCAACGAGTTTTCAGGCAACGACTTTATAAGTCATTGCTAAAAGTGTATGTTTAGCAACAAAACTTGTCCTTCGTTGCAGATTGTGTCAGGCTTTCACTTTTTGCAACGAAATTCATAAGTAGTTGCAAAATTTGGAAACAAAATTCGTTAGAAATTCGTTGCAAAATTTCTAACCACTTGATTTCTCCTCATCGTGGGCAACGAAAGTTTTTTGTTGCTATATTTCATTGCCTAATATGGATCACATTCATTTGCAATAATTTTTATTTTCGTTGCATATTTTATACAACTTTTTGCAACGACTATTAAAATGTTGCCTTAAATTAAGATAATAATAATAATAATAATAATAATAATAATAATAATAATAATAATAATAATTAGCATAGTTGTTAGAAAGGATTCTAGAATCATGATTTTGGAGTGATTAGTAGAGTTAGGATTGTTCTAGATGCACGATCAATGGTAAATTGGTAATCATTGATTATTGATTAATTTTCTTTCCATGTCTAGCTTTAAGTATTAGCCTATATAAGGCTCTCTATTGTACACTTTATAAGTTGGAATAAGATTGTCTTCTAGCATTCATACTTCCCTCAAAAGTTTTTCGATAAATTTGAATCCACAAGCATAGTCTTCCATAATCCACATTCTACCTATCAACAACAAAAGTTAGTCTCCATATAACCTTACTAAAACCAAGAAAATAGATATTAGTTAAAATTACATTTCTTTGGAGAAAGAGAAACTAAGAGATATAATGATTAAGTGGAAAGACAACAAATTAAAATGTATGCAATCCAAAAAAATAGTAAAATAAAATTCAAATCATACATCTAGAGAACAAGCGATCCGACTGAAATCACCAAAATTACATCAACAAAAGGGAAAAAATTGAATATACAAGGATTAAGCAATTACACAACAAAAGCAAAGAAGAGACAGCACAATACCTAAACAATAACCGGAGAATGTCATAATTGAGATGGAGAGTCATTGAATCAATGAAATCAGTAAATTATTGAGAGTCAAGATTTTTTCAGATTATTTTTCGAATTAGTGTGCATTGAGCTAGAAAGGGGAAAGGTGAGAAGGCTGTGGAGTAGAGACAAATGATTGTATTTTACAAAGTATAAGAATAATTGCCTAAGATTATGTTATATTTTTTGGGTGCTCCATAAAATTTTATTAAAAATATGTTTTATACTTTTAGTTTATTTTATCACTATAGTTTAATAATAAACTCAAATGATGCTTAACAATTGTTGGATACAGGTTGAATTGTTCAAACATCCTCATTTATTGTTGTTGCAAGTAAGGAACTCAACTTATGAGCTTCCAGGTGGTCGCTTAAGACGAGGTGAATCAGGTAAGACACCATCTTATATACTGTGTCACCCTGTCAATTTTTGTAGTTGATAAATCCACTAGAAACTATTGCAAGGGTAAAAGAATTATATTTATTCTTGTTTTGAAGATGTGAAGCCCCCAAATCCAAGTTCTCTAACCTCAGATTCTGTGCTCACGATCTATCATAATCATAAGCATTCTATAACTAATACAGAATAATAAACATACATTGTTCATTATAATAAAGTTTCATAACATAGTCCCAAGGTCTTCTTAACCTTAACTTAAACACACCATTCATATTACGAAAGTTTTACATAAGAAATTCCATCAAATAATAATAACTAACATTCATTCTAAACTATTCTTGGATTTGCCTTCGCTTTGTCCTTCGTATTGATCCTTTGAAGCTTATCTGAAATAAATGTCATGATATAGCAAGCGTAAGCAACTAATTTGCTTAGCAAGTTTATATACAAGGGAGATATATCATGACTAGAAAGAAGTTTTGCTTTCAATGTTCAACAATAGTATAAGATTGTATAGGAACATGAATTAATAATGAACAATTGAATATTCGAATAATTAAATAATGTGTACTGAGTGGTTTTGAAATAACCATGAACATTTGCCAAGGTTCTCAGTCATTTAAACTGGACCTCTTAATAAGTTTTGGTATTCAAGGGGATCAGCCTTTCATACCCCGTGATTTATGCATAAACACTTAATAATCCAGCATCGATATCATGCCTTAATCAAATTCGACCTTTCCCAGTCAAAAGTTCTTATTATATCAATTTAATAAGAACAACTTTTTAAAAAACATTTGATTTAACAAATTTAAACATACTTGATCTAGTTGATACAATTAGCATAGATCTATCTCATAAACAGTTCATGAATGAAAGAACTTTAATTTAATTCACAGTTCAATAATAATAGAACAGGAATTCAATTGCACAAAGTTCGAATTTCAATAATCATTATAGATGTGAATAATCATCAATATTTATTCACTAACATGCTTTGAAAATAATAACTCGTGTTTGAGTTAGGAAACTTGCCTCGTTTGTAGGTTACGGCTACACAATTAAATTCTATCCGCTAGGCAGTTTAATTATCTTACTTTGAGAGACCTATAGTTAATCTTTCAATTACCCATAGCATAACATTAGATTATGTAATCACATAGATATTATATATTACATTTAGTTCTTAGAAATATTATCCTGCCTCGATAATGTTACTATTAAATAACAACTACCTTTAATTCACTTAATATTATTAATCTTAATAATATTTAATTCACCTCTTAGTATTATTAGATCACTAATAATACTTTTATTCGCTTACTAATATTATTAACATCTTAATAATATTTTAATATTTTACTAATATTATTAATTCTCTTAATAATATTTTAAACATGCATTAATATTATTACTTTAATAATATCTTACTTATGCTTTAGTATCATTAATCAATTAATAATACTTGTATTCATTTACCAATAGTATTAATATTTTATTTATTTACTAATATTATTAATTATTTAATAATATTTTATTCCTTTACTAATGTTATTACATTTTAATAACATTTTATTTAATCTAATATTATTATTTACTTAATAATATTTTAATCATCCAATAACTTTTTAATTTAATATTATTAATCTTTTAATAATATTTTAATCTAATATTATTAATCATTTAATAATACTTTAATGAAGTTTTAATCTTAATATTTTTATTTACTAATGAAGTTTTAATAATATAACAATATCATATTCTAATATTATTAATATTATAATAATATTTTAATAATTTATTAGATCAATAAAAAATTTATTTTAATTGTTCACCCTTTATAAAACCACTTATTTAATATCCATAAAAGGTCATAAATAATATATTTTATTATAAATTACCAAAATGCCCTAAAATAGTCATAATATTATATATTAGGAGTATTCAAGAATTAAAATTACATTTTTCTTATTTAAGACATCATCTAACTATTTATTTCCTTTTATTCATAACTTCATCATTTTTAGGAAAAATATCAAACTGATTCCAAAATTTCTTCTTTTCTGGGTTTGGACAGTATATGACCCAGCAATGATCCCCAAATTTTTCTAGAATTTTAGAAAGTGATTTACTAATTTTTAACGTGCCCAAAACACTCGGATCTTGCTTCATTTTTCATAAATCAAGTGTTGCTCAGAAAATTCTAAAATTTTCAGGGTATACTCTCATAACATATATGAACATACTGTAAAAGTTTCGGATTTTTCCCATGTATAAACTATGAGAAATTTGAGTGTTAATATTTAGGAGTTCTTTACGGAAATAGCCATTACGCACAACCTATAAATCAAAATGTGTCCGTTCTTTTTCCTACAATTAGATAACTTCTTAAGGTACCTCTGTAGTTTTTCCCAGATTTTTAAAAGAAATGAAACTATCCGAAATTGCCTTAAGAAAAACACGGACAGTAGTTTCTTAGGGTTTTAAAACTTTAATTTTCTATGTGGACTATTTTGGGAAAATAGCCCCCATGGCTTCAATACTTGCTAGATTTATGTTCTACAATTTGGGTTTACTAGATAACTCATGTATCTAGCACCCCCTTCGATGGATCACAAATCCAAGCTGTAAAACTTGAGTTACACAAGATTTAGTGGAAGAAAAACAAGGGTTTAACCCCTAGGAAAACATATGCTCATTTTCTTCCTCTAAATCTTTGATCGAACACTCAAGATACATATTTTCATACATGATGATATGTAGAACTAGGGTATCTTGAGTATTAGTTCATAACCCCATCAAATCTTGCTATAACACCAAATAGAAGAAGAAGATGAAGATTTAGGTTATACCTTGATCTAGTAGCAACCTTCCTTGATTTACCAAAGTAATATATAATCTTAGGGTGCATTAATCAAGCTAGCACACTCCTCTCTCTCTTTTCTCTCTATGTATTTTGCTAGCTTGGGAGAAAAATAGAAGAAGAAGGATAAGAGAAATGAAATGTCTAGCAAATGAATGTGGTGATTTAGCTAATATCCCCCATACTTTTGTTGTCCCTTGGATAAAACACTTTGCCTTATCTCTTTCAATTGAGCCTAATCATGTGATTAAGAATGCTAAGTAGATTTTCTACCAATGGGAGATGGACACACTTGTACTTGATGTAAGAGTTACTAATTTAAGGAACTTGATTAGCATAATTTTGTTGACTTATAAGGCCTAATAGGGCCGGTCCCCTTGCCCCTATTATCTCCTCCATTTTTCTTTTATTATAATGCACAAATTTGATTAATCAAAAGTCTAAAATACCATTAATCAATTGGGCTAAGTATTGGTTTGCATTTTATTTCTTTTGGTCTTCTCCTTTAATTGTTTTGGGCCATGTAATAAACATAGTCTAACAATTTTAATATATGCTACCCAAATTGTTTATTTAGGGTTTCCATTCCAAATCTTATAAAATTTAATTACCTATACATGTGACTTTAGCTCATAAATTAATTAGGTTTACTAGAAATAGGTTTAAAATTATTAGTCACTTGAAATAATAAGATTATCCACTTAAGTTAGTATATATATTAAATACTAACATTTCCTTATTATCATAACCCTTAGGTTATTTAATTGTCTCACCTAATGTATAATTAGGTTACGAAGCTTTCATTTTTAATGAAATCTATAAATGTATATATCCATAACTATAGTATATATGTTTATTGATCCATGCACCACTTCACATATGTTGTCACATATTAAATCACTATATAACACAAAGTTTTAAATATCAATAATGTACATACATATATAGTGACTTAAAATTCACGGTTATTACATCCTCCCCCCTTATAAGAATTCCGTCCCCGGAATTACATATAGGGTTACTCAAAAAGATGTGGATAATTTTCCCTCA
Source organism: Panax quinquefolius (assembly GCA_020205615.1). NCBI lineage: Eukaryota > Viridiplantae > Streptophyta > Magnoliopsida > Apiales > Araliaceae > Panax > Panax quinquefolius. The sequence continues at coordinate 58,387,233 of CM035158.1, forward strand.
TATTTTCTTCGAGTTCCCACGTAACTTCTTCAGCATTGTGGTTCCGCCAAAGAACTTTTACAGAATGTATAACCTTATTTCACAATTTCTGCTCTTTTCTATCTAAAATTTCAACCAGAATTTCCTCGTATGACAAATCCTTTTTGACCTGAATTGGCTCGTACAATATCACGTGCTTATAATCAGGCTAGTATGGTCGTAGCACTGACACATGAAACACATTATGAATATGTTCCATTTCAGGAGGTAGAGCTACCTCGTATGCCACTTCGCCTATCTTCCTCAAGATCTCGAAGGGTCCAATAAATCTCAGACTCAGTTTACCTTTATTTCCAAACCTTATCTTCCCTTTCCAGGGAGATACTTTTAAAAATGCATAGCTTCCCACTTCAAAATCTCTCTTCTGGCGATGTAAGTTTGCATACTTCTTCTGGCGATCTTGAGCTGCTACCAGCCGGGCTCTTATCACCTTGATGATCTCTACGGTCTGTTGCACCAGTTCTGGTCCCAACAGTCGACGTTCACCCACTTCATCCCAGCATAAGGGCATTCTACATTTCCTCCCATACAGTGATTCGTACGGTGGCATTCTGATGCTGGCATGATAGCTATTGTTGTATGCGAACTCTACTAATGGAAGATGATCTTCCCAGCTACCCTTGAAGTCCATCACACAAGCTATGAGCATATCTTCAAGCTTTTGAATCGTTCTCTCGCTTTTTCCATCGGTCTACGGATGATACGCGGTGCTCATCCGTAGTTGCGTCCCCATTCTTTCTTGAAGACTCTTCCAGAAGTTTGACGTGAATTGCGGATCTCTATCCGATATAATAGATACTGGTACGCCATGTCTTGAGATAATTTCTTTGATATATAATTTGGCTAATTGGTCCAAACTATACCTGATCTTGATTGGAAAAAAGTGAGCCGACTTCGTAAGACGATCTACAATCACCCATATGGCGTCGTGCTCTTTTGGCGTTGCTGGAAGTCCCACCACAAAATCCATCGTGATGTGCTCCCATTTCCACTCTGGAATCTCTAAAGGTTGTAGTAATCCACTCGGTCATTGATGCTCTGCCTTGACTCTTTAACAAGTGAGACATCTGCTGACGCATTCTGCAACCTCTTTCTTCATGTTTGGCCACCAAAAGTGTTGACATAAATCTTGATACATCTTTGTGCTTCCTGGGTGTATCGAGTACCTCGTACTGTGCGCTTCTTGCAAAATCTCTTCTCTTAGTTCTGGTACTAACGGTACCCAAATTTGTCCTTCGAATCTTAGCAGTCCGGTGCCATCAGTCTTGTATTTCAATTCATCCCATTCAGCTAATCGCTTCTTGATGTTGTCGCAATCTTCGTCCTTCTCTTGAGCCTCTTTAACCTTATCTAATAAAGTCGGTCTCGCTGCAACTATAAATAATTTCTCGTTCGTCTCCATCGGATACTTAACCTCTAAGTCAAGTCGTTCAAAATCTTTCACCAGTTCCTCTTGAATGGTCAACTTCAAGAACTTCTCTCCGCTTTTCGCTTTCGTGGCATCCGCCACTACATTTTCTTTGTTCGGATGGTATGTAATCTCACAATCATAATCCTTGATCAATTCTAGCCATCGTGTTGCCTCATATTTAGCTCATTCTCGCGTAAAGATATACTTCTGGACTCTTGTGATCCAGATATATCTCACACTTCTCGCCATACAAATTAGTTCCTCCAAATCTTCAAGGCAAAAACTATCGTCGCTAACTCGTGTCATGAGTGGATAACCCTTCTCATAGTCCTTCACCGACGACGTGAAAGCGACTTAATGAATGACCTTGCCATGTTTGCATCAAGACACGCCCAAGACCCTTGTGTGACACATCACTATACACTACAAATCCTCCCGTGTTGTCTGGTAAAGCCAACACATGTGCTTGACTGAGCCTCTTCTTCAATTCCATGAAACTCTCTTCACATTTCTCCGTCCAAATGAACTTCACCGTCTTTCTAGTAAGGTTGGTCAACGGCGATGCTATCTTTGAAAAATCTTGGATGAATCTCCGATAATATCCTTCTAATCCCAAGAAACTCCTAATTTCTATCGGCGTCTTTGGCTATTCCCAGTTGATAACCACTTCTACTTTTGCTGGATCCACTGAAACACCATCCTTATCGATAACGTGACCCAAAAACTGCACTCTCTACAACCAGAACTCATACTTGGAGAACTTTGCATACAACTTCTCACACCTTAACGTCTCCAACACTATCCTTAGATGTTGAGCGTGCTCTTCCTCCGTCTTTGAATATACCAGAATGTCATCGATGAACACGATAACAAACTTATCCAAATACTGTTTAAATAATCTGTTCATTAAGTCCATGAATGTTGCTGGCGCATTCGTCAATCCAAAAGGCATTACCAGAAACTCAAAGTGTCCATACCGAGTTCTGAATGCCATCTTTGGAACATCCTCCTGCCTCACCTTTAGTTGGTGATAACCGGTCCTCAAGTCGATTTTTGAAAAGTATTTCGCCCCCTTCAACTGATCAAACAAATTGTCGATCCTGGGCGACAGGTACTTGTTCTTAATGGTGACCTTGTTCAACTCTCGGTAGTCGATACAAAGCCTTAATGATCCATCCCTCTTCTTTACGAATAAGAATGGTGCTCCCCACGGTGATACGCTCGGTCGAATATATCCCTTATCTAACAACTCTTGTAGTTAAACCATTAGTTCCTTCATCTCTATCGGAGCCATACTACACGGTGCTTTGGATACCGGTGTTGTCCCTAGTGCCAAATCGATAACAAACTCTACCTCTCTATCTAGTGGTAATCCCGGAATCTCATCTGGGAAGACATCAAAGAATTCCCTTATAATAGGTATCTGACCCAGTTCACCCTCGACTCTGCGGGTATCATCAATGTGAGCCAAATAACCTATACAACCCTTCCTAAGCAACTTCTTTGCTTGCATCATCGCCAGACAACAAGATTGTCTCGGCGATTTACTGCCATGAAATACCACCTTTGACTTATTCGGAGTCTTTAGGTGTATGCACTTTTTCTTACAGTCAATGACCATTCCGTGACTCAATAACCAATCCATCCCGAGGATTACATCAAACTCTCCAAGACGAATCGGTATCAAATCCACGGTAAGCTTAAACCCTCTTACATCAGCACAATAGTTCCTATGGATGTAGTCTACATGGATAATTTCTTTGTTTGCTACTTCTACATTCATTGGGTGTTCTAATAGTTCACGAGGTAAAATTAATCTTTGAGCAAATTCATCAAATACGAAAGAACATGAAACTCCCAAATTGAATAACATATAGGCATTTATATCATTGATCAGAATTATACCTGACACCACCTCCCTGGATGCCATGACATCTTGCAATGTCATATTGAATGTCCTCGATGTCGGCTTGTTTGGCTGGGCTGGTCCTCCACTGGTTGTTCTAGTGTTATTGCCCATGTTGCCGTTTCTACCATCCGTGCTTTTCTTCCTCGAGCAATCCTTGATCTGATGTCCCACTTCACCACAGTTAAAATAACCTCCCTTCTTCACCTTAGGACAATTGGGTGAGGTATGCCCTTCTTGTCCACAGGTATAACATACCATTTTTCCCTTCATGCACTCTCCCGAGTGACCCTTTCCACAGTTTCCACACACCGACTTCTTTTGTTGAACACTTCCTTGCTGACTCTCCAAATTACTACCCCCACTGCTCCATTTTCGCTTCTTGTTGTTGCTACCGCCATTTCTAACATTTTAATTCCCTCATTTTACTTTTTTCTTGTTCTTCTCTCCATTGTACTTTGAGACCGCTTCGCTTCCACCTTCCGCTATGAGAGCTTTCTCCAACAGAGTTGAGAATGACATGATTTGTAAAACCGCTACCTTACTGTAAATCCATGACTTTAGTCCATTTTCGCACCTTCTTGCTTTCCTCACCTCCGTGTCCACCTGATGTGGAGCGAATCTGGCCAATTCATTAAACTTCACAGCGTACTCTGATACTGACATATTCTCCTATTGCAATTCCAAAAACTTGATCTCCATTCTCGCTTGTGTACTCACAGGGAAGTAGTTCCCAAAGAACAATGTCTTGAACGCTTCCCAAGTCACGATTCCAGTCCTGACTTTATTCTGGTTGGCCTCCCACCAATAATTATCTTGACCCTTCATTAAGTAGGTAGCAAAAATTGTTTTATGCTCTTCTGCTACTCTAGCAATAATGAAGGCCTTCTCAATCTCCTTTATCCACGTCTAGGCCTCTATCGGGTCTGCTGCTCCTCTAAACTCCGGTGGTCCTACTGCCTTGAAGTCCTTAAAGTTGGCTAGTTGGTTTCCTACCTAATTTCCTGCAAGTTGGGCTTGATTCCTCATAGCTTCAGCCATCATGTTGATAAAGTCTTGCATTGGATTTGGTTGAGCTCCCGCTGCATTATTAACTGACTCTTTGATCTCTTGGTTCCTTAGTACACGTCTGGGCGGCATTATCTAGTGAAACAAAATTCTAACACGTTATTCGGGTTTTATTATCATATAAGTACTTAGCATGTAATATGCTACTGTATTCAAACAATCAGATGATCATTATGTGAGAGTTTTAAATTATCAAGATTTGGAAGTCTTTATCCCTGATTAGTGGGTTAAGTTTGTTTTTTAAAAAAAAATTCCAATTCAGTCTACTGGGTTCACATAACATTAAATAGACAATTTACTATTTAAATTTTCCAACACATATCATAATAATACATTTATATTCATATACCAATCTTCGGTGTCTCACATGTTCAATACATGTATATTTTTATAAATGCTACTATCCCATTTTAAACACAAAAGATGGGATTAACTCAAAATGATACTTCCCAACATACACAAATAGGGATACTACCTAACTACCTACTACCTCACACCTGCTGAGGTCAACATCAACATAAAACCCTATTACACAAAAAGGGGTACTAATGCATCTATCTACAACTGGTCCATAGCATAATCATCATCGGTGGCCTCTTTGGGTCACACCGAACAGCTCCTCAGGAAACAACCCCTCCATAACTCTACGCCGAATGGATCGACTCGACTCCCCTATCTCGATATGCGCCCTCCTAGTCCCATCGCTACTGGTCCTCATATGTCAAGGTCTAGCGCTAGTCCTAAAGTCTCGACCCTGACCTTCATGGCCTGCAGTGCTATCTCTAACTGGTCCACCCGCTTAGTTGACTCATAAAATGCCTCCTCCACGCATATCTTATCTGCAATCTCCAAGTCAAACTCACCCCGCATAGCCAGATGCTCTACGCTTAGTGCTCCGAACTTTGCCTTCTCCTGCTCTAGTTGTACTCGCGCCTCGCTAGCTCAATAAGTGCTCGATTAGCAAAGATCTTTATATTCTTTGCTTCCATGTATCGATGAGTCATATTCGTGCCTCCAACTATAAAAAATCCTCGCTCCTATGCATGTTTTTTTCTCAGCAGTCACCGATCATCACATCTTCGCGAGGTGTCCATCACCTCCTCCTGAAACGCGACCTCCTCTTGGAATGGCTCCCCGACTATCACTCTAACATCCTATAATAAAACAAGGATCAACATCGATTACAATAAAATATATTCATTGATAAAATGAAATAATATTTTATTTAGTACATACATACTCGATGAATTTCCATAATCCATCTCCTAACATACTCTATAAAAGTTTTCTACTAAGGTTATAACCTAGGTTTCGAATTCTTAATGTTTATAACCTATAGCTTTGATACCAACCTGTGACGCCCCCAAATCTAGGTTCTCTAACCTCAGATTCGGTGTTCACGATCTATCATCATCATAAACATTCTATAACTAATACGAAATAATAAACATACATTGTTCATTATAATAAAGTTTCATAACATAGTCCCAAGGTCTTCTTAACCTTAACTTAAACACACCATTCATATTACGAAAGGTTTACATAAAAAATTCCATCAGATAATAATAACTAACATTCATTCTAAACTATTCTTGGATCTTGCCCTTGCCATTGTCCTTCGTATTGGATCCTTCAGGCTTAAATGAAATAAATGTCATGATATAGCAAGGGTAAGCAACTAATTTGCTTAACAAGTTTATATACAAGGGAGATATATCATGACTAGAAAGAAGTTTTGCTTTCAATGTTCAACAATAGTATAAGATTGTATAGGAACATGAATTAATAATGAACAATTGAATATTCGAATAATTAAATAATGTAATCGAGTGGTTTTGAAATAACCATGAACATTTGCCAAGGTTCTCAGTCATTTAAACTGGACCTCTTAATAAGTTTTGGTATTCAAGGGGATCAGCCTTTCATACCCCGTGATTTATGCATAAACACTTAATAATCCAGCATTGATATCATGCCTTAATCAAATTCATCCTTTTCTCAGTCAAAAGTTCTTATCATATCAATTTAATAAGAACAGCTTTTTAAAACACATTTGATTTAACAAATTTAAACATACTTGATCTAGCTGATACAATTAGCATAGATCTATCTCATAAACAGTTCATGAATGAAAGAACTTTAATTTAATTCATAGTTCAATAATAATAAAACATGAATTCAATTGCACAAAGTGTGAATTTCAATAATCATTATAAATGTGAATAATCATCAATAATTATTCACTAACATGCTTTGAAAATAATAACTCGAGTTTGAGTTAGGAAACTTGCCTCGTTTCAGAGGTTACTACTACACAATTAAATTCTATCCGCCAGCGGTTTAATTATCTTCCTTTGAGAGACCTATAGTCAATCTTTCAATTACCCATAGAATAACATTGGATTATGTAATCACATAGATATTATATATTACATTTAGTTCTTAGAAATATTATCATCGCTTCGATAATGTTACTATATTAAATAACAATACCTTTAATTCACTTAATATTATTAATCTTAAGAATATTTAATTCACCTCTTAGTATTATTAGTTCACTAATAATACTTTTATTCGCTTACTAATATTATTAACATCTTAATAATATTTTAATACTTTACTTACTAATATTATTAATCCTCTTAATAATATTTTAATTAATGCATTAATATTATTACTTTTAATAATATCTTACTTATGCTTTAGTATCATTAATTAATTAATTAATAATACTTTTATTCATTTACTAATAGTATTAATATTTTATTCATTTACTAATATTATTAATCATTTAATAATATTTTATTCCTTTACTAATGTTATTATATTTTAATAACATTTTATTTAATCTCAAATATTATTATTTACTTAATAATATTTTAATCATCCAATAATACTTTAATTTAATATTATTAATCTTTTAATAATATTTTAATCTAATATTTTATTATTATTATTTTTAATTTTAATCATTTTTAATGAAATCAAATTTAAACCATTTAATAATATTTTAATGAAGTTTTAATCTTAATATTTTTATTTACTAATATTATCTAATTATATATAATAACATTTTAATAATTTATTAGATCAATAAATAATTTATTCTAATTGTTCACCCTTTATAAAAGCACTTATTTAATATCCATTAAAGGTCATAAATAATATTTCTTATTATAAATTACCAAAATACCCTAAAATAGTCATAATATTATATATTAGGAGTATTCAAGCATTAAAATTATATTTTTCTTATTTAAGATATCATTTAACTATTTATTTCTTTTTATTCATAACTTCATTATTTTTAGGACAAATACCAAATTGATTCCAAAATTTCTTCTTTTCTGGGTTTGGATAGAATATGACCCAAAAATGATCCCCAAATTTTTCTGGAATTTTAGAAAGTGATTTTCTAATTTATAAAGTGCCCAAAACACTCGAATCTTGCTTCATTTTTCATAAATCGAGTTTTGCTTAGAAAATTCTAAAATTTTCAGGGTATACGCTCATAACATATATGAACATACTGTAAATGTTTCGGATTTTTCCCATGTATACACTGTGAGAAATTCAAGTGTTAATATTTAGGAGTCCTTTACAGAAATAGCCATTACGCACAACCTATAAATCGAAACGTGTCCGTTCTTTTTCTTACACGTAGATAACTTCTTAAGGTGCCTCTGTGATTTTTTCCAAATTTTTAAAAGACTTGAAACTATTCGAAACAGCCTTAAGAAAATTGGGGACAGTAGCTTTTTAGGGTTTTAAAACTTTAATTTTCTATGTGGATTATTTTAGGGAAAACAACCCCCATGGCTTCAATACTTGCTAGATTTGTGTTCTACCACTTGGGTTTACTAGATAACTCATGTATCTAGCAACCCCTTCGACGGATCACAAATCCAAGTTGTAAAACTTGAGTTACACAAGATTTAGTGGAAGAAAAACAAGGGTTTAACCCCTATGAGAACATATGCTCATTTTCTTCCTCTAAACCTTTGATCTAGCACTCAAGATACTTAGTTCCATACATGATGATATATAGAACTAGGGTATCTTGAGTATTAGTTAGTAACCCCATCAAATCTTGCTATAACACCAAATAGAAGAAGAAGATGAAGATTTAGGTTATACCTTGATCTAGTAGTAACCTTCCTTGATTTACCAAAGTAATATAGAATCTTAGGGTGTATTAATCAAGCTAGCACGCTCCTCTCTTTCTCTTCCAAAAACCGAGCCCCTCTCTCTTTTCTCTTTATGTATTTTGCTAGCTTGGGAGAAAAATAGAAGAAGAAGGATAAGAGAAATGAAATGTCTAGCAAATGAATGTGGTGATTTAGCTAATATCCCCCATACTTTTGTTGTCCCTTGGATAAAAAGGCTTTGCCTTATCTCTTTCAATTGAGCCTAATCATGTGATTAAGGGTGCTAAGTAGATTTTCTACCAATGGGAGATGGACACACTTGTACTTGATGTAAGAGTTACTAATTTAAGGAACTTGATTAGCATAATTTTGTTGACTTATAAGGCCTAATAGGGCCAGTCCCCTTGCCCTTATTATCTCTTCTATTTTTCTTTTATTTTAATGCACAAATTTGATTAATCAAAAGTCTAAAATACCCTTAATAAAGTGGGCTAAGTATTGGTTTGCATTTTATTTCTTTTGGGCTTCTCCTTTAATTGTTTTGGGCCATGTAATAAACATAGTCTAACAATTTTAATCTATGCTACCCAAATTGTTTATTTAGGGTTTCCATTCCCAATCTTATGAAATTTAATTTCTTATACATGTGACTTTAGCTCATAACCTAATTAGGTTTACTAGAAATAGGTTTAAAATTATTAGTCACTTGAAATAACAAGATTATCCACTTAAGTTAGTATACATATTAAATACTAACCTTTCCTTATTACCATAACCTTTAGGTTATTTAATTGTCTCATCTAATGTATAATTAGGTTGTGAAGCTTTCATTTTTAATGAAATCTATAAATGTATATATCCATAACTATAGTATATATGTTTATTGATCCATGCACCACTTCACATATGTTGTCACATATTAAATCACTATATAACACAAAGTTTTAAATATCAATAATGTACATACATATATAGTGACTTTAAATTCATGGTTATTACAGAAGACATTGATGGCTTGAGGCGCAAACTTTCAAACAAGTTATCCGAACATTGTGATGGTACTGGGTATGACTAGGAGGTATATGAATTCTAGTTAAGACCATTATGTTTTATTATATATGCAAATGCTCTAATTCTCAATGTTTAGGTAGGAGAATGCCTCAGCAAGTGGTGGAGATCTGACTTTGAAACATTGCTTTATCCGTACTTGTCGTCTAATATGATTAGTCCAAAGGTAAGCTTGTGTCATAAAATCTGCAAGTCTTTCTCTTATTTATTAGCTTTGGTAAATTGGTGTTCATTATGTGCTTGTCTTGATATTGTAGGAGTGTAGAAAACTTTTTCTTGTGAAGTTGCCAGAAAGTAGAAAGTTCATTGTACCGAAAAATCAAAAATGGCTTGCGGTTCCTTTGTTCCAACTTCATGAAAATGACAAAGTATGTAAACTTCTGATTGTGCATATGTTTTAATATTTCAGTTTTGACATTCATTTCTCATATCTGGTCAATGTAAAGTAGTTACTAACAAATTGTTGAGCTCCTGTTGCGGGTTCATAGAAACTTCCATTGTAACTTATAAAAAATTTTCTTTTATCTTAATCTTAGTTTCTACAACTCAAGGTAGATTGTAATGATATTGGTAAGAGCAAGTTCTGTATGCCCCCACACGCCTGTACCCTTCTAGAGTTGTGAGTTTTTCGTCATCAACTGCGTATCAAATTGCATGTTGTTTGTCCAGATTTAGTAATTTTGAGTTTGTCAAAATAAAAATCAAGGATCGTGTAAATAGGCATACAGAACTGTGTGCCAAGTATAATAGAAGATTTAGTTTTTTTTCATATAACAAGTACTTCAAAGTTGGACACATAGTGCAGGTGTATCTTTGTTATAGTTGTTGTAATCTTATACATGCACATTGCACATGGTACCATCTTGTGTATGTTTGTCAAACTAGTATGTACTTCATGTTATCTTGTTTAAGGCATTTTATTTAGTCAGTTGAAGGACTCTGGAATCTTTCAATATGCTCAACCATTTAATAAATATTATGGGTAGTCTGTTGGTTTAATAATATTAGTACCACGTAGCAACTCTATTGTCTTTAAGTATTGATTTTGGCATTAAGTGCCTCTGGTGACCTATTTACTTCATTTTTCTTACTTGCTATTATTTTTAAATATATGCAGGAAGACTGCTTCTACGACCTGCCTTACAATACTGGGTATCAAATTTCCGTGCTACATTTACGGAAGACATGGGATGAAATTATGAAGTGTACTCTCTCTATATATGTAGATATATACTTTGATTGAAGAACCGTGGTAGCTTTAGATGGTTAATTGTAAAGATAATGAATGATTATGTAGTGGATGATTTTATTAAGATAATAATATTTTAGTTTTTTGTATTTTTTGCCATTATTTGCTATGGGGACATTGAGCTAGCCAGGTACACAAAAAGAATGTCAAATTTTGATTTGGCAACAATATAATTCGTTACCAAAGCATTGAAAAAGTTTTAATACAACAACAATTTTTTATACATTTAGCAACAAATTTTCGTTGCTAATGGCATTAAAAATATAATATTTGGCAACGAAAATTAACCTAATAACAACGGAGAGGATATTGTTGCTAATACTAACATAAAAGGAAACATTTTTTATCGTTGCAAATCATATCAACTTTCGTTGCACATATAAAGAAATGACAACATATAATGTCGTTAATCGACGACTTTCGTTACTATTGAAAAATAACCAGCAATAAACATTTTCATTGTTGATTCAGCATAATGTTGTTGTCAAATAATATAATCAGTAACAAAAATTGTTTCTAAAAAGTTTACATTCCGCAACAAAAGCAAGCTTAGGCAACAATTTTCATAATTTACTGCAACGAAAAATGTCGTTGCAAAATGGTGTCAATTGCAACGAAAATGCACTGTCGTTGCAAAAAAAAATAAAGAGTTCATTTTGTTGCCAATTAGCAGGCTTTTGCAACGAAATGGGGTTTTTAGCAACGAAATTTTAATTATTCTGCAACAATACATTTTGTTGCTAAAGGATTGATGTCTTTGTACGAAAGCCAAATTTTGTTACAAAATGTATTACTTTTGGCAACGAAAAAAAAATGTTCATTGCAAAAAAATTAGCAATGCTCATTGCGCAACGAAAGACGCAACGACATTAAAGTCGTTGCCAAAACCCTTTTGCAACAAAATTTGACACCTTTAGCAACGAAAATTGGTTGTTGTTGAAGCCCCATTTTTTTGTAGTGAAAATTCTATAAAAGGAAACCCTAGCTCAGAGAAAACCCACAAAAATTATAAGTCCATACACTCATATAACATGCCTATGCAAGTCCTGGTGATAGCAACAATAGATTCAATAGCCAGAAATCAAAAATCAAGCAAGAAAGGTGCAAACCCTAATTCATAGCTAGATCTTTGATGCTATATTCAAATTATTGTTTAGATGTTTAGATTTATGTAATAGTATGTTAGGTTGATATAACATGTTTTCATAACATCTAGATGCCTCAAATTAGTGTTTTAAGTAATTTGGAAATTTTGGAAAAATAAGCCTGACAGTCGAATGTCAGAGCTTGTGGATCCATGTATGTTAATAATTAGGTCTGTTAATTGTGTGTTATTTGTAGTATGACATGAGGTCTTTAATCTAAAAAAGAAAACAGGTTCATTAGAACCATATCTTGCAAGATATAGGTGGTCAAAGGTGGTTGACCGATCACGTAGTTCTTGTTTTCTAGGTTACCCAGAAAACTCAAGAACAGGTTGAACCAGCTACTTTGACCAGCCTTTTAATCGCTTTCTGTTTGTTATTTTAATAAATTTTTATAATGAATTAATACCTTGATATACATACTACATATCTATGACCTTAAAGTGCTTAAACAATTCATAGGATTACTGGAATTAATGGTCAAAAGTCATTGACCAAGCTTAACCAAGTTTTCTAGGTTACCTAAAAAACTGATAAACATGAATAACAGCCTTTGGCTGTACTTTGACCAACATAGATCGAGACCTTAGAATTATGATTTGTCCAAACCAGTGTTTTACATATGTACCTTGACATATAGACTACCTATTACAACAAACAAAACACAAATCTATTACACATATTAAAAGATTTGAAATCCACAAAACCGTTGATCGACCATGACCACTATTTTGGGTTACCCATAAACTCAAGAATAGCTCTGACAATGACTTTGAACCTCTATAACTTCTTGTTATATGTAGGTTAAAGCACAAAATTTATCTGATGTTGTACTACTGTATGAGTACTATAACATCCATACTTGTCCAAACCCAGAATCATCAATAGTAGCAAAAGAAATCATGGTCAACATGGTCCCTAAGCCACGACCTACTGAAACCCAGAAACTCAAGAACACCTATAGCGACACTTCTTGTCACTATAGGGCATTAATGTACAGAATATAAATTGTTTTTTTTGAAATTAATTAATAAAAATTAGAAATAATTAATAAATATAAAAACTATTTTAAAAAATATATTAAGTTATTATAATTAACTTTTTATATAAATTCAATAAATATTTTATTTTATTTGGATACTATTAATAATTAAATTAATAATAAAGTAATTAAAATAATTACTTATAAATAATAAATAATTATTAAAAATATTATTAATGATTTAAAATCATTATAAATGGTTATAAATTATTTAAAAATAGTAAACAAGGTTTTTATAAAATTCTAAGTAAATATTAATTATTTAGAAATAGAAATAAATAATTTAAAATTATTTAAAGGATAAATAAATACTTAAAAATTATTATAAGCTTCTAGAAATTATTATAATGGATATATAAATTATCTAAAAATATAATAAAGCTTATAAATAAATTTTAGTAGATATATCAACTTATTTAATACTCGGTAAGGTCTTTGAACACCAAAACCATATCAAACTTAACCTAGACATATTTAAATTTTGTATTTGAGTATTGTTATCAATACTAATGTGTTAGATTTATATGAATGAACATTTTAGGTGTTTATTAACGAATCGAGTAGCATTACTTGACTGATCTACACTCAGGCAAGTTTTCTATACCCTAATTACTTTTGCAAGTTTTCTATAACCTAATTACTTACGCAAGTTTCCTATACCCTGATTACTTTCACAAGTTTTCTATAACCATAATTACTTACGCAAATTTCACAAACCTTGTTTATTTGTTGAACAAGATTTCTATCTTGAATTGTTGTTGATATGATATGCCAAACCTAACCTTGAATTACCAATTACTGTAATGTTATTGCTATAGCTTCAGCATAACTAAGAAATGAATAGTTTATTCCTATAATATTTTTTATTGAGCTTAAACTGTTGTGTCAAACCAAATTGCTTTGGTAAGACATCCCATTCTGTAGTTGTGTATCTCGTAAGGGATTGAGATTTAGTCAATAATATATTAACATTTAGGTGCATATGAGCACTATTAGGATGAGATGCATACTCCTAGGATATTGAGTAGGTTGATCCCATATCTCATATCTAAACAAAGTTTCTAAGTCTTTGTGACTGATAGAAATAAAAAGTACAAAAATGGTTGAAAAAGAAATTCCAGAAATGGTAGCAACTGTCAGTTAAATTTTGAATTGTTATACTTCTTCAAATTATATATTGTTAAAAATATAAAATGTAACGCCCCGAAATCCGGTCTATCTTCATACCCGAATTTCGTACGTCACGGTTCCACTTCTTTCCAAACATACATCATTATATACTAAAATATAACAACATACATTCTTAATTCCCTGATTCTAAAACCTTATAACCTCTTTCATTAAAAATAATGTTAATTACATTATTTTTTTCATCTTACATGAGTTACTTTCATCCGCCACTAAGGATACATAACTGTTCATTAAACTATTCTATAGTTTAATTATATTTTTCTACATTACAAGTCTTCTCTTGATCATCACGTTCATTCATCTAATGAATAACACTTCTTTTGGATACCTCTCAGCTTGATCTTCACAGAATCCTTAAGTTCTTCTAACATTGTACGCTAAAAATGTTTTTCATTTACAGCAAGTGTGAGCATTTAATTTCCCAACAAGTTATATTAGTTGAACAAACAACTTCAAGAGTTTTACATTCATTTAGAACTTCGATAACCGAACAAAGTTTATGAAGCAGCTTGAATAATATGAATAATCTCAATTCCTATCATTTTAAAAACATTAGTTACATTCACTTTGAAATACTTTCATTCTCTACTCTCTTTCATACATATCTTGTCTTGCTAGAATTTTTAGCACATACTTTACAATAACAGTTCATGTATAAACAAAACATTCTCTTATTGAACAATTCAATCACAGAACAGTTCATCTCATAGAAACACCGAAGTGTTCACATTGTGGTACAAGGCCTCATATGTTCTACCACCTTGTACAAATATCACACATTTGCACATATAAAGAACTTCTCAAGTTCAACATCTGAGATGTTTTAGAAACTAGCATTCATTTAAAATATGAATGAAGTTAGGAAACTTACCTTACGCACAGCTACAACTTACAATAAATTGCTCATTTCAATTCTTATGTAGCACATAAGGAAATAACACATACATCAATTAGTCGTATACTTGACTTACACATTGGTTTATTTAACTTTACTTCTTAGGGTTCACATTCTAGCAACCTATGTTTATGCGACCAACTTTCATTATCGGTTTACGGCTTTATGACATACCAAGATGTCTTACTTATACTATCATCATCTTTGATGATTTACATTCTTATCTTCTTCTTATAACTTCTCTAGGACTCAGCTCACATCGCTTCTCTGCTAGTAGTCCATATGGTACTCTGAGTGGTTTCCCATAAACAACCAACAAACAAGTTCTCGTCTCATCTACACTACCCACAATAGTGAGTTAGATCGGTTGCCAGTTTCGTTTATATACCTTCGCTCTCTAAAGGAATTGTTTAGCCCAAATCTCATATGTCAACCATCAAAGGTTACGATTGTACCATAACCTAAACTTATCTTAACTTTTTCGAACCATTAAAACTATAATGTTCGTTAAGTTAAATTCTTATTCCTTATGGATTTCTGGCAACTAAATGTCATACCTCGGGATTTATTCATCATCGTCTAAGTCATACAGTCTTTTGTATACTCAGAACAATCATTCAATATTAATTCTAGACATTTATAGCGATAAGCATTTTACATTACCTTATTCTTATCTTACAACGTCCGGTTCATTCGACTCGGAACGTCATCCAGGCTAATCAGTAACTCGGCTTCTTTACGTTATACTTCCTTGTCTTTAATTCAGTTTCTTCACCGTTCACATGTTTAATCATTGGTCTTCATTATCCTATGGTCAAAC
This sequence comes from Panax quinquefolius, assembly GCA_020205615.1. Classification (NCBI taxonomy): domain Eukaryota; kingdom Viridiplantae; phylum Streptophyta; class Magnoliopsida; order Apiales; family Araliaceae; genus Panax; species Panax quinquefolius. The sequence continues at coordinate 58,403,215 of CM035158.1, forward strand.
CATACACGGGGTGTAGGTTCTTCCCGTTTAATATTCATGTACACTCAACCCCCACGTTGGTTAAAGTGTTTAACGATTACCTTTCATTCTAACATTCTCTATCCGACTCCTATTTGGCTTTTATTAATCTTATTACCATTCGCTACGGCTTTCTTGATAATCATATCTTACTTACTACCTATGTCAACATCTAAGTTATACAACCAATGTACACTTAGAACATTCGTTTGACGCAAATACGATTCACGAGGATCGTTTACGTATTCAACGTTCACGTTGTTCATCACTTAATCTCATTCAACCTTTACCTAAGGTTTTAATCGCTTTCATTCAGTACCCAATCACCTGAACCCCATGTTCATTATTCTTTCTTAATGTCGAAGCCATATGGTTCATTGTATGCTAAGACCGATCGTTCATCGCAACAACGTTGCGTTCACAGCGTCTAAACGCTTTACACTTATCTCTCATTATGACATCATAACATCAAAATGTTATTCCTTAACATCATCACTCAACATGTAAGGAATCACAGTCATAGCAATCCCATACATTCGTTTATCGCGACTACGGTCCCTGGATATCAGTTACGTAATCTACCGCTTAAATTCTCTGTCTTGTAATCCCGTTCAATCTTTCCATTCAACCTTTACTAAAGGTTTAAATCACTTAATTAATTGTTACTTTAGGTGAACAATATGTTCTTTATCTTCCCTTACACTTCTCCCAAGAGTTGAGCAGTTAAAAGCTCTTATCTAGCTTTTTCCCTACACCGGTGCTGCGGCACCGGTTCCCTCTTTATTTCTCGTGATACAATGCCACTCTGCAGTGTCTAACTATCGGGGCTGGTGCTGTAGCGCCGCCTCCCAAGGCACGGCTCACACTGCGGTGCAAAGTCTTAATCCTTAAAAAATTTCCTAAGTCTACATGCTTGAGATGCTTATTTTGCAATCCCATAACTTCTTCATTATAACTCAAAACGAGGTCGTTCCAAAGACATTCTCTTCCTTATCTTACGTACTTTAACTCCCCTTGGACAGAACTTTGTTCTGAATCTGTTAACATGCCATTCGATTGGCTTAATCCTCGTCCTTCGTTTATTTTACTTTTTTAACATTATTCGTTCGTTCGTCCGTAATTTGGTCATCCTAACTCAGAATTCGTTTGTTCTTGAGTCCACGACTCACGTTTTCTACGTTCTCTTACATTCTTATGAAACCTTACACGTTCGGGTTCATTTACTAACTTTCTAATTCTCTTTTGTCTTTTACAAAATTTTTGCTATAACTTCGTTATAGCTAAGTTTTAATATGTTCTTCATGAACGTTTCTACCGTTCCTAACCAAGCAATAAGCATCTAAATTATACGCGATGGTTTTAAACTTATCCATCAACAACAATTATACTACGATGGTTTTAAATTTGTCCATCAACAACGTTCTTCGCGTTCTTCGTTCGTTCTTCGTTTTTAATCGATATTTTGATTACAATTTCACTTTTTCTTGGAATTTGATGTTATAGAATGCCATTCCTTAGTTATTTCACCGAATCATTCATATGATTCATTCGGATCGCTCAAATTCATTACGAATCTTATACTTCCTTAAGAAATTTATAACAAAAACTTTAAATTCCTATTTCTTCATTTTATCATGATTTCAACTATATGAAATCATTCTTAACATCTTTTACTTCTTATTCTCATTAAGTTATGCTTTGAACGTAGAAAACTTAAAGAAAATTTATAAGATACTAGGTTTTGGATTATCTTTCTCCTTTAATCTTCTTCCGTCGGATAAGGTTTACACACGAGTAAGCTTTTCCTCCTCCTTCTCCTTCTCATCTAACCTCTCTCTCTCTCTTAAGTGTTGTAGGATTTTCAAAATCCTAAACAAATAAAATTAAGCTTCCTATTTATAGAAAATAAAGGCTAGGGCCAAAATAGTCATTTTGCCCCTGAATCTACTATTCACACCTCCTTACTCCACCTCTTTAATATTCACAAAGCTTCCCTTGGAAGCTTCATGCTTCCGTCTTGCGAAATTTGTCTGACATTTCAAAAATTACGATTCTCGGAATCCAAATATTTTTGGAAATTTTGTCTTTCCTTTACCGATTAACTTTTTCATATTCTTCATATCTCTGAAAAACACTTTTCGACATTAAGTGTTTTCCTTAACGTTTTCCCCTAACGTAGTTAAACGAATGAGAAGTACATAACATTATTTTTCATCGTTTTTATTTTGTCCAATTTCTGCACGTTTTTTGAGAAAAGCTTCTATCGGCTTATTTTACTTTTCAAGATATATTATCGTTAAATTTTTTGACGGAATGTCATTTCGACATACCGAACTCTCAAAAAGGCTGAGGTTATTCAAACCCTAACCCTTAGGGTTTCGTCGGGTGAATAGTGTCTATTTCGTATTTTTCCTCGAAAATATTTCTATTCCCTGAAAATTTTTATTTTTGTCTTAAAAATTCTTACTCATTCAGTATAGCTCGTAGCCAGAATCCTCCCGTATTATAATCATCCTAGGTTCTAGAACGATTAATAAACACATAGCACAAAATATTATTAATAAAAATTCATTTTTATTAATAACTAATTCTTTAAATTGTAAATTTTGGACAATCTGATTTTTTGGGTTGTCCCATAAAACCAGTAATATCCCCAAGTCCGGGTCCCAAATCACCACAGATCTGGTATACTATTTCTATAACTATTGCGGAAGATATAAACATAAATTTTTTATACATTAAACTTTACACATTAACCCCAAGGTCGAAAACCTTCACATAAAACATGAATCAATATCCTATCTAACATACAATGTTTATTATCATACATTACTGTTACAAATCTAGCTGTACATATAATCCCAAGCTGAAATTAGCTTTGACTTTTCCTTGTATCTGACGCATTCATCTTAATCTGCAATGTTTATCATGATATAGCAAGGGTGAGCATAAGTTTGCCCAGCAAGTATAAGTTTATTTAAGGATATATCATGATGGAAAGAATTAAACAATAAGCTGGCTATAATTCTATACTATAATTGAGAACTAGCATGAACAAACTTTCATAGCTGAACGAACATTGAATATGAACATAGCAATTATATCTGAACCGAATGGTAATGAAGGTGATCAGCCTTTCATACCTGATGAATACATGCAATATGCACAGAGTACGATTCAACAATTCATAGACGTGGCAATCAACAATGATTAACCACAAATATATTTGAATGAAACAACTCGAGGTCGAGTTAAGAAAAACTTGCATGTACCGTTAATTACCGTTACGCAACCTATTTTGCTTTGTCTGAAAACCTAATATAAATAATACCAATCTCCAAATACTAGAATAATATCATCACAATATAATACTATTATATATAATCATAGAATAACCTAAACACATAACCCTATCATGCTATACAGCACATAAGACCTAGTATTAAGTTAAACTATTTTAGTTTGAATTGAATCCAGTACTATTTCGACATCCCGACGGTCTAGTCGGACAATTCTCGAGCCTACTAATCATAAGACTTGGTCTAAACACTTAACAGTTATCTTACATAATTTATTATCAGTCAATTTTTTTTTTCAAAGACTCGTAATAATTTTCAGATAATTATTACCATTTATCATGATTTTTTAATCATTAATATCGTATTTATATGATTTAAATACCACAATATTCTATTATCATTAATATTTATTTAATATTAAATATTAATCATAACATAATATTATAAAATATTTATAATATCACAAAGTATTTTTAATATCATAAAATCATATTTATATGATTTTAAAGCGATTAAATTCATTATCCGATAATTTCTATTAATATTAACATATTAATATTTTCATGATTAAAATATCAAAAGTTATATTCTATAACTTAAAATATTTTTATAACACTTGAACCATTTTTATATGATTTTTAAATCATTAGTTCTATTTTTCCATAATTTATTTAATATATTTATTAGATGAATTAATTACCATTATTATTAATTAATTAGTGAAATTCATCACATAATATTAAAAGTTATTGAAAATAACTTAAAATATTTTCTAATATCATAATATATTTTTAATAATTTTTCAAGTATTAAAATCATTTTTGAGTAATTTATTTAATATTATAATTAAATAAATTAAACACCCTTTATATTCCACAAGTATTAAATATTAATGAAATGTATTTAAAATAATTAAAAACCCATTTTTGGACTTTAAAATAATTTTTAGGAATTTATTTTGTATTTTTCATAATTAAAAACTATTTAATACTAATTATTTAATAAAAATAATTAATTTTGTAAATAACTGTCGCTAAAGGTGCTATAGGCGACAAAACCGTCGCTGAAAGTGTTCTTGAGTGTTCTTGAGCCTGTCTAGAAACTCAAGTCAGTGTCAGGGTAGGGGTTTTGACCAGCTATAATTCAGGGAGCTTGATGTATCTGAGTTCGATTATGTGTTAAGATTATAGTATTGATGTAATACTATAACCCTAAACCAACATCATGTCCATTATATAACAAATCAGAAAGATCGGGGCCCTTAAAAACCTTGTCAGGCGCCATGTTCTTCATTTTCTGGGTTTCCCAGAAATGAAGAACAACCAAGGTATCTACTTTGCAAGCCTTGAATCTAGAGTTCTGGACTTTTTCAGTGTAATATTAAGGTTCAATAGTGTAGTATTAATGACAGGGTACAATAATATATCACCAAATTAGTATAACAACAACAAATCTAAGAGATCTAAGCTGGTCAAAGTAGTGATTAGGAACTGTTAGGTTTGTAATATTCATGAACGCAATCAAATTGCATAAAATAAGCGGAAACGTGGAAAATCAGAGTTTTACAATTTTACAAACCATATACCCGGATCACCCTTTATGCACAATTATTAATTAAACGAAAAAGAAAGAACAAGAATCATACCCTTGAAGATCCGAGCTTCCTCAGGTACAAGTTCACCTCCAATCCTTTTCGCGTTCAACTTGAATCCATCGGGTTTGGTTCCTTTCTTTGATCAACGTTAGCCACCCAAGTGTTTGGCCTCTAGAGGTGATCCACCAAGAAAGAATAAAGATTCAAGAAGATGGGTGTTTGACAAAACCCTAGTTTTTCTATCTCTTATAGAAAAGGGTGTACTCTCCAAACTATTGAAATTACGTATTCTATGAAAACGTCAACCACACCACCCATAATAAGACTCCTCTTATTTATAGATGTGGGCAACCCTCCTTAACAATTAAAGAATTGGGTTTTATTTTAATTAATTAAATTTCTTTAATTAATTAGGCTCACAATCTTATTAGGAATAATTAATTAAACTCTTTTAATTAACTAGCCTCCTAATCTTATTAGGATATTTGAGAGTACTTTTATTAATTAATTCCCAAACTCTTTTAGGAATTAAATAATAATAATAGTAATAATAATAATAATATCGACTCCTCTTATTAATTTATATTTAATATTTCCAAAATATTAAATAATAAATATTAAGCTATTTAATTTATTCTATCACCATAGATTAAATTAAATATACTTGACTTATTATTACGATTATGCCATTAACTTCTTAAATAATTATTCTTCCTTTTATGGTGTGACCCTTTAGGTTCTCCATATTAAACCGGTTGTGAATAAATCAATTAGAACAATTCTAATCTTATTTAAATAAATAAATTAAACTATTAATTTATTTAAATAAATAATATTTATTCTACAATAGGGATAAGCCTCCCTAGCGATCAACGACCTTCTAGATAATATAGATTTCAACATTAATCATAAAAGAACCTTTGAGTAAATAGTTACCGTACAATTCAATCATTCCATCATACAATGTCCCAATTAAATATAAGACATGAAATTACTGTCAAGTCTTATTTTATTTAATTATATGTATTTCGACTCTTAAATGCACAACTCTAAATAATGCAAATTAGAAACTCCTTTCTAATTTCATTCTGCCTTGGCCAAGGACTATTGAGTTGTCATTTATCGAATCACATAGGACATTTCTCTTCTTTTACTAGAAGTGGTAGATTCTTTATTGATCATACATTATCTCCATGTACAACTTATTATACCCAAGCATACCCTTTGATATACCCTAAGGGTCTTAAGGAATAAGTCAAAGTATAATTCATCATACACAAGATACTATGATGATCTCAAGTCCAAGGATCACTTGTACTTACTATCACTACTGAGAATTCCTATCGATGACAAGTAAAACTCCATTAGGTATTCCTTAGCGAGCCAACGTTCAAGTGAACTTATTCTCTAATAAGCACTCACATACTTGCTTTAGTGTCTCCACATAAATGATCATGAGATCAATCATCCTCATCCAATGAGCAAGCAACGTATGTACCAATCTATCCGGATTCACTAATCCCCAATTTAGTAATCCAACGATTGGGAACAATTTTAGTTTTAAGCTTTCTAAGAATTTAGATCTCATTAGAATGATCATCATCATTATTCTAAAAGCATTGCTTAAAACTATTGGTTTATCACATATTATAAAACAGCATCATGTAGATAATTAAAAGCCTTTAATAAATAAATACTTTTTATTAATAAATGAATAAGATTGTTTACAAAGTATATGCTTTATCATCAAACATGATTGGCTTGTGTGCATATTACTTTCAAGAACTGGGTCTTGAATTTTCTAGGTTTTTCATAAAGTTCTTAAGGCTGATGGTCAACTCAAGTTTGACCACTAATATCTTGGGTTTTGTTATGGATTTCTGTAATCTAGAAGCATGGAAATGTAGTATTTATACCAGTCTATAAGATCAAAACAATAACTTGACCAAACTATAAAACAACAGAAAGATCACTACTACAAAACAGTAAATAGACAACACTTAAACAACAACGTTTTTATAAAAAATGTTGTGGTATTTTTTCCCACAACGTTTTTTAACAAAACGTTGTAGATATATATGAAAAAAAGTTATCTATTTATAAGGGGCAATTTTTAATTTTAAATAGATAACGTTTTTTAAAAAAACGTTATCTGTGTCAAAAACACGGAGGTTAAAATAAAAGGCGCGAAAAACTTAAAATTAAAAACCCTCCCCTTGCTGATGGATCCCATCTCACTTCACTCTGTCGCATTATTTGGCCCTTTCTCTCTCTCTCTCTCTCTCTCTCTCTCTCTCTCTCTCTCTATCGCTCTAAATTTCGTATCCCTCACCATACGACACACAAATCTGCAATCAATCGACCTTGCCCTCTTCTACAAAATCTTTTCGGCACACAATTAAGGTTCAGTTCAGGCAATAATCTTCTGCAATTGCCCAACCTAGCCCTTTCAGGTAACTATTTTTTCCCTTACACCTCCGTCTCCTCATATTTTAGGTTTTTTTTTTGTTTTCAAAATTGCAAAAATGTCCAATCACGAGGAATCCAGCCCCCTCCTGACAAAAGAGCACGAGGTAGTCGATGAAAAGAATTCCACAAAGCTCAATCCCACCACCACTTCTCATCGCCAAAGACGCAAGCCACGGTTGTAGGTGGAGCCACCTACTACTGTTGTCTGGCGGATGGATTACCGATGTTGAGTCAGGGGAGCGTGGTCGGGGAGCCGTTGGGTAGAACACATTCGGATTCGAGCCTCTTTGCTTATCTCGGCCGCAACGATGAGTTCTACAACAGCGATCTTAAAGTTTGTAAGTTTCTTTGTACCTAATGTATACATTTACCTGATATCGTATATTATTTTTCAGATGGATGCTTATTTGTTGATGCATATCTCTTCTTTATTGCTTTAATTGATAGTTAGATAGATTATGGTTTATTGATTTTCCAAGGGCTATGCAATTATATTTTAATAAAAATAAAATGGAACCAAAGCATGATCTATATACATCAGTTTTTTCCTGGAGATTGTGTTTTATAGCTGAGTATTGCTGTTTGCAGTAGGAATTTATTTTTACAAACCTCTTTTAAGTGGTTAGCTATGGGATTTTCATTTTCTGTAGTGAGACTAATGGTTTGAGTATGTGTAACCAAGGTTTTGTTTTTGTTATGCACAAATATGGTACTTGTATGTGTGCATACTTGAGATCAATCTAGTGAGCTGTTTTGAGCCCGTTTAGGGCTTTAGGTTCTATCTGGGACTAGCAGAGACTTGATATTATTCATTTACTCTAGTTTGCCTCAATGGGCTTGCCAGCAATGTTTTCATAAATATATAGTATCTTTATCATAGCGGTATGAATAATTCTATTGCTTCTACTTATAGGAAGCAAAAAGCAAAGACAGAACACAAAACTTCTTAAAGCCCTCTTACAATTGCATCGAGAAGTTAGGTAGTTCAGATGTCTCATTCTTACTATTTGAAAGCTAATCGATCGTAACTATCAAATATTCTTGATTGAATTCTTTCATTGCGACCCCAAGTTAGCCGCGATGTTACATTGACTTGTCTATCCTTACCTCGATTTTGCACTTGGTTCATGAAGTCGTTTGCCATCTTCTTGCATCATCACTTGGTCATTGGCCTTTATATGGTTGGAGTTGTTGGGTAAAATCAATATACGCACAACATGCAAGTATACGTGGTCAACAAGTAATAAAGTGATAAGTTGAGTATTGTTCCCACAGAGAATTATTTAATAAAAATCACCAGGTACTAACTCGTAATCAACTCAATCTTATTTAAACGAATGAATTTCAATTTATAAGTAAACTAATTCTAATTACCACTAGTTAAATTAAGATTACGGAGATTTAAGATCACAACTTCACTCATTGCTTCATTTAAGTTAACACACTTCTCATCAATTATTCTCTATCCTGAATTGTTAATCAAGAACACTAAAGCAGATAAAACCACCTCTCGATGCATAATACCCATACTCACTTAAATCCACAGATGATAGAATTAAGCAAGACACCCTAATTAACTAATCCACTATATCTCTATGTGAATTACAATTAAAAAAGATTTAAAGCATAAGTTTTCTAGAAGATTACATATGGCGTAAAGGCATATTTCTATCCTAAATGCGAATCATGAATTCCATCTATGCAGAAATCACAAACACATGCTATCATGATCAGATCTAAATCTAAACTTCATCTCTCAAGTTCATATAGATTATCACGGTAATTGATGGCCAATCAATTAAACAATTAAGTCCAAATCATAATAGACAATCCTCACAATAGAACATAGTAATTGATAGCGAAGCATATTAAAATAAACTACACAATAAGATCCATTGTAATCTCAAACAAAGAATTAGTTCATTGAATTAAAACTAAGAATCCAAACTCGAATATACATTAAAAGATAAAAATAAGAGTAGAGTAAAGAATAAATTTGTTGTCAGCAAATCTCCATCTTCCTCAAGCTCCTGCTCTTGATCTTCAATGGTGTCCAAGTTGCTTCAATCTCCCATTCTAATCTAATCTAGGGCTCCTAATCTAAGAAAGAAAGTAAAGAATAAGTTAATAGAAATCTATCCCAAGGGGGATTTTATGGAGTCTTAGAACTAGCCTATATATCTTCTTTTAATGCCTCTCATCATGTATTTATAGTTCTAATAGATACCCTAGCAAGTTAGGCAACGACGAATCCTATTCTAGCTCAAATTGGACACCAAATAACCCAATTCAGCTCTCCCCCCGCCGCCTAGCACGCCCCACGCTGTCCCTAGGCCATTCTGGACGCGTCCCGCACTACAGGGTCAGACATTCTGGTGGCCCAGCGTGCCCTGCGCTATGCGTAGTTCATTTATAGCGTGGTCGGCGCTACGCTGTTTTCTGCTGCGACGTCCTTTGGTAAAACAGGCATAACTTTTGATCCGTTAGGAGTTACGGGGTCTGCCACCTATCAAATCGAAGATATCGACGAGATCTACTACTTTCATTTTTTAAGAATTGACAGATTCGGATTGGATCAAGGCGGAAATCGGTCTTGAAGTAAATGCTATGTAAATGGCAAATATGACAACTCTTAGCTTTGATCTTCATTGATAAAAAGGCCATAACTCTCACATCCGAACTCCGATTGGGATGATTCAAGATGTTTCGGAAAGCTAAGAAGTAGAGCTACCATAAAATCCATGTTCCAAGCTATGAACATGCATCTAACTTGGTGTTAAAAGTCGTTCAAAATTCCCTTCTTGCATTTGCTTGCGTAATTTAGTCCAAAAGATGTCTGAATTGCTTTCCCTTGCTTCTTCATGCCAATGTCATGTCATAGCCTAAAAAAATAACATAAAATGTATGAAAAGTAACTAAGAAAACATGAATGTAAGCAAATAATTCAAGTAATAGATACCGGATAAGTAGGTATAAAACCTACTTATCAAATACCCCCAAGCTTAAACCTTTGCTTGTCCTCAAGCAAAAACACAAAACAACAATGCTATGCAATGCAACTAATCTACATGCTTACAAATTCCGCTATAATGACAGAACAATTCTATTCAACCAGCCTTAGAGAAATCAAGTAAACATGATAATACATCATATCAAAACAAATCAATAATTTCCCAATCAATCATCAAATCTTAGACTGTTATCACTAATATAGTGCGTGTGTGCTCCACAATAATGTTAACTGATATAAAATCAAATTTAACACATAATAAGTCTCTTCGAAGACATCATACAGTGTAAACTCAAGAAATCCAAAAACAAGCAAGATCCAACTAAAATTAAACAATTACTAACATCGAGGGTCCAACAAGGATACTAATGCTTCATTTTTTATCTACGGGGGCATTTTGCTCTTATTTCCTGTTTTATTCATCTTTTTTTTTTCTTTTGGTTTATATACACATAGCTATGCAATGTCTTATTCCCTTAGGCTTTTCATTGCAACCTTAACGAGCTTTCAACCAACAACTCCCAGACCATTAAGACTTTAGGGCGCTATGTGTAAAGACAATCCCCTCGGGCTTACTTACTCAAGTAACAAAGGCCACAAAACTAGACAAGCATGCCACGGTGTTTATTCATACTTTTTCGTTTTTTTTTTTTTTTTTTTTTTTTTTTTTTACAATTTATATACCCCAAATATTCCCCCAAACTTAGGTTCTTGTCTAACTTTAGTCATCACTACTTATTCTTGTCATTCTTTCATTCAAACTAGTATTATCCTTTAGAGTCCCATTATGTATCAATTTAAACTCAATCCATCAACAAGTTTTTTTTCTATGCTATCCTTATTATATCAGTTTCCAATAGAAAAAGATTTAATTCATAACAAGAAATCACATCAAAGCTTTAATAGTCAGTATTATACTTATCTACCCAATTCCAATCTCATCACTGGCCAAAATAAACTTTAAATATCAAACAGCTGGACTCATGTAAGATGCACTAAATGCTATATAAACATAGTAAGCGAACTACTAATTTTTCAAAAAAAAAAATTCAAGAAACCGAAAGCAAAAACTAAATGTAACTATATGAACTACAATGTAAATAACTAACTATATGTAATATGACACTAAAATGCCCCCAAACTTAAAACAGATATTGTCCTCAATGGCTAAGATAGGAAAAATTAAAAGAGAAGACTTCCCTGAAAATACAGCATGTTCCTCCTTGTCTGCTAAGTCTGAAGAATAGGCCAGACACATTGGAATAAATCGGGAACCACACTTGAATTGGACTTGACTAACATTGCAATTAAACCACTTTAAACGCTTGGGATTTCCGAGCGGCACGGAAATTGAAAACCAACATGGATTGGAAATGGGAATTGAAGGGATTAGTGGGATTGGAAGTTGAAAAGGAAAAGGAGAATTAAAGGTGGTGCAGATGGGTGTTATGGGGAATAGGAAGTGCAATAGGAGTGGGAGATGTGGAGATGTTGCATGTAATGAGGAGAGGTGACTTGGGTCAGTTTAGAACACATCTCTCCATCTGTTTTATATTTGATAGTGCCGAGTAGCGCAGTCCACGCTTAGTATGGATGAGGCATAGCGCGCCCCACACTGGGTATGCAGAAGATGCTGAACTGGTAGCGCGCTCCGCGTTGTACTTAGGCTTAATATAGCGCTATCCGCGCTTGGCATTCAGTAGGTTCAGGGTTGATTCAGCGCGTTTCGCGCTAGAAGATCGGCGACTTGGCGCGGTCAGCGCTGTTCAAACAGTAACTTCCTGAGATGATAGCGCGCTCCGCGCTGGGTATAAGCATTGCATAGTGCAGCCCGCGCTATGGGGCCAGTAGCTTGGTGACTCTCTTTTTCTTGCCTTACCTGCGAGCATACCATTACGGAGTCATTATTCATTGAAAACTAAATATATGAGTTAGACTATAAACTAAAATATAAAGAATAAATAAGGAAGAAAATGTTTAGAGCTTGGGTTGCCTCCTAAGTAGCGCTAGTTTTAACGTCGTAAGCCCGACTTTGTCTGGTCAACGCTATCCAATTCCTCTTCAAAAATTGAGGAACCCTCCATCCATCAGTAGCAAATAATTCTTTAGGAGGTTCCCACAAGCGATGGCCCTACCATCAAAGTCACCTAGCATGCTCTGACTCGATATAATCTCTATGAAGAAGGGCAAATAACTAGGTGTTATTTTCATTGTGTTTATGATCATATTTGGGCATGGAAGTGTGTCAAATAAAATGGGCTCTTCGTCTATCTTCTCTTTCTCGTCCCACCATGGATTCAAAATTGTGCTCGCTCTTATGTCATCAAGAGCTTCGCCGATGACATGACTACCAAGTGGGCATGATTTTTAAATCTGACTTACTCGTTGATCTTTGGTGGAGACCCATTTAGATCTTCGTCGACCTCTATTTCATTATCCCCAATTGTCTCCACACTTCCGATATCTTGTGGCTCATCCAGTCGTAGATTTGGCTCGGGAACTTCATCAATTTCGTCATCCATGTCATAAAGCCAAGTGTTTGGAGGAAGGTTGCTTACAGTTTTGGTCATTTGCTCTATCTGATCCGCAAGATTTTGCATTGACCTCGCTTGATTACTTATCTTCTCCTCATCTGCTATGAACTTGGACAATAATTCCCCCAGCCTTGAATTTTTACATTTGGGTCTGGAAGCCATGTATTGAGGACCATTGGTTGTGGTAGTGACGACTTGTTCCATCCGATTATTAAAATTTTGGGTTGACAGCACTTGGATAATCCTCATCTCCTCTAGGTTTGTTATGCCCTTTAATATTATATCCCTCAGATTTGGCAATTCGTCTTGTGGGAATGGAGGTGGACATGAAAATTCTGGTGTGTATAACTCCATGACGAATCCGGGTGATACCCCCAAACTTGATGATAATTAACATATGTATAATCGTTGAGGTATTCACCACCATGTTGTCCCGGCCCAAAACTAACGGTGCATTGATGACTCGGATGATTAACAGCACAATAATTGCAAGTACCTACTATCCTTCGATTACGTTGGGCTGCAATAACGTCCAACCTCCTCAAAAGTGTCTCAAGCTGTGCTGATATTATGGAAAATGCATTAAGTCCATCAATCCATGTTTCCCTTGGTTACGTCGTATTTGCCATCCTTCGACTCTGTTGTGCTACAATAACCTCCAACGTCTTCGAATTTGCCTCAATTTGTACTGACTCTACAGAAAATGTATTAAGTCCATCAATCCCTGTTTCGTTGGTTGAGTCATGTTCGTGTATGGCCATTGATACTCAAAGTCATCCATTGTACCTGAAAAGAGAGAAATATAGGAAGAGAATTAAAATAAAAATTAAAATGTTTAAATTAAGACTAATTTGATTGAAATTAATATTGGTAAATAATTATTAAACTAATTCCTCGACAACGACGCCAAAAACTTGTTGGGTAAAATCTATATACGCACAACACGCAAGTAAACGTGGTCAACAAGTAATAAAGTGATAAGTTGAGTATCGTTTCCACAGAGAATTATTTAATAAAAATCACCAAGTACTAACTCGTAATCAACTCAATCTTATTTAAACGAATGAATTTTAATTTATAAGTAAACTAATTCTAATTACCACTAGTTAAATTAAGATTACGGAGATTTAAGATGACAACTTCACTTATTGCTTTATTTAAGTTAACACACTTCTCATCAATTATTCTCTATCCTGAATTGTTAATCAAGAACACTAAAGCAGATAAAACCACCTCTCGATGCATAATACCCATACTCACTTAAATCCACAGATGATAGAATTAAGCAAGACACCCTAATTAACTAATCCACTATATCTCTATGTGAATTACAATTAAAAAAGATTTAAAGCATAAGTTCTCTATAAGATTACATATGGCGTAAAGGCATATCTCTATCCTAAACACGAATCATTAATTCCATCTATGCAGAAATCACAAACACATGCTATCATGATCAAATCTAAATCTAAACTTCATCTCTCGAGTTCATATAGATTATCACGGTAATTGATGGCCAATCAATTAAACAATTAAGTCCAAATCACAATAGACAATCCTCACAGTAGAACATAGTAATTGATAGTGAAGCATATTAAAATAAACTACATAATAAGATCCATTGTAATTTCAAACAAAGAATTAGTTCATTAAATTAAAACTAAGAATCCACACTCGAATATACATTAAAAGATAAAAATAAGAGTAGAGTAAAGAATAAATTTGTTGTCAGCAAATCTCCATCTTCCTCAAGCTCCTGCTCTTGATCTTCAATGGTGTCCAAGTTACTTCAATCTCCCATTCTAATCTAATCTAGGGCTCCTAATCTAAGAAAGAAAGTAAAGAATAAGTTAATAGAAATCTATCCCAAGATGGATTTTATGGAGTCTTAGAACTAGCCTATATATCTTCTTTTAATGCCTCTCATCATGTATTTATAATTCTAATAGATACCCTAGCAAGTTAGGCAACTAAGAATCCTATTCTAGCTCAAATTGGACACCAAATAACCCAATTCAGCTCTCCCCCCGCCGCCTAGCGCACCCAACGCTATCCCTAGGCCATTCTGGGCACTCCCCGCGCTACAGGGTCAGACATTCTGGTGGCCCAGCGCGCCCCGCGCTATGCGTAGTTCATTTATAGCGCGGTCCGCACTACGCTATTTTCTATTGCGACGTCCTTTGGTAAAACAGGCATAATTTTTGATCCGTTAGGAGTTACGGGGTCTGCCACCTATCAAATCGAAGATATCGACGAGATCTACTACTTTCATTTTTTAAGAATTGACAGATTCGGATTGGATCATGGCGGAAATCGGTCTTGAAGTAAATGCTATGTAAATGGCAAATATGACAACTCTTAGCTTTGATCTTCATTGATAAAAAGGCCATAACTCTCACATCCGAACTCCGATTGGGATGATTCAAGATGTTTCGAAAAGCTAAGAAGTAGAGCTACCATAAAATCCATGTTCCAAGCTATGAACATGCATCTAACTTGGTGTTAAAAGTCGTTCAAAATTCCCTTCTTGCATTTGCTTGCGTAATTTAGTCCAAAAGATGTCTGAATTGCTTTCCCTTGCTTCTTCATGCCAATGTCATGTCATAGCCTAAAAAAATAACATAAAATGTATGAAAAGTAACTAAGAAAACATGAATGTAAGCAAATAATTCAAGTAATAATCTGGGATAAGTAGGTATAAAACCTACTTATCAAATACCCCCAAGCTTAAACCTTTGCTTGTCCTCAAGCAAAAACACAAAACAACAATGCTATGCAATGCAACTAATCTACATGCTTACAAATTCCGCTATAATGACAGAAACAATTCTATTCAACCAGCCTTAGAGAAATCAAGTAAACATGATAATACATCATATCAAAACAAATCAATAATTTCCCAATCAATCATCAAATCTTAGACTGTTATCACTAATATAGTGCGTGTGTGCTCCACAATAATGTTAACTGATATAAAATCAAATTTAACACATAATAAGTCTCTTCGAAGACATCATACAGTGTAAACTCAAGAAATCCAAAAACAAGCAAGATCCAACTAAAATTAAACAATTACTAACATCGAGGGTCCAACAAGGATACTAATGCTTCATTTTTTATCTACGGGGGCATTTTGCTCTTATTTCCTGTTTTATTCATCTTTTTTTTTTCTTTTGGTTTATATACACATAGCTATGCAATGTCTTATTCCCTTAGGCTTTTCATTGCAACCTTAACGAGCTTTCAACCAACAACTCCCAGACCATTAAGACTTTAGGGCGCTATGTGTAAAGACAATCCCCTCGGGCTTACTTACTCAAGTAACAAAGGCCACAAAACTAGACAAGCATGCCACGGTGTTTATTCATACTTTTTCGTTTTTTTTTTTTTTTTTCTTTTTTTTCTTTTTTACAATTTATATACCCCAAATATTCCCCCAAACTTAGGTTCTTGTCTAACTTTAGTCATCACTACTTATTCTTGTCATTCTTTCATTCAAACTAGTATTATCCTTTAGAGTCCCATTATGTATCAATTTAAACTCAATCCATCAACAAGTTTTTTTTCTATGCTATCCTTATTATATCAGTTTCCAATAGAAAAAGATTTAATTCATAACAAGAAATCACATCAAAGCTTTAATAGTCAGTATTATACTTATCTACCCAATTCCAATCTCATCACTGGCCAAAATAAACTTTAAATATCAAACAGCTGGACTCATGTAAGATGCACTAAATGCTATATAAACATAGTAAACGAACTACTAATTTTTCAACAAAAAAAAAAAATTCAAGAAACTGAAAGCAAAAACTAAATGTAACTATATGAACTACAATGTAAATAACTAACTATATGTAATATGACACTAAAATGCCCCCAAACTTAAAACAGATATTGTCCTCAATGGCTAAGATAGGAAAAATTAAAAGAGAAGACTTCCCTGAAAATACAGCATGTTCCTCCTTGTCTGCTAAGTCTGAAGAATAGGCCAGACACATTGGAATAAATCGGGAACCACACTTGAATTGGACTTGACTAACATTGCAATTAAACCACTTTAAACGCTTGGGATTTCCGAGCGGCACGGAAATTGAAAACCAACATGGATTGGAAATGGGAATCAAAGGATTAGTGGGATTGGAAGTTGAAAAGGAAAAGGAGAATTAAAGGTGGTGCGAGATGGGTGTTATGGGGAATAGGAAGTGCAATAGGAGTGGGAGATGTGGAGATGTTGCATGTAATGAGGAGAGGTGACTTGGGTGGGCTTTAGAACACATCTCTCCATCTGTTTTATATTTGATAGTGCCGAGTAAGCTTGATCCACGCTTAATATGGATGAGGCATAGCGCCAAGCTTTGGGTATGCGAGAAGATCTTTGACCAGTAGCATTCCGCTACTGTATTTTAAACTTAATATAGCGCTATCCGCTTGGCATTCGAGAGGTTCAGGTTGATTCGTAGCGTTGCGCTAGAAGATCGGCGACTTAAGCGCGATCGTCACTATTCAAACAAAGAACTTCCCGAGATGATATAAGCATTCGCTACCTGGTATAAACATTGCATAGTGCGGCCCGCTATGGGGCGATAGCTTGGTGACTCTCTTTTCTTGCCTTACTCATGAGCATACCATTACTTTGAGTCATTATTCATTGAAAACTAAATATATGAGTTAGACTATAAACTAAAATATAAAGAATAAATAAGGAAGAAAATGTTTAGAGCTTGGGTTGCCTCCTAAGTAGCGCTAGTTTTAACGTCGTAAGCTCGACTTTGTCTGGTCAACGCTATCCAATTCCTCTTCAAAAATTGAGGAACCCTCCATCCATCAGTAGCAAATAATTCTTTAGGAGGTTCCCACAAGCGATGGCCCTACCATCAAAGTCACCTAGCATGCTCTGACTCGATATAATCTCTATGAAGAAGGGCAAATAACTAGGTGTTATTTTCATTGTGTTTGTGATCATATTTGGGCATGGAAGTGTGTCAAATAAAATGGGCTCTTCGTCTATCTTCTCTTTCTCGTCCCACCATGGATTCAAAATTGTGCTCGCTCTTATGTCATCAAGAGCTTCGCCGATGACATGACTACCAAGTGGGCATGATTTTTAAATCTGACTTACTCGTTGATCTTTGGTGGAGACCCATTTAGATCTTCGTCGACCTCTATTTCATTATCCCCAATTGTCTCCACACTTCCGATATCTTGTGGCTCATCCAGTCGTAGATTTGGCTCGGGAACTTCATCAATTTCGTCATCCATGTCATAAAGCCAAGTGTTTGGAGGAAGGTTGCTTACAGTTTTGGTCATTTACTCTATCTGATCCGCAAGATTTTGCATTGACCTCGCTTGATTACTTATCTTCTCCTCATCTGCTATGAACTTGGACAATAATTCCCCCAGCCTTGAATTTTCTGTTTCAGTCTCGGAAGCCATGTATTGAGGACCATTGGTTGTGGTAGTGACGACTTGTTCCATCCGATTATTAAAATTTTGGGTTGACAGCACTTGGATAATCCTCATCTCCTCTAGGTTTGTTATGCCCTTTAATATTATATCCCTCAGATTTGGCAATTCGTCTTGTGGGAATAGAGGTGGACATGAAAATTACGGTGTGTATAACTCCATGATTTAATCCGGGTGATACCCCAAACTTGATGATAATTAACATATGTATAATCGTTGAGGTATTCACCACCATGTTGTCCCGGCCCAAAACTAACGGTGCATTGATGACTCGGATGATTAACAGCACAATAATTGCAAGTACCTACTATCCTTCGATTACGTTGGGCTGCAATAACGTCCAACCTCCTCAAAAGTGTCTCAAGCTGTGCTGATATTATGGAAAATGCATTAAGTCCATCAATCCATGTTTCCCTTGGTTACGTCGTATTTGCCATCCTTCGACTCTGTTGTGCTACAATAACCTCCAACGTCTTCGAATTTGCCTCAATTTGTACTGACTCTACAGAAAATGTATTAAGTCCATCAATCCCTGTTTCGTTGGTTGAGTCATGTTCGTGTATGGCCATTGATACTCAAAGTCATCCATTGTACCTGAAAAGAGAGAAATATAGGAAGAGAATTAAAATAAAAATTAAAATGTTTAAATTAAGACTAATTTGATTGAAATTAATATTGGTAAATAATTATTAAACTAATTCCTCGACAACGACGCCAAAAACTTGTTGGGTAAAATCTATATACGCACAACACGCAAGTAAACGTGGTCAACAAGTAATAAAGTGATAAGTTGAGTATCGTTTCCACAGAGAATTATTTAATAAAAATCACCAAGTACTAACTCGTAATCAACTCAATCTTATTTAAACGAATGAATTTTAATTTATAAGTAAACTAATTCTAATTACCACTAGTTAAATTAAGATTACGGAGATTTAAGATGACAACTTCACTTATTGCTTTATTTAAGTTAACACACTTCTCATCAATTATTCTCTATCCTGAATTGTTAATCAAGAACACTAAAGCAGATAAAACCACCTCTCGATGCATAATACCCATACTCACTTAAATCCACAGATGATAGAATTAAGCAAGACACCCTAATTAACTAATCCACTATATATCTATATGTGAATTACAATTAAAAAGATTTAAAGCATAAGTTCTCTATAAGATTACATATGGCGTAAAGGCATATCTCTATCCTAAACACGAATCATTAATTCCATCTATGCAGAAATCACAAACACATGCTATCATGATCAAATCTAAATCTAAACTTCATCTCTCGAGTTCATATAGATTATCACAGTAATTGATGGCCAATCAATTAAACAATTAAGTCCAAATCACAATAGACAATCCTCACAGTAGAACATAGTAATTGATAGTGAAGCATATTAAAATAAACTACATAATAAGATCCATTGTAATTTCAAACAAAGAATTAGTTCATTAAATTAAAACTAAGAATCCACACTCGAATATACATTAAAAGATAAAAATAAGAGTAGAGTAAAGAATAAATTTGTTGTCAGCAAATCTCCATCTTCCTCAAGCTCCTGCTCTTGATCTTCAATGGTGTCCAAGTTACTTCAATCTCCCATTCTAATCTAATCTAGGGCTCCTAATCTAAGAAAGAAAGTAAAGAATAAGTTAATAGAAATCTATCCCAAGATGGATTTTATGGAGTCTTAGAACTAGCCTATATATCTTCTTTTAATGCCTCTCATCATGTATTTATAATTCTAATAGATACCCTAGCAAGTTAGGCAACTAAGAATCCTATTCTAGCTCAAATTGGACACCAAATAACCCAATTCAGCTCTCCCCGCCGCTAAGCGCTTCTAACGCTATCCCTAGGCTATTCAGGCACTCCCAGCGCCATGAGGTCAGACATTCGGTGGCCAGCGCGCCGCAAGGCTAGGCGTAGTTCATTTATAGCGCGGTCCGCACTACGCTATTTTCTGTTGCGACGTCCTTTGGTAAAACAGGCATAACTTTTGATCCACTAGGAGTTACGGGGCCTGCCACCTATCAAATCGAAGATATCGACGAGATCTAATACTTTCATTCTTTGAGAATTGACAGATTCGAATTTGATCAAGGCGGAAATTGGTCGTGAAGTAGATGCTATGTAAATGGCAAATATGACAACTCTTTGCTTTGATCTTCGTTGATAAAAAGGCCATAACTCTCACATCCGAACTCCGATTGGGATGATTCAAGATATTTCGGAAAGATAAGAAGTAGAGCTACCATAAAATCTAAGTTTCAAGCCAAGAACATGCATTTAACTTGGTGTTAAAAGTTCTTCAATATTCCCTTCTTACATTTGCTTGCTTATTTTAGTCCAAAAGATGTCTGAATTGCTTTCCCTTGCTTCTTCATGGCAATGTCATGTCATAGCCTACAAAATAACATAAAATATATGAAAAGTAACTAAGAAAACATGAATATAAGTAAATAATTCAAGTAATAGATACCGGATAAGTAGGTATAAAACCTACTTATCAGGAGTCCTGGCTTTTTCCACTTTCTCCTTGACTGTCTTCATGCTACTTCAATGCTTGCATTGAGTGCTCTTAGAACTCTGACTGTTACGACATTGTTAGGGACACAAAAAGAAAGAGAGATTAATTGGTACTTGCAGGCCGAAAAGCCTGAGAAGCTCCTCAGCCAGTTGACCCCACAACATGACAAAATTGCACAGATTATATTACACTATGCTACTAGTGTACGTGTAATTTATTTAACTGTTGGTTTGATTATAGATTCACTTTGCTTTATCTTTATTTCTGATGATTGAATTGTTGTTCTTAGACGCTTGTGGTTATACAAGACATGCTTCGGGTTTTCATTGTTCGTATTGCATGCCTAAGTGCTAATAATGCTTATATACTTCTCAAACCCATGATACTGTTTATTCGTGGTTGCCTTTCTGATTTGTCTGTGTTGTCTGACACATTCATTTAAGGTGAGAACTGTTCATTTGTTGCAATATCTTTGCGTAATTGGTTTGTCATGTTATTATTACATGGAATCAGTTGTTCCTTGCAGGTTTATAGATTACTTGATTTTCTCGCTTATTGGAGCATCCACGTGCAAAGGTGCTATTTTCATTTTTATTAACTTTGTTTGTTTCCAACCTATTCTGCCTATATATAAGTAATGGATAAATATTTAGCTTACAATTCTTTTCTTTTCACCAGCCATTATTATTGAAAAAGGGGGCTGTTCAGGTACTTTCACAAGTGCTTGAAATTTGTATTGGTGTAACTAGCTCAGCTGCCAACCAATTTTTAGAAAGCAAAATCTTGGACAACTATGGGTTGTCTCTGCTTAGTTGGTGCATTCCTGTATTCAAGTCTATCTCCCTGATTTGTGATTCTAGGACTCCTGTGCAATATTCAGCCATGTATGATAGGTAAGTTTACATTACTTTCTCTATTCCTGATCTTATTTTATTATTTTTAAATTTTTCTTAATTTTTGGAAAGATTTCCTCGTATGTTTGCAAAAAAAGTATTTGGTGGTGGTTTTTCTAAAGATAACATAAAATATGTAGAAGAGTTGACTTCCTTGCTAGGTTCAACGATAAGTGAGAATGAATATTCAGCTACTTCTGATATGAACTCAACTTTGAATCAGGTATAAAGAACTCCATTATTATCTTTTTCACCTTGCAACTTTCCTCCTTTTCTTATGTGATTTTCTAAAGGCTGAACTTGATTTTCTATGGCCTTGCAGGTTAAAGAATTAGCAGAACTTCTGCTGCTTCTGTTACAAAAGTTTAATGACTTTGACCAGAGGGATGGTTTGATACCTATTGATTTTCTGATATCATTGACTGATGTTTCCAGTTCTTTAAAGATACACAAGATAACATATAGCAGTGCTCAGAGGGTTACATATTACAGTTTAGCAGCTTCTATAATAATGTCTCTACTTTATGCAGTGTCATATTCGAGTTTTTGAATCAACACAAGTAATGCTTTTATCAATACTCCCCTTTCTCCTAACAATTTACTTTTAGATTACATGTACAAAGTGTTTATGCTTTTATCAATACTCCCCGTGCCAATAATCATCATTTTTCTTTTAAGCTACGGATTTTCTAAACCATTACAATATAATAGTATGAATTATTATAAAAGTTGAAATCTTTATTTTTTTTACGAAGATATTTCATACATTGTGGAAATGATTACAACATAGAAAGTGGTTGCTTTATACATATTTTGCAGAACCATATCCCAACAATGGTGGGTTAAAGTTTTATTATTTTTGTACTGGATTTGCTTAATTAGTTAGGGGGTCTCTTTCGGGGTTGTGAATGTGTTGTTTTCAGATAGGTGGGTTATGGGGTTAAGATTTTGGCACTTCTAATATAAATAGAAATTCCTCAATTTGTTTTCTTATAGAATTAGTTGCTTTCATTTGTCTATCTCGCATTACACTTTTGGCTATTTTATTGGAAACGAATTGATGGGTGTGCCCAACTTTGTATAATTACCGGTCTTTTTGATGTTCTTTGGTATGCTTATGCTTCCACATATACTTGCCATATTGCTGTAAGTTATCTTCCGTTGATCCTACCTTGAATTCTTATTCTAGTTTAGTTTCCAAACAAGTTAATTAATTTTCCTCTGCTTTCTGGATCGAAATTATGTAAGATGGCTATTTTCCTTTCTTCATGTGCACAAGTTTCCAAACAAGTTAATTAATTCCTCAATGTGTCCTTGCTGAGCTTCTTTTGGGGCAGGTTTGTAGTGACATTCATTGCACTAATGATTTTTTTGGTTATTATTAGTTTCCTAAAGAGGACTTGGATTTCAATTAAGTTATTTGGCTCACTTCACATTGTTTCAAATTTATCACAACAATTGTTTCCTGGCGAAAATGCAGTGGACCAACTTGTAGAGATTATCAAGGTGCTGCCATGTTATTCCTGTTTACTAATAGGCTTTGTAACCACATGATTGCTTGTACTCACTTTAGAATTTAGTACAGGTTCTTGGTACTCCAACTAGAGAAGAAATACGATGTATGAATCCAAATCACACAGATTTTAGGTTCCCTCAGATAAAAGCTCATCCTTGGCACAAGGTATGCACCCCCCTTATTTATTCACTGATGATATTTCAGTTTCTTAGTGTCTTATCCTTGTGAAACTAATTTAATTGATGCGAATCTAAGGTTTGACTTGTGCTTCTCAATCAAGAACTACATATGGCCATAAGTCTGCAATCTACTGTTACTTGGGGTGTGACTTTATACTTGGGCTGTGTTGACATATTTAATGTATATCCTTTGATTAATGAATAATGCCCTTGTTTTATTTATCATTTCTTCAGGTTTTCCTTTGTACAATACTCCAGTTGTGATGTCGGCATCTAGGCCCTTCAGCACTCCTACAGATGGTATATATTTTGTATATAGTTTGGTATATATTTTGTGGATGTAGTAATTTGAAACTGTAAACGAATGGTATTATTGGGATGTATTTTGAATGGTTGATACATTTTGGCTTTAAATTTGAATGAGAATTTAGACTTTTTAGCTATATATCATGGCATTAGCATATTGCAGGTGTATTGGTAATATAGGTGAACCACAATATTTTTTTTTCTTTTTTTTATCTACAACATTTTAAAAATGTTGTATATTTGTATAAATAAATGACACATTATAAACGTTGTGTAAATGTGCCTAAACGTTGTCTGATATATTAAACTACAACATTTTTAGCCAGAAAATGTTGTGGAATCATAAATTCTACAACGTTTTCAAGCATTTACTAATTTATGAAAAACAAATCTATAACATTTTTTTCTTAAAAACGTTGTAGAATGTGTCTAACTACAACGTTTTAAAAACGTTGTATAAGGGTGTTAAATAGATGACACCCTTAACCACGACGTTTTTCTGATTGAAATCATAACGTTTTTTTCGCGTTATCTATTTAGTGTTTTGTAGTAGTGGATCTAGAGCTTCAAAAGTTGTTGTCAGAAATTCTGGGTTTCTGGGTTGCCTAGAAACTCAGTTTTTCCTGATTGGTCAACTCACTTTGACCAATCCTATCTTGAGTTCTAGACATGATCTGACCCTGTTTCCAGTTCCAGATCATAGTCTACATGGCATACTACACATATACAACTTCAAACACCATAAATCATTAACACAGAAGAATCTAGAGGTCCTGACATTAGCTTGTCAGACCATATTTCCAACTTTTCCAGATTTTATAAATCTTTAAATTCGTGCATCTAGATGGTATGGATCTATGTTATTACCACCTAGATCACTCAAAAACATCTTATTACACAACTTTAAACAATAAACAACAACATTTAACATCAGATCATAAGAATTTGAAGATTAGGGTTTTATACCATTTTGAGCCTTGATCATGAATCTGGGGTTCCTGATTTGTTACGGAAGTAGTAGGGACCTGATTGGGGACTGATTTACTAATATATTTCGCGGGTCTAGAGAGAGAGAGATTTGTTATCGGTTAGGTGATTATGAACAAATAAGCTATTTTTGTGTACTTTTCTCTGTCTCATACTATATATATTATAATATAATGTAGTTGTTAATCAAATAAGGCTGATTGCTGTGATATTTTAGCACATGAAGTTGTTAGAGTGGGTGACCAACTCAATATATAGCAAGATTCACAAGCAACCAATTAAAGAATGTGACAAAACGGTATTATGGTCATTTTCCATACAATTTTAATGGCAAGTTGGTCCTTTAATGCAACCCTTAGGGTTTAACCCTTCAGGTTTGACCCTTAGGATTTAACCCTTAGGGTTAAAACCTAGGATTTTCAATAATTAATTTTCTAGGATTTCCAGATTAGGGTTTTCAAAATAGAAAATTAATATTTCTAAATTATAATTAGAATTCTCTAATTATACTAAGATTTACTAATCATAATTCAAGCTTGCTAATTAGGATTAGTATATCCTAATTAAAATTGCTAATTTAGCAATTAGGTTCATAATTATACATTAGGATTTCTAACAGAACAATTAGGGTTTCAAATTTTGGAATTAGGGTTTTCTAACTAATTTGTTAGGTTTTACCCTAATTAAGAATGTAATTATTTACACTTAAGCATTCGAGATCCCAAATTAGGGTTTTAACAATCCTAATTAAGGTTTCAGATTCCTGTAACTAAAATTATGGTTTCTAGAACCGGTTTTTAGGGATCTTATCAATCGTTAGGGTTTTCTAACTGAACGTTGACGTTCTAAATATAATATTAGGGTTTGACACTGATATAGGTTATCTTGTAAGACCCCGACTTTTATGAATAAAGATGAATTTTGTATAAATATCATTTTTTGAATATTAAGGAGTGAATTTGATATAATGTTATAGTTGTGGGTAATATTTATAAATTTTGCAAAGTACGCAAGTTGTTATATTATATTCGATTGGTCATTAATATGCATTTTAACGGGGAATATTCATAATGACAAAGACAATCATTAGTGGACCTCACAATGTAATTATTGTCGGATTGAGAAAACGACAAAAATATCTTTTATGAAAATAATTCATGGAAGTTTTACCGTTAAGCGTTGAAATAGCCAAATTGGTAAAAAAGTACGATGTACGCGTGGTTGCATAGTAGCACATAGTATTGATTATTGATGCTTACATGATAAGTCATTCATTTTTATTCAATTATTGCTACATTAATTACTGCATAATATCTCAAGTTATTTGATTCAATTATTGTCAATATTTATATATTATTAAATCAATAATTGAGACAATAAAATTATTCATATTATTATTTGCAATATTGCAATGTCTAGAAAGTTCTGTCAAGGAGAGGTTTGGTCACCTAATTGCGCGCCAATAGGGAGAAATCCTTATTGGAAAGCCCCCTCTTTCCTGGGAATGATCTGGTTGTTAAATATTGCGAATTATAATAATGATGAATAAATGTTGTTAAAATATTGAGGGAATTTTTATGAAGTATTTGCTGTAAATTTTGCTTATTATTTAGACCCCCATTTACCCATTTTTCAAAATAATCGGTAGAAGATGATTCAGTATACATATATAATATTTGTGTGTGTGTGATGAAAGAGACATGTGATGTGGGATGAAGAATGGAAATGGGGGGGAGTTTACGTAAATGTAAGGGAATAATATATATATATATATATATATATATGTGTGTGTGTGTGTGTGTGTGATAATAACATGTGGTGGGGCCCACATGCTTTTTGAATTGTCAGGGGAAGAAGTCTGATGAAAATGTCACGGAGGTGTTTGTTTTTCAAATCAACATGTGTTAATATATATATTATAATAAATTTTGTTTTTTATAAAAAATAGAATATATTATATTTTATTGATTATTATATTATTAATTTGAAAAGGAGCGTCAGAAGTTTTATTTTTTTCTCACCCGTGATCTTACAAATGAATTCGTCCGATTTCAGAACTGTTGATCCGTGAAATTTTTTCCAAATAATATCCTTCCATTCTTCTATAAATAGGATGCTTAGTTAGAATTGAAAATCACACCAGGATCATTGAATTCTTCTTCTATAATATTGAGCGTATTTCTTTAGAGTTTAAGAAACTTTGAGCGTAGAAAATAGTTCAAGTTTTCTTCAAGAATATCCCAGCCCTACCAGTCGGAATACTCTTCTTTTTAAGGTAAGGGATGTTATTTTTGTTCAATATTCATATGAAATAATATTTTCTTCCATACTCTGTAATATGTAAGTAATATTATTTTGTTTCAGATTCTTAATTCTATACTCATTTTGTTAAAGTTTTGGCTTCTATACTCCATGAAATTAATAGAATATCCTTGATATTTGCGCTTCATCTAGTATCTTTTCATGGAAATATTATTCTGAGCATTCTTGATAAGTTTGAACTTTTTCATGCCGAAGTACTATTCACAGGGTTACTATTCCTGAAGTTACTATTCACGGGGTACTATTCACTTAGTTACTATTCACCCGAGGTACTATTCATGACAAAAATTGATTTCTTTTCAGTCCAAATCATTTTTGATACAATATTATTCTTGAATTTTACTCCACAAAGCAGTATCATGTTGACAATTTGGACATTATTGAATTCTGGATAAATTAAATTATAAATCTTTAAAAATTTATCCTTTGTTTTCTTTTAATTGAATTCTTATATCATTGTCATCATCCTCATGCTTATATTAATTGGTATGAAAGTCATCTTTGGTCATAGTGCATAGATGGACTTGGTATGATTATGGCCAGGGATTATTCGGTATAATCATGACTGTAATGTTACAAATGATGTGGTAAAAGTCCTCATTGGCTCGTAGTGCAATGATGAACAGTTATTGGCATGATCATGACCATTGATGAAAACACGAATATCCTTGGCCCATAGTGCATGGATAATTTGTGGTCTTGATACTAATGAATATCTTTAGCCATAGTGCAGGGGTGATTCGATGATGTGGATTATTTATTAAGCTGAGTCTCAGTGATAAAATTGATGATAAATTCTTTTAAATCATAGAAGATAGTAGATATCATGCTCTACTTGACTCTTCTAATGGATTGCTTTTGTTCATTGCATTAAACTTGATGTCTATTGTATTTTTTCAGTTTAACATTGTTGAAGGCTAACGATAATTTATTCTGCATTATCTTAGTCATAATATTTCTTACTAGGCTAGTTGAGATCACCATTTGATTTCATTGTTCTCTTCAGGAAATGAGAATATAGCTGGGACTAGTCGGGGAATGGAGTGACTGTCCAGATGTTTGCATTAGTAGTCCTCACTATTCTGTGAAATAGTGTAATAATAAATGTATCGAGGACTTATTTTGAGTTTGAATACTATCTAAAAGACAATATTTATATTAAAACTCACAGCTCATGTTGTATATTTAAGTTTATATTTGTATTATGTACCATGTATTTGGCGACTCAGAATGAGTGATGTATACCTATTTTGGGGGCTTCACATATCTGGTCAACCCTAGAACCTTAACCACATATTGTACACATATAAAACCATATACACAGAACATATACAATTATACACTTATACACTTAATCTTGAATAATTCACCACAAAAATTTATAAATTCACAAAATTCCTTCCCAAAAATGTCAAATCCATTCACTTATTTTCTGTCTAGGTTTAATATTTAACCTTTAATCCATCATTTAAGATTTAAATAGTTTTCTAAATTCTCAGGTTGTCACCTGTTGAGCATGTCAAAGCTCACCCTTGCAAATTATTCCCTTTGCAGTATTAGATGGTAACCCTAGAACATCTGGAGTAGAAAAAGAGAAGCGTCCCTGCTTAGATCAGCTTATATTACTGTCTAGTGGAATGTAATACTTTGTAAAAAGAAATTTTTTATGAAGAATCATGTAATCGAACCTTAATTATATATTTAACATCTTTTATTTGCAACCATGTTTTCTTACATATATAGATGTAATTAGAATTTTCAATATAGTTTGAGATCCTTGGGAACTATTTATCTGAGTGAGGGTATTGACAGCTTGGACTGTTCATGTTGTTGTTGATGTGACACCCCCAAAATAGGTATACATCACCCATTCTGAGTTGTCAATACATGGTACAGAAACAACTACAACTTTACTAATACAACAATAAAACTGTGAGTTTAAATACAAATATTGCCTTCTAGACAATATCAATACCCAAATAAATCCTCATCACAATTATTGATACATTATTTTATAAAAATGGTGAGGACTACTAAACAACTCTCTCTAGAACCATCATTCAATACCTCGACTCGTACCCGCTACATTCTCGCCTCCTGAGAAGAAAAATGGAACAAAAAGGAAAAGGGTGAGCTCAACTAGCCCAATAAAGAACACTATGACTGGGATAATATAAAACAAGTTATCGTTAGTCTTCAACAGGGAAAATTTGATAAAATACAATAGACAACAAGTTTCAGATCAATATTCGCATCAGAAATAATAATTCATAGAAGAGTTACGTAGAGAATGAAATCTACTATTATCTACGAATTTAACAGTCCATCAACAGTATTTTTATCCCTGTAACATCAATCAATGCACATCTTGAATCATATATTCATCTTTGCACTACAGGCCAAAGATATTCATCAGTTGGTCATGTTCATCTCAACACCTGTTCATCTTTGCACTACGGGCCAAAGATATTCATCATAAAATCATTAATCTTTGCACTACAAGCCAAAGATATTCAATAATATCATCATTTAGGACTGATGATGATGAAAAATATTTTAAAGGAAACGAATCCAGTGAAACAAAAGAATAAATATCAAGGATTCGTATTTCATCTATTTCATGTCTAAAAATACCTCATAAATAATCATAGTGGTGTAAAATTCAAGAATGATCAAAACATGGATACAATCAAAGCTAGTATCCATAATAGATATTTTGGACGAAAAGGAAAAATTTCATTTTTCGATGAATAGTACCGTATTCGTGAAATGCAGGTCAGATATCGTGAATAAAGGTCGATATCGTGAATAGTAACCCCGACACAAAAAGTTCCAAATTTGATTAAAAGTTCAAACCAATATTTCGGCATAATGATATTGAAGGAAATAATATCATTTAAGAAGAAAATAACATTCCTTACCTCGAAAAGAATAGTACTTCTGGCTGGAATATCAGATATAACGCTAAAGGAACTTACACCGTATAGCAACACTCAAAATCTCAAAATACTCACAAGAATACGCTCGATAATATAGAGAGAGAAAACTTCAGTTTCTGGTGTGATTTTCAATTCTAACCTAAGCACCCTATTTATAGGAAAATGCTTAGAACACCAAAGCAGAAAATTTAATAAAATATTAATATATATATTATAATTTCCTACGCACACTTTCTAAGATTCAAATTATCAGCCAAACAAGCGGCCCCCCCCACCAAAATCAATAAAAATGTTTTTCTTAATAAAATTAATAAAAACTCCCAAAAATCAATTTTTCTGAAACTTTGGAACTTCAATAATTCACAATAAATAGCCCTTTTTATTAGAAAAATTCAAACCACATGTCTTTTCCATAGGAAATTCCATTCTCTACAACTTTGCAGAAGAAAAGTTTTCCAAATTCCAAACAGAAATTGACCGAAATCCACAAACGGGCGATTTTACAAGTTATAATCAAATTTCAGTCAAGAAATGGGGTCCCAAACACATAAAACATGTTTTAACATTTTAGTAACAAAAATACTCCTCCTCCACATATACTCATATATCCCACATTCATTGTAAAAAATATCACCATTATTATATTATTAAAATAATATATTTAAATGAATTATTTTATCAGAAAAAGTTAAAATATTAATTTTCAACAATTGTCACATTAAAAATTTTCTCCATCTATATCCACATAAAATTAATATTTTTCTCATCATATAAATCAATAATTAATTATTCACGAATAATATTACGTAATCACAATATCGACAACCGTGAGCGGTTCCCAAGATGAGGGGCTTTCAATAAAGATCTCTCCTTATTGGTAGCGCAATTAGATGACCTAACCTCTCCTTAGACAGAACTTTCTAGACATTGCCAATAATGTTATCCAATAATATTATTCAGATAATATGAATTATTGCTCCGATAATAGAAAATACTATTTAGTGACAATTATTGAAACAACAATAATATAAAATATCAACGAGACAATTATTGAATCAATAAAATAAAATACTGAACAGTAATTACTGTAACAATTATTGAGTAGTTCCTTCTTAGTAAGAATCAATAATTGGTGCAATACCGTGTGCTACTGTGTTTTAACCACCGAATATTTTAACAGTATTAATGGTAACAACTACGCCTTATTTATAAACAACTTATACTTGTCATTTTTTTCATCTAATCGCTTTCCGTTTATGGGGCCCACACAAGGCTGCACCGTCGTACGAATATTCCCCGACAGCAAGAATATTCCACGACCAAACGAATATTTTGTAACCACTTGCTTATTTGAAATATTTGCGCATTTTTACCCATAACTAACCACATTAATCAAATCAACCCTTACTATTTCAAAATAATAAATAGAGAAATTTAAATTTCATTTATTAATAATTTGGGGTCTTAAAACCTCCCCTCCTTATGAAATTTTGTCCTCGAAATTGACGTACGTATCTGGTGTTTCAAAAAGGTGAGGATACCTCGCTTTCATTTCCGTTTCCAATTCCCAGGTCATTTCTTCTATTGCATGATTCCTCCACAAAACTTTAACTTGTGGTATGACCTTTGTGCGTAGGACATGCTCCTTCCTATCCAAAATCTTGACAGGTAACTCTTCATACGTTAAGTCTTCGGCTATCTCATCCGGTTCTAACTCTATAACGTGATTCGGGTCTTTCACATATTTACGAAATACAGATATGTGAAACACATTATGAACACGAGACATACTCGGAGGTAACGCGAGTCTATAGGCTACATTTCCTACTCGATCAAGAATTTGAAATGGACCAATAAATCATGGATTGAGCTTTCCTCTTTTCCCGAATCTTGTAACTCCCTTCCATGGGGCAACACGCAACAATACATGATCCCCAATACTAAATTCTACGTCCTTTCGATGAAGATCCGCATAACTCTTTTGTCGATCTTGTGCCATTTGTATACGTTGTCGAATCATTTGGATCTTTTCCGTAGTCATACGTACCAACTCGGGTCCCAACAATGTTGCTTCACCCACCTCGTTCCAACATACTAGAGAGCGACACTTTCATCCATACAATGCTTCAAATGGGGCCACACCAATGCTTGCCTGAAAACTGTTGTTGTAGGAGAATTCCACCAATGGTAAATACTTATCCCAACTACCCTTGAAGTCTAGGACACAGAGTCTTAATAAATCTTCAAGAGTTTGAATAGTCCTCTCTGATTGTCCGTCCGTTTGAGGATGGTATACCAAACTGAATCGTAAATCCGTACCCATAGCTTTTTCCAAGCTAACCCAAAATCTTGAAGTGAATCTTAGGTCACGATCAAAAACTATGGATACTAGCATGCCATGCAATCTCACATTCTCATTTACGTACATTTGAGCAAGACGTTCAAGGGAATAAGTCTCCCGTATCGGCAAGAAATGAGCAGACTTGGTTAATCTATCAACAATAACCCAAATAGCATTGATGCCTTGAGAAACCGTAGGAAGACCCGTAACGAAATCCATGGTAATGTGTTCCCACTTCCATTTCGGAATCTCAAGTGGTTGCAATGGACCCTTTGGCACTTGATGCTCTGCCTTTACACGTTGATAAGTTAAACACGTTGAGATAAACTTTGCAATCTCTCTCTTCATATTGTTCCACCAAAATGTATGTCAAGATCACGATACATTTTGGTACTTCGAGATGGATTGCAAATGGTGTATTGTGTGCCTCCATTATAATCTTGTACTTCAAATCGAGTCGTTAGGAACACAAAGTGCAGAGTGGACTCAAGTATTCCTTCTTCATCGATTCTCGCTTCAGGAATAGCACCTTGTTGTACTTTCTTCTTCATATGCATCATCTCGGATGCCGGTGGCTTGAGCAACCTTAACTTTTTCTATTAAAGTTGGCTCTATCGCGTATACTTGACATCATCTCACCTGCTCCTCGTGCATATGATCTTCTACTCAACGCCGTCGCCTACCACGTTCGCTTTTCTAGGATGGTATTGAATAGTGTGGTCGTAATCTTTCAACAACTCGAGCCAACGTCGTTGCCGCATGTTGAGTTCCTTTTGCGTGAAGAAATATTTGAGGCTTTTATGGTATGTATATATCTCCAATTTCTCCCCATATAGATAGTGCCTCCAGATCTTTAGCGCGAAAATGACTGCTGCCAACTCTAGACCATGAGTAGGATAATTCCTCTCATATTTTTTAAGTTGTTGAGGCATAGGC
Source organism: Panax quinquefolius (assembly GCA_020205615.1). Lineage (NCBI taxonomy): Eukaryota > Viridiplantae > Streptophyta > Magnoliopsida > Apiales > Araliaceae > Panax > Panax quinquefolius. The sequence continues at coordinate 58,436,561 of CM035158.1, forward strand.
TATGACTTTCCCACGTTGCATGAGAACACATCCTAACCCTTTGCTCAAGCATCATTTGTAGATAACAAATCCATCCAAACCGGATGGTATTGTTAGAACAAAAATAGAAATAAGTCTCCTCTTGAGCTTTTGGAAACTCTTCTCGCATTATTTGCTCCAAACGAATTTTGTATCCTTCCGAGTCAGCTGAGTTAACGGAGTCAGCTGGTCACCGTCTTCGGTTGCTCCCAACTTTGTATTGCTTCAATCTTTGCCGGATCAACAGATACTCCATGTTTTGACACCACGTGCCCAAGTAATGCTACTTCCTCAAGCCAGATCTCGTATTTCTTCAACTTGGCATAAAGCTTGTTTTCACGAAGCGTTTGGAGTACCAGCTTCAAATGGTGCTCATGATCTTCACGGCTTTTGGAATATATGAGGATGTCATCAATAAAGACAACAACGAACTGATCCAAATAATCCTTGAATACTCGGTTCATCATATCCATGAAAGCCACAGGAGCATTAGTCAATCCGAAAGACGTGACTAAGAATTCATAATGCCGTCGCATCGAGTTCGAAGGCGATCTTTGGAATATCCTCAGTTCTAATCTTCAACTGATGATATCCAGAACGAAGATCGATCTTTGAAAAGAATTGTGTTCCTTGCAACTGGTCAAACATGTCATCAATACGAGGTAGCGGATACCTATTCTTGATAGTGATATGATTTAATTCCCAGTAGTCAATACAAAGTCGCATACTCCCATCTTTCTTCTTTATAAATAAAATAGGAGCACCCCAAGGAGAGGTACTGGGGACTAATGAAACCGATGTCCAATAACTCCACGTAGTTGGACCTTTAACTCACGAAGTTCAATAGGAGCCATTCGATATGGGGTTTTAAAATGGGCTTTGTACCGTGTTCAAGATCAACAAAGAATTCAACTTCACGTTAGGGGTAGGACGGAAGTTCTTCAGAAATACGCCAGAAAGTCAATAACAACGGGAATATTATTCAATTTTGACTTGTCTTTATTCAAATCCATAACATGGGCTAAGAAAGCTTGACATCCATTTTTCAATAAACGAATAGCTTTATGATTAGATATGAGCGGTGATTGATTTTAATGGTTTAGTTGCTCGAATTACATACAACAGTTGGTTAGAATATGAAAACTAACAACCTTACGAAAACAATCAATTTTGGCATGATGAGTAGTTAACCAATCAATCCCTCAAATCACATCAAAAGCAAGTATTTTTAAAGAGATAAGGTCAACAGTTAATGTGATGGTGCCAACTTGGATTAGACAAGATTTATAAATAGTGGATGTGATGAAAGTTTCTCCTAACGGAGTTTCCACAGATAGGACAAAGTCTAATTTCTCTGGAGTCAAGTTTAAACGTTGAGCACAAGCTGGAGAGATAAATGAATGGGTAGCACCGGTATCAAGTAATGTATAAACTTTGCAAGAATTTACGATTAGCTTATCCGTGATCACCTCGTTTGGGTTCCTCGCATTTTGACCAGTCACGACAAACGCTCTTCCAGGAACTGTTGACTTTGACTTTTTTGGGACAGCCTTTTGAGCACTGTCCCCGCTGAACTAGGTTTCGCTACCGTACAATCTCGAGCGATATGTCCTTCCTTTCCACAATTATAGCATACCTTGAACTGTTGTGGGAAGTTAGGGCTGATATGTCCCTCTTTCCCGCATTTGTAGCATATGACCGGTGGTCTTTCTCCTCCCTTGGAACCAGTTACTGCTGGTGCTGACGTCTTCGCATTGTCATTGTTGAATCTCCTCTTTTTAAAATCTCCCCCCGACTCGCTTCTTCTATTTTTATGGCCATGATTACCACCAGAGTGGTTTCCATTTTTGTTCGTCTTTTTCTTTCTCCGCTGGTTATCGTTATTCTGTTGACTGCTATCTCCGGTATGATCCTGGTTATGGTCCATCGGTTGAACGTACTCGTTATCTCGCTCTAACAATTAAGCCCTATTAACAACATCTGGATAGAGAGAAAATTTATGAGAAATGAGATACTGACGTATGCCGGGTTTCAACTTAGAAACATCCGCGTCATACGTTCCTTATTCTCCACCAAATGAGGTGCAAACCTGGATAACTCCGCAAACTTTGTCTCGTACTGGGACACCGTCATGTTATTTTTCCCCAGTCTAATAAACTCTACCTCCTTCATATGACGAACACTTTCAGGAAAGTACTTGTCATTGAATAGTTTCTGAAATATCTCCCAAGACATGCTTTGGCCTTGACTGAGATGGATGCGCTTCACGATTCCCACCAAGAATCTGCCTCATTACGGAACATAAAGGTAGCGAATGGAACCTTCTGTTCCTCTGTGCATCCCAAGACATCGAATATCTTGGTAATTTGTTTAATCCACGTCTTCGCCTTAATCGGATCCGGCTTTCCTGCACTGCAGCGGTCCCAACTCTTTGAATCGCTTGCCGTTGTGACAACCGTGAATTGCTATCATTTCCTCCTCGTATTTTGAACACGAGTCTCCTTCGCCCCGATTTTGCATGAACCGTAAAAAGCTTCTAAACATCCCGTCGTTCATCATCTCGCTTTCGGTGGTGTTGTTCAGGAGGAACATTGCCAGCCTGTTGCACATTCTCCTCGTTGGTGAGTACAGGCATCTCCACGGTCTCATTTACTCCACTGTTAACATTCTCAGTTGCCATTCTTAAATACTGCCATAAGAGAAGGGATAATTAAGGAAATCAATATATCACATAATATCCCTATATACTGACCAACTAATAAATAAGCTTAGGTAGGACACACTAGCGAAGGATTTACTCGTCTCTCCCCTCCTAGTTCTATTCCCCGATCTCCGCCAGAGATCATATCCTTAAGCTTTGATACCAACTGTGACGCCCCCAAAATAGGTATACATCACCAATTCTGAGTTATCAATACATGGTACAGAAACAACTACAACTTTATTAATACAACAATAAAACTGTGAGTTTAAATACAAATATTGTCTTCTAGACAATATCAATACCCAAATAAATCCTCATCACAATTATTGATACATTATTTTATAAAAATGGTGAGGACTACTAAACAACTCTCTCTAGAACCATCATTCCATACCCCGACTCGTACTCGCTACATTCTGGCCTCCTGAGAAGAAAAATGGAACAAAAAGGAAATGGGAGAGCTCTACTAGCCCAGTAAAGAACATTATGACTAGGATAATATAAAACAAATTATCGTTAGTCTTCAATAGGGAAAATCTGATAAAATACAATAGATAACAAGTTTCAGATCAATATTCGCAGCGGAAATAATAATTCATAGAAGAGTTACGTAGAGAATGAAATCAACTATTATCTATGAATTTAATAGTCCATCAACAGTATTTTTATCCCTGTAACATCAATCAATGCACATCTTGAATCATATATTCATCTTTGCACTACAGGCCAAAGATATTCATCAGTTGGTCATGTTCATCTCAACACATGTTCATCTTTGCACTACGGGCCAAAGATATTCATCATAAAATCATTAATCTTTGCACTACAGGCCAAAGATATTCAATAATATCATCATTTAGGACTGAGGATGATGAAAAATATTTTAAAGGAAACGAATCCAGTGAAACAAAAGAATAAATATCAAGGATTCATATTTCAGCTATTTCATGTCTAAAAATACCTCATAAATAATCATAGTGGTGTGAAATTCAAGAATGATCAAAACATGGATACAATCAAAGCTAGTATCCATAATAGATATTTCGGATGAAAAGGAAAAATTTTATTTTTTGATGAATAGTGCCGTATTCGTGAATAATGTCGTATACGTGAATAGTGCCGTATACGTGAATAGTAACCCCGACACAAAAAGTTCCAAATTTGATTAAAAGTTCAAACCAATATTTCGGCATAATGATATTGAAGGGAATAATATCATTTAAGAAGAAAATAACATTCCTTACCTCGAAAAGAATAGTACTTCGATTTCGAATATCGATATATATTTGAAGGAACTTACACCAGTATAACAACACTCAAAATCTCAAAATACTCACAAGAATACGCCGATAATATAGAGAGAAAACTTGATTCGCCGGTGTGATTTTCAATTCTAACCTAAGCACCCTATTTATAGGAAAATGCATAGAACACCAAAACAGAAAATTTAATAAAATATTAATATATATATTATAATTTCATATGCACACTTTCTAAGATTCAAATTATTAGCCAAACAAGTGGTCCCCCCTCACCAAAATCAATACAAACGTTTTTCTTAATAAAATTAATAAAAACTCCCAAAAATCAATTATTCTGAAACTTCAGAACTTCAATAATTCACAATAAATAGCCCTTTTATCAGAAAAATTTGAATCACATGTCTTTTCCATAGGAAATTCCATTCTCTAAAACTTTGCAGAAGAAAATTTTTCCAAATTCCAAACAGAATTTGACCGAAATCCACAAACGGGCGATTTTACAAGCTATAATCAAATTCCAGTCAAGAAATGGGGTCCACCGACATATAAAACATGTTTTTAACATTTTTAGTAACAAAAATACTCCTCCTCCACATATACTCATATATCCCATATTCATTGTAAAAAATATCACCATTATTATATTATTAAAATAATATATTTAAATGAATTATTTTATCAGAAAAAGATAAAATATTAATTTTCAACAATTGTCACATTAAAATTTTTTCCATCTATATCCACATAAAATTAATATTTTCCTCATCATATAAATCAATAATTAATTATTCATTTAATAATATTACAGAATCACAATATCGATAAACGGTGTGCAAGTTATCAGGATAGAGGAGGCTTTCCAATAAGGATCTCTCCTTACTGGAGCGCAATTAGATGACCTAACCTCTCCTTAGACAGAACTTTCTAGACATTGCCAATAATGTTATCCAATAATATTATTCAGATAATATGAATTATTGCTCCGATAATAGAAAATACTGTGTAGTGACAATTATTGAAACAACAATAATATAAAATATCAACGAGACAATTATTGAATCAATAAAATAAAATACTGAACAGTAATTACTGTAGCAATTATTGAGTAGTGCCTTCTTACGTAAGAATCAATAATTGGTGCAATACCGTGTGCTACTGTGTTTTAACCACCGAGTATTTTAACAGTATTAACGGTAACAACTACGCCGTTATTTATAAACAACTTATACTTGTCGTTTTCTTCATCCAATCGCTTTTTGTTATGGGGCCCACACAAGGGTGTGCCGTCGTACGAATATTCCCCGACAGCACGAATATTTCCCGACCAAACGAATATTTTATAACCACTTGCTTATTTGAAATATTTGCGTATTTTTACCCATAACTAACAACATTAATAAAATCAACCCTTACTATTTCAAAATAATAAATAGAGGAATTTAAATTTCATTTATTAATAATTTGGGGTCTTACAGTTGATACTCTGGATTTCAGATAGATACGTACTATTGATACGATAGTGTAATTCGCATGACATAGACTATATATCTGAGTGAGGGTATTGGTAATTTGGACTGTTCATGTTATTATTGATACTCTGAATTTCGAATAGATAGATATTATTCACAGATAAAGTTCATATATCCAAGTAAGGGTATCCAAACACAACAATAGTTCTCTTGAGAATTGTTATCTATTATAGGATACTGTGAATCTTGGATCTATGAGAATTATATCTTGTTATAAATTGTATAGTCACTCAACTAGATATAAGCATAAAATCAGATATCATGGGCGTATAGATTTGAATGCGTTATATACATTGATTTGTAATAAGAACCATATTGGATACCGTGGGAGTATAGATATGGGGGCGTTACAGATATACTCTCTAAGCATCCTTGGTGTAAATCGAGGAAACGAGAAAAAAGGATGACTACGTACTAAGCCTGCTGAAAGTAACGTCTATGAAGTGTTAGATGATAAAGTAGATTGATGTGTTAGGAAAGTCAAAAAGGAGTTATCACATCAACTCTGCATCAGTGCTCAAAAAAGTCTGGAGCATTAAATGCTATAATGGATGCCTTCAAACTGAAGCATTTCAAAGGCTTCTTCAGAAGACAAAGATTAAAAGGGAGCTAGTCAATGAAAGACTCCTAACGACTATGTTCCAACGTGAAGATGTCAGATGGATCTATATAAAAGCCAAAGCTTCAAAAGAAGAATAGTTGTTGACTTGAAGAGATGCAAGTCATATAGAGCATAGCAGAAAAATGGTCTTCATGAGAATGAGACCACTACATTAGAGTGAAGCACAACTGATGAGAGTTCTACAATGATAAAGCTTCACTCCATACAAAGGAGTATAACAATTAGATGACATTTGTATTGAGAGTTGGAAGGCCAAGAAGGCTACAAACTAAGTGGCAAATCAGAAAGCAGAATACTTGAGCCAATTTATGTCTCATCTTGAACACATTGAGCTGAAGAGAAGAAGATACAGAACTGAATATGTGCACAAAACAACCAGTGTTCAAGGACTGCTAAGTACCCAAAGAAGCTAAGTTGATAAGCAAAGACTTAGCAATACATCAACGATGATTGTAATACCCAATAAAAATAATAATAATGATAATAATAAATAAATAAATAAATGACTTTTAAATGCATATTTTAAATATTTTAATTGGACTTTATCTTTTATTTGGGTCAAACTAGTCATTTACTTTTGGGCTAATAAGTATTAATAAATGATGAATAAATTGAGTTGATAAAATTGGGCCATAAAAGTAATCTGATTTAATTTGTATGTGGGTCAAATTAAAATTCTATCAAAATTAAGAGAGTTAATAAAATATAAAAATTAATTAATAAATAAATATCTAAAACCTAACCCTATGTTAAGTAGTTCTGTTCGAATTAAAAATAATTGGGCGTAAGGTAGAAAGAAACAGAAGAGCAACGACGACATCATAAGAGTAGGAAGAGGAATTGAATTCTTTTCTATCATACATGTGACTCTCTATCTTTATTTTGTTATCAAGATTATTGAGAGGAGTCATAGCAATCATTGTGAATATATTCATATATATTTAATTGATAGTACCAGATGTATACATATATACTAAACATGTTCTGCTTTAGTGGTTTAATAATTTAGATATTATATATATATATATATTATACTCTAAGGATATTATTTTGTTAAAAAAATGATGATTAAAGGATTATTTATAATTTAATTCGGGTTTATTTTGTAAATTGATGTAATTAGAGAAATTAATTTCATATTATTATAAATTATAATTATTAAGTAACTTATACTTGCATTATTATTATTTTTTTATTAGATCATTCGGAGGGAATTTAAGGAGTATATTTGGAATATAACATTTGGGTATTACATTACTTAATCCATGTACGAATTCCGTACTCCTTCAGTGATAATCCTTTTAATTTTAATTTGTTTGTTTTATTTTCGTTTAGAAGTTAGTTATTGTTTCACATGTCTATTCCTTCTCAAATCCATGTGATAGTCTCATTTTGGGGCATTGATATTTAGAACTCATGTTTCTACTCTTTGAACTTGGTTATCATGTTTAATATTTATTTCAATTTTTGTAGTGATGTACATGTTATTATATTTTTTGAGACTTGTGTTGATGATTCGTTCAATCTAACATGTACACGTTAGAACCCCTTTGTGTTGATATTGTGTCTCATATGTTGTGACATGATATTTTTGTTAGAATACCTGATGAGTGAGTTTATACCCATGAATTGGATACATTCGGGCTTAATTTATTGTTGTTCTCAAGTCTTTTAGAATAGTTTTTAAGTGTTTGTGTCTATTCATGTATGTTTTATGTTGTTTTGTAGGAATTGGGATAAAAGTTATTTGGATCGACGTTCGGGGTGGCTAGATTCGCGTTTTTTGCTTGCCATTTACATAGCAGTCACTTCAGAGCCAATTTGAGTATTGCTACGGACTTTATTTCGAAACACTTAAAGAAGGAACGATGTAGATCTACTTCTCCTCTTTTCGGATCATCTTGAATCATCAAAATCTGAGTTCGAACGAAGAAGTTATGGCCATTTTTCCAAAGGACGTCGGAGCAGAAAATGTCAGAAAAAGTTGCAGCGCCGTGGCGCCCATTTTTGGCCTATGCCCAGCGCCGGGGCACTGGGGAGCAGTGTTTGAGCGTAAAGCGCAGTGCTGGAGCACTGGGGAAGGGCTTGGTGATGGCCTGGACACGTTTTTGGGCGAATTTTGACACCTTTTTGACTCCAAATTGGATTGAGTTTGTTCCTAAGCTAAAAATTGGACTTATAACCTATAAATACATGATGTAAGGCATAAAATAAAGAGAGAATACATAGATTAGACTAGATTAAACACTCCATTAAATTAGAATCTAAACCCTAGTTCTTAATTAGCCATTGGAGATTGAAGCAAATTGAAGAACACTGAAGATCAAGAGCAAGAGCAAGAGGGAACATCGATTCTTTGACAATGATTCTATTCTCTTCTCTTATCATACTTTTATCTTTTAATGTCTATTCAATTGTGGATTCTTGGTTTTAATTCATTAATTATGAACTAACTCTTTTATTAAGATTTCAATTGAACCTTTTATGGCTATAAATTAGTTATTTAATTTATTCTAATTATTTGTGTCAAAGTGAGTTGTTTATCTTGCCTTATGCTTATTGATTAATTATCTGATCAGTAATTACCTTGTTACTCTAGAAGGAATTGGAAGAGGAATTCTAGGGTTAGAACTGGACATGATATCATGTGACTTAGTTATTTGTACAGTGAATAATTAGGTTTGTGAATAGAATGGAAATATCTGTTCCCCGCATGTAACACATAAGGAATTGGGATTGTAGTGAGTTTAATTCAATTATTTTGTATAGGGATATTGCAAAATTAACTTGGATTAAATAGAAGGCAAAGGATCACTTGAGAAAGGGCTTTTGACATTTGAGAATTCCTGTTAACAATTCAGTAGACATAATAATTGAAATAGTTGAATAATTGATTTATAATTCATAATTGGGGATATTGGAGTCTTAATTCTTATTTATCTGAATTCCATCAATTCTTAGTTGTTTATTTGCTTTATTTTAGAATAATCTCTTTTAATTATTTTAATTTAGTTTTCTTAATTAGAAAAATCATGATTTGAGATTGTTTAAATAAAATTAGTTTGGTTAAGAATTAGTACTTGGTAATTTTTATTAAATAATTCCTCGTGGGAACGATACTCTACTTTCACTTTATTACTTGTTGACCTTGTATACTTGCACGTATTCATTGATTGTGAAATCGATCAACAATACTGTAGGGTATACCTGAGCTATAACCAAATGTGGGGGTACCACAGGCATGTCCTCTTAGCACCGAGGCATGACACCTTCCGTGGCGGTGTGATAAGTCCACGACGTCTCTGTTTTGTGCTCCAGTGAGAGTTGGCCATTTGGTGTTTTGTTGTGGGAGGCATATGGGTCGACCCTATTTTTTTGTTCTATTTTGTTCTGCGGAGTGGTGATGTTTGTGCCAAACACGCCTTATGATTTTGCATGCATTTCGATTGCGCAGTCTGATGTGTGATTGCATGTGTGGTATTATTTGACTTGCATGTGTGGCAAGGTATAATACTATTTATTTTGAGCTCGGTATGAAATAACACCCAGCCATTTGATTCAGCCTATTATTGCGTTGTGTTAGTTCTGTTTGTTTCATTTTAGTTCGTTTTGTTTCAGTTCAGTTAAGTTCATTTAATTGAATTAATTATTTCATTTCATTATTCTTTTATTCTATATCTGTATTGGGCATTTGGCTTATGCTATGTTTTTCTTCCAGCAGATAATCAGGGGGATCAAGGGTAAGTGCGACGAGAGCTTCCTTTTATCCAAATGGTTTAAATATTTTGTTTAGGTTGTGATCTAATAGTTTATTGGAGTTGTAATAAATAATTTAGATTATGGTTTTAGTCAGCTTGACATTTATTATGGCTGACTTGTGCTATTTATCATATATTAGAACTATTCTTTTGTGGTTTTAAGCCTTGCTACTAAATTCATCAATTTTGTTGTGTTTTGAGTAACTTCTCTTTCTATTTCGGAAAGGGGGTGTTACAATGATGGTGCACAATACTGAATATTAGATGAAGATAAGCATCAACAGTAAAGAATTGCAGCACCAAAGGATAAGACAAACTGCTAAGTACGAACAAGATGTCAAACTGAATGTACATCTTAGCAGTCCAGAGAATGTCATCAAACACCAATGCTGAATGCCCAATGATCACAAGAAGCTGCTGTAACAATCCAGAATTTTATGTATAATTTCAAATATTTATTGAAATAAATAAATATTTTAGTTGATGTGTTTATTGTTAAATAAATATTTATTTTATTTGATTATTTATTAGTTAAATAAATAATTCATGAGTTGTGGAGAATTAACTTAATTAAGTGTAATATATTAATTAAGTTGATATTTAGTAATTTTGTATTTTTGAAGTTAATTAAATTAAATGAGTGTTGAATTAATTATTATATTACATAGTGGTCATATCCTAATTTAATTCAATAGTTAAATTATAGAGTTTATAAGGATTAAAGGAATTGTTAGAATATGGTTTTAATTATATTTATTAATACAACTGATGTAGTAAGTTATTAAATATAATTATAATGAAAATTATAGTTTTTGTGGTTGTGACAACGAGATTTTGTAATTTAATTTTAATATTTATTGGATTTATTGGATTAAATAAATATTTTTAATGATTTAATTATTAGATTAAATAATAAATTGATGAAGTTGAGGTAGAATAATTTAATTGTTTGTGTTTTATTTATTAAATTAATGTGGAGAATTGATTTATGTAAATATGTGAGCTTATTAAATTAAAAGAAAGATTTAGTAAGCCTAACATCATTTTAATTAATTAATTTGAGAATTAATAAATTGGACATAATTAATAAATGAGAAATTTAATTATGTGACTATATGAATTAAATGAGAAATTATTATATTTTATTAAATAAGGTATTTGATTTATTGTGCAATTGGGTGTGACATGATTTAAACTATAATATAAGAGAATCATTAAATTAAATGGTTTAGGAGCCTATTATTACCAGCCAAACGAGGCCCTAAGAGAAGTTAGTAGCAGTTAACCCATGATGGGTAACTGACCTCTACAACGCGTCAGTTCTTAATTCTTATATACGTCTTCTTCCTTCTTTATTCTCTAAGTCTAGAAATAAGAAAAACAAATTACAGAGAAATTCAGAGGATTGTTAAGAGAAATTGTGAGAGTGAAGAAGAATCTGAGAAGGAACTTCACTCTTATTCATTCGTAATAGGGTAATCTCTTCTTCCCCAAATCTCAAACTTATGTTGTTTAAGTTTTTTTTGGCTTTCAAGTTTCTGTTAAATTCTTGTAATCGGAAAGAGTAATAATTATGTGTATATATGGGATAAGATGTTGTTATAATATGTTTTACTATATATTGTATGGTTCCATATCTTCAGTTTCATAATATTATAAGGTATATTATTGCTTCAAAATTTACAGAGTATAGAAATATGGCCATATGACCCTTATACGTATATTTAATATGTCAAACATATATAGTTTCATAAAATTCACACTCGTATAAAATTATGCATTTAAAATGAAGAAATCAAACTTCGAATGTACGGATTTGGTGTTATAACGAACCCGTGATGTTAAATTTTATGTTTTGTGATCAAAACCTTCAAGAACATCAAGAACAGTGGAATTAAATGTTTTGATTTTGTAAATTATGTGTTTTAACTTGTTAAAATCATACTAGAGGGGTTGAGTATTAGTTATTTGTGTATTACTATGTTTGGGTATGTTTAAATTTGTGTAAAAATAAATTAATTGGAGGTTTTGGCCATATTCTGCAATTTTCGCGAATTGCAGTAAGCAGAATCTGAGTTTCACGCCATGGCGCCAACTCTGCCTTATGTCCCATGGGCCATGGCCTAAAGTCCTAAGTCAGATCGCACATGCCGTAGCAAAGCCAAGATTAAGCTTGATGGTGGCGCCACAGCACCACTTAGCAGATTGTCCAGAAATGAAAAACGTTAAGTGTTCAAGTTCAGAAATGTTATAGTGACCAAATCTAAGGAACATAAAATTTTTTTAGACGTATAATGAGACGTTAAGATAAATCTTTAACATATTAATTACACAATTATGTACGAATTGAATTATTAAATATATAATTAGCTTATGATTCGTGTAGTGTGATATTATGTGAAAATAAGAGTGATAATTGGACTAAGTATAGTCATAACTAGAGTTTAGACCAAAGAATGAACGTATGATGATTAGTTACGTTATAATTGACTAGTATTGTGAATGTAAATAATATGTAGGATTAAATCAAGGAACGAGTATAAATTAACGTCTAATCTTCGTACGATGCAAGTTTTCTAACCCTACTCGTTATCATTATATGAGTTTATAAGTTTATCTCTTTACATCGAGCAAATTCTAGTTATTATTGATCAAGTCCATTTCGTTATATTAAAGAATATTAAGCTTTCAAAGTATGATTCTGTTATACAATATTTATTCTATTGTATAACTCTTGAGATTGCTATTCGATTTAAATTATCAATTACTGTTGAACCTTGTTAGACTAGTGAACCCTTAATGATTCGATTAGTCCATTGTTGATGAGCGTTCTAAATTTCAGAACCCTTGTTGAATTATCCAAACCAAATTTCCTTTGGTGCAGACTCTAATGTCAAACTGAGATGAACAACCCTGTATAGGGGATTGCTTATGCGTTAGCGTTAAGATATTGTGCACAGTATGGTACTAAGGGCTGATCCCCCTAAGTACGAGAAGAAGAGTCCATAGTCTTATGACTGTTAAAGGTTTCAAGTATAAGCACTTAACAACTTAGGACATAGTTCAAGGTCTTATGACCCTCAGAAGTTCTTTTGTCTCTTGTTATTCATTCTTGATTCAAAAGTTGAGTCTCTTACTTCAGAAGTTGTTAATTCACTCGCATATTATTTTTTTATTGTTGTACTATTATACTTGTGGGCAATCGTGCTCACTCTTGTGTAATAATAACATTGCAGTTAAGAACGAAAGGTCCGACGAGCCTTCCATTAGTAAAGGCAAGGGCAAGATTAACAAGTGATGAAGACTTGTTGTTATGTGATTATGTAATTATGTTTCAGACTTGATGTTGTTAAGACTTATTGTTTCATTATGATTCCGCACAGATGTTTAAGGTTAGTTTAACTTGGGATTGTATTGGTTATTATTCAGATGTTGTAACCCCATAAGGGGAAGATTTATTTCTATCTATTGCATGGTTTACATTTATTATGGGTAGATAGATAGATGATATTTGTATAATGAACACCAAATCCCGTGGAAATGGAAGTACCCGGATTTGGGGGTGTCACAGGTTGGTATCAAAGCTGTAGGTTATGAACCTTAGGTGGGGGAACAACCTTAGGTAGTAGCCTTATAGGAGATCCAGAACATAGTGGTGGTAAACTCTTATCGAGTTCTAAGAAATGAATTTCTTAATTCATTGAAGATAATAAAAGAATTTATGTGCTTATGTGATAAACTTATGTGCTTGCGAGTATCGATTAGTAACTAAAGTACGGGGAGGAGAAGGTGTGATAACTTGAGAGAGATTCAAGGAGATGTTCTTTGAGATGTACTTTCCGACCAGCTCATAGAACCAAATGGAGGTTCAGTTTCTGGAGTTGAAACAGGGGAATATGTCTGTAACAGATTATGCGGCAAGGTTTAACGAGTTGCCTAGGTTCGTCACATACCAAGTGCATACAGATGAGAGAAAAGAAAGACGTTTCGAGCAGGGACTGAAGCCCTGGTTGTATAGCAAGGTGTCAATGTTTCAATTGAACACTTTTGCTGGAGTGTTAAAGAAGGCCATACTAGCTAAAGGTGGAAGCGATGCGATAACTAAATATAATCAGGATCAGAAGAAAAAAAAGAGTGAAAAAGAAGGAATTAACAAGACTGGTGGAAGTAGCACGGGAGGTAGTAATAATCAGAAGAGAAAGTGGTCTGATAACTCGTCAGCTGGAAGTCAACAAGGAGGGTAGAAGAAGAAGATCGAAGCGTGCCCAACCTGCGGAAAATCTCATCTGGGAATTTGCATGAAGGCAAAACGAATATGCTACAATTGTGGTCAAGAAGTCCACATAGTACCTAACTATCCTAACCCAAAGAAGGGTGCCTGTTTCACTTGTGGTTCAAAGGATCATCTTGCAAGGGATTGTCCTAAGAAGGGATCTGGAGGGACAGGATCAGGAGGGAATAGAGGAAACAGCGGTGGAAGCACTCTAACTATCGCAGGACCAACTGCAACCAACCGATCGACCGCCAAAACATTCTACATGACAGTACAGGATGTAGTGCAGTCTCGTGATGTGGTGTCAGGTATCATTCCGATCAATAAAGTTAATGCTTATGTATTATTTGATTCAGGTGCTACTTGTTCATTTATATCCGATGAATTTGCTAAGAACTTAGAATTACTTAAGGACGAGTTAGAATACCCCGTGAACATAGAAATTGCGAATAGAGAAATAATCTCTGTTATGTACGTGCATAAGAACTGTAGAGTGGATATTAAGGGTAATATCATGAACGCTGATCTTATCCCTATTCGACTTGGAGAATTTGACGTTATCTTGGGTATGGACTGGTTATCCAATTATGGGGCGGTAATTGATTGCCAAAAAAAGCGTATTAACCTTATGACTCCGTCAAAGGTTGTGTTTTATGGTAGCAAGTCACCTAGACAAGTGAGTTATCTGACGATGATGTAGGCCAGGAAGTTGTTAAGACAAGGCTGTGTAGGATATCTAGCTTACATAGTCGATAGTCGTAAAGAGAATCCAAAAATAGAGGAGATACCAGTAGTGAGGGATTTCACAAACGTATTTTCGGACGATTTGCCAGGACTTCCTCCAGATAGAGCAGTTGAATTCGTGATCAATTTGGCTCTAGGAACGGCTCCAATATCGAAGGCACTGTACCGAATGGCACTGGTAGAGATAAAAGAATTGATGGTTCAACTATAAGAATTACTGGACAAGAAGTATATCCAACCAAGCATATCACCATGGGGAGCGCCAGTTTTATTCGTGAAGAAGAAGGATGGGACAATGCGGCTCTGCATCGACTATAGAGAACTGAATAAGGTCACGATTAAGAATAGATATCCATTACCGTGAATCGACGACTTGTTTAATCAGTTAAAGGGAACAAGATAATTTTCAAAGATAGACTTGAGGAGTGGTTATCATCAACTGAAGGTGAGACCAGAGGATGTGCTGAAGACAACGTTCAGAACACGATATGGTCACTACGAATTTTTGGTAATGTCATTTGGTCTAACGAATGCCCCTACAACATTTATGGGCTTAATGAATGAATTGTTCAAGCCATTTTTGGACAAATTCGTAATGGTATTTATAGATGATATTTTGGTATATTCAAAAACCAAGGAAGAACGTGAAGAGCATTTGAGGGTGACGTTAGAGACATTGAGAAGGGAGAAGTTGTACGCAAAGTTTTCGAAATGTGAATTCTGGATTGAAAGAGTACAATTTCTTGGACATGTGATCGATAGGGACGAAATTTCGGTGGATCCCTCAAAGGTCGAAGCTGTGATTAACTAGGATCAGCCAAAGACACCATCGGAAGTAAGATGTTTTCTTGGATTGACAGGTTATTACAGAAGATTCATTTATGACTTTTCTAAGATCGCGACTCCGTTGACGAATTTGACTAGAAAATCGGTGAAATTTGTTTGGACGGAGAAGTGTGAGGAAAGCTTTCAAGAATTAAAGAAGAGGTTGAGTTCAAAGACCTATGTTATCTCTTAGGATGATACTGAAATTTTGTGGTTTTTATAGTGATCGTCGTCGATAAAGGACTTGGGCGTGTGATTATGCGAAGCGGTAGAGTCATTAATATGTATCGTCCACGACAATTGAGGGATTATGAGAAGGGGTATCCGACCGACGACTTGGAGTTAACTGCAGTGGTTTTTGCTTTGAAAATCTGGAGGCACTATCTCTATGGGGAGAAGTGTGAAATACATACAGACCACAAGAGTCTGAAATATATTTTTAAACAGAAAGACTTGAACATGCGCCAAAGAAGGTGGTTGGATTTAATTAAGGACTACGATTGTGAGATTCTATACCATCCGGGTAAGGCAAATGTGGTTGCCAACGCCTTAAGTAGAAAGGGTTGGGAGAAACTGATGATGTTGACCGATCAGGAGGAGTTAATTTCAGCAATGGAAAAGCTGGAATTGGAAGTGAAGTGTCCTATGGAGATTGATGAGAAGTTGTTTCAGATGCAATCTGGTACAACTGTACTAGATAAAGTTAAGAAGGCTCAACTTCAGGATGACGAATGTAAAATGGTGAAAAAGAAGATATCCGAAGGAACTGAATCAAGATTCAAGATGGATAAAGATGGAATACTGAGATTTGAGAGCAGAATTTGGGTACCGCCAGTACCAGAGATTATGGAAGAAATTTTGATCGAGGCTCATAACTCACGATATTCGATTCACCCTGGTAGTACCAAGATGTACCAAGATCTGCAACAACATTTCTGGTGGCCGAATTTGAAGTGAGAGGTTGCAGAATGTGTTGCCAAATGTCTGACATGTCAGAAAGTGAAAGCAGAACATCAGAGGCTGAGTGGGTTACTACAACTTAAGAAATTCAAGAATGGAAATGGGAACATATTACGATGGATTTCGTGGTTGGCCTACCGACAACTCAGAAAGGCTACGACGCAGTATGGGTTATTGTTGACCGATTGACGAAATATGCACACTTCTTTCCGATTAAAATCAGATTCAACTTAGATCAGTTGGCAAGGTTATATGTGAAAGAGATTGTTTCGAGGCACGGAGTCCCAGTGTCAATTGTCTCAGATAGAGATCCACGCTTTACGTCGAACTTCTGGAAACATCTACAGGAATACATGGGTACATAGTTGCGAATGAGCACGACATATCACCCTCAGACAGATGGACAGAGTGAAAGAACAATTCAGACACTAGAAGACATGTTAAGAGCCTGTATAATGGACTTTAAAGGAAATTGGGATGATCATCTACCGCTCGTAGAGTTCGGCTACAAAAATAGTTACCACGCTAGTATTAGCATGCCACCTTATGAAGCGTTATACGGCAGAAAGTGCAGAACTCCGCTATACTGGGATGAAGTTGGCGAAAGACAATTACTAGGCCCTGAATTGGTACAGCAGACACTCGAAATAGTCAAAGTGATATAAACAAGTCTGATAGAAGCTCAAGATACATAAAAGAAATACGTCGATCCACACCATAAAAATGTTGAGTTTGAATCGGGTAGTTACGTGTTCTTAAAGGTCTCTCCCTAGAAGGGAAAGATCAGGTTCGGAAAGAAAGGAAAATTAAGCCCAAGATTCATTGGACCTTTTGAAGTACTGCAAAGGATCGGAGAGGTTGCATATGAGGTAGCCTTACCTCCAGCTCTAAAGAATGTCCACAACGTTTTCCATGTTTCAGTTCTACGACCCTACAAACCCGATTACAAGCACGTGATTGAATATAAACCCCTGCATTTTGAAAAAGACTTATCTTACGAAGAAATTCCTGTTCAGATTGTTGACCGGAAAGAACATGTTCTAAGAAATAAAGTAATACCTTCTGTTAAGGTAATTTGGAGGAACCACAATGCTGAAGAAGCAACATGGGAACTCGAAGAGAATATGATAAAGAATTATCCTCATTTATTTACTTAGATTATTATAAGCGATTACTCGGGGACAGTAATCTTTGTATGGGGGGGGGGGGGGAATGTAACGGGACAAATTGTTTGAGTCGTGATTCTGAGGACATAATCCTTTTAAGGGGGGAAAGATGTGACAACCGAGATTTTGTAATTTAATTTTATTATTTATTAGATTAAATAAATATTTTTTTGATGATTTAATTATTAGATTAAATAATAAATTGATGAAGTTGTGGTAGAATAATTTAATTGGTTGTGTTTTATTTATTAACTTAATGTGGAGAATTTATTTATGTAAATATGTGAGCTTATTGAATTAAAAGAAAGATTTAGTAAGCCTAACATCATTTTAATTAATTAATTAATTAATTTGAGAATTAATAAATTGGACATAATTAATAAACGAGAAATTTAATTATGGGACTATATGAATTAAATGAGAAATGATTATATTTTATTAAATAAGGTATTTGATTTATTGTGCAATTGGGTGTGACATGATTTAAACTATAGTATAAGAGAATCATTAAATTAAATGGTTTTGGAGCCTATTATTACCAGCCAAACGAGGCTCTAAGAGAAGTTAGTAGCAGTTAACCCATGATGGGTAACTGACCTCCACAACGCGTCAGTTCTTAATTCTTATATACGTCTTCTTCCTTCTTTATTCTCTAAGTCTAGAAATAAGAAAAACAAATTACAGAGAGAAATTCAGAGGATTATTAAGAGAAATTGTGAGAGTGAAGAAGAATCTGAGAAGGAACATCACTCTTATTCATTCGTAATAGGGTAATCTCTTCTTCCCCAAATCTCAAACTTACGTGGTTTAAGTTTTTTTGGCTTTCAAGTTTCTGTTAAATTCATGTAATTGGAAAGAGTAATAATTATCTGTATATATGGGATAAGATGTTGTTATAATATGTGTTACTATATATTGTATGGTTCCATATCTTCAGTTTCATAATATTATAAGGTATATTATTGCTTCAAAATTTACAGAGTATAGAAATATGGCCATATGACCCTTATACGTATATTTAATATGTCAAACATATATAGTTTCGTAAAATTCACACTCGTATATAATTATGCAAGTTAAAATGAAGAAATCAAACTTCGAATGTACGGATTTGGTGTTATAACGAACCTGTGATGTTAAATTTTATGTTTTGTGTTCAAAACCTTCAAGAACATCAAGAACAATGGAATTAAATATTTTGATTTTGTAAATTATGTGTTTTAACTTGTTAAAATCATGCTAGAGGGGTTGAGTATTAGTTATTTGTGTATTACCATGTTTGGGTATGTTTAAATTCGTGTAAAAATAAATTAATTGGAGGTTTTGGCCATGTTTTGCAATTTTTGTGAATTGCAGAATTGGAACTGGAGTTTTGCATCGCGGCGCCAACTCCTGCCTTATGTCCCGCGCTGCAGCGCCAAATTCCTAAGCCGCAGCGCCACCGCGTCACAACGCCAAGATTAAGCTTTATGGTGCCACTTAGCAGATTGTCCAGAAATGAAAAACTTTAAGTGTTCAAGTCCAGAAATGTTATAGTAACCAAATCTAAGGAACATAAATTTTGTTAGACGTATAATGAGACGTTAAGATAAATCCTTAACATATTAATAACACAATTATGTACGAATTGAATTATTTAATGCATAATTAGCTTATGATTCGTGTAGTGTGATATTATGTAAAAATAAGCATGATAATTGGACTAAGTATAGTCATAACCAGAGTTTAGACCAAAGAATGAACGTATGATGATTAGTTACGTTATAATCGACTAGTATTGTGAATGTAAATGGTATGTAGGATTAAATCAAGGAATGAGTATAAATTAACGTGTAATCTACGTACGAGGCAAGTTTCCTAACCCAACTCGTTATCATTATATGAGTTTATAAGTTTATCTCTTTACATCGAGCAAATTCTAGTTATAATAGATCAAGTCCATTTCGTTATATTAAAGAATATTAAGCTTTCATGGTATGGTTCTGTTATACAATATTTATTCTATTGTATACCTCTTGAGATTGCTATTCGATTTAAATTATCAGTTACTGTTGAACCTTGTTAGACTAGCGAACCCTTAATGATTCGATTAGTCCATAGTTGATGAGCGTTCTAAATTTTAGAACCCTTATTGAATTATCCAAACCAAACTTCCTTTGGTGCGGACTCTAATGTCAAACTGAGATAAACAACCCTATATAGGGGATTGCTTATGCATTAGCGTTAAGATATTGTGCACAGTATGGTACTAAGGGCTGATCCCTCTAAGTATGAGAAGAAGAGTCCATAGTCTTATGAATTTTAAATGTTTCAAGTATAAACACTTGACAACCTAGGACATAGTTCAAGGTCTTATGACCCTTAGAAGTTCTTTTGTCTCTGGTTATTCATTTTAGATTCAAAAGCTGAGTCTCTTATTTCAGAAGTTGTTAATTCATTCGCATGTTATTATTTTATTGTTGTACTATTATACTTGTGGGCAATTGTGCTCACTCTTGCGTAATAATAACATTGCAGTTAAGAACGAAAGGTCTGACGAGCCTTCCACTAGTAAAGACAAGGGCAAGATTAACAAGTGATTAAGACTTGTTGTTATGTGATTATGTAATTATGTTTCAGACTTGATGTTGTTAAGACTTATTGTTTATTTATGATTCCGCACAGATGTTTAAGGTAGTTTAACCTGGGATTGTATTGGTTATTATTCAGATGTTGTAACCCCATAAGGGGAAGATTTATTTCTATCTATTGCATGATTTGAATTTATTATGGGTAGATAGATAGATGATATTTGTACAGTGAATACCAAATCCCGTGGAAATGGAAGTACCCGGATATGGGGGTGTCACAGTGGTAATTTGATAATGTGGTTTGTTAATGTCATATGTTGTTGTTAGTTTTAATTTAATTAAATTTGAATATTAGAATTTAATTAAATAGAGTGTGACATTAAACTATAAGTGAGTTTTTTAAATAAACTAAAAGAAGTTTTAATTTGGTTTTACCAAACAAGGCATAAGGATTTTAAGTCCTAATTTTTAATTGGTTTTACCAATCAAGCCTTAGTGTCTTTTGATTTTTAAAATTCTATAGCTGATAAATATTAAGTATACGTATTATATTGTATTAGGTATATATCAGTTAAAGTTCTACATTTAGTTTGTAAGCCTAAGCCTAATTCTAAAGAAAACAAAACAGAAAGAAGGAAGAAGAAAGAAAAGAGAGAGTGAGAGAGAGAGAGAGAGAGCTCTAGAGAGTTTGAGAGAGAGAAAAGTATTCTCTGTGATTTTGAAGCTATGTTTTGAGGAGAAGAAGGGGTCAAAATAATTCTCATCATCTAATAGAGCATAATCAAGGATTAAGGTAGAATTCTTAGTTTTAAAGTTTTGTTTTTATTTTCTAAAAAGTTCTCTGTAATTAAAGTTTGTGGATAATTGTTGAAAATATGAGTTTGTATATGTTAGATTATGTATATAATTTTTTTTATGTGCTTTAGTGTTAACCAATCCATGAAAACATGATAATTTTGAAGAAATTGAATTACAGTGATATATGTATGAATATGGATTATTTTAGAGTTAAAATTGATGCTCAATTCATGTAATAAACTAGTAATTGTTTGTTTATTGTGAAAATAGATGAACAAATTAATGAAAATAATATGATTTAAACTGATTGTTTTGGTTGTAAAATGAATTCACGGTGATTAATTTCGTTAAGAATATCCAAAAGTGAAGAAATAGTTAAAATACTGAATTTAGAGATTGTAATTTTGATGTTTATGTTGTTTATATGGTTAGAAATGTGTTAGAAACATTAGTTTATGTTTTTGTAAACTTATTACAATTTTGGTAAGTTGGAATGGTTGTTAGAAATGAGCTTTTAGGCCTAATTTGGCTTTCTGCAGTATTCGTTCGCGAACTGCAAAAGGTACCCTCCGCCTCGGTGGGCTATTATAGTGCAAAATCCCCGCTCCGGCGGGGGGTAGTCTGACTTACAAATGTTGAGAAAATTTGACAGGACATGTTTTACTAAAATGGGAATAACGCTTTCATACAAACTCCGATTGATGTGATTCAAGATGATTCGGAACGAGGACGAATAGACCTACAACTTTTTTTCTTTAAGTTTTTCAATTTGATATCGTTAGTAGGGGTCAAATTGGCCATC
Organism: Panax quinquefolius; assembly: GCA_020205615.1. NCBI lineage: Eukaryota > Viridiplantae > Streptophyta > Magnoliopsida > Apiales > Araliaceae > Panax > Panax quinquefolius. The sequence continues at coordinate 58,458,592 of CM035158.1, forward strand.
TTTAGGACTATTGTGAACTCAAAGGCAATCGGAGGTTGTCGGGCATGCACGTATGCAAGTGTAGTGCTTCTGATGATAAAAGATGTTATTCTAAGATATAATACATGAATATTTGTAAATATAATGATGCTTAACATTAATAAATGATGTATTAAACAAGTTATTTAAGCATACTATGCATACACAAGAGAGACGATTTAGGCAAGTGACGAATGAACGTCGAAACACCGTGATAAGTATTAATGAACTTAAAAAGTGTTTCAATTCAATTGAAGTGAACATTATTAGATATGGAATGGGGTTAAAATAAAACTAAATAAGGAGTCCTCATAAGACTTAAACACTTGAATGAATTTCGAGTATGACTAATAAGAAATATAGATTTGATTAATAAGTTATATTAGATTGAAACTCAACGTTGTAAGAGTTGAGAATGTGATTTGGATGCTAAAAGTCTTATGTTATATTCGTGTTATGTGGTTGATTAATATGGTTAAATCTTAAGCTAAAGGTTATAACTTAACTAAGATGAGAATTGAATCTACGAGGATAATGTATATGTAGCTAATTGATGCGATAATCCTAATGGTTTGTGTAGGATATTAGAGTACGTGAGTTGTAATTGTATAGCTTACACAAGAGGCAAGTTCCCTAACCTTTGCTATTTATTATTCAACAAGGTTTACTTTTCGCTGTCATGTTATACTTATGCAAGTTCTCTATCTCTAATCTCTTATTGAGTAGTTAAGTTATTATTGTTACACAAGTTTCCTAACCTTAGTTTTTACGTTATGCAAGTTTCTTGAATCTATTATTCAATTGAGCAATTTTCTAACCCTAATCTTTCATTATGAAAGTTCATTTTCCTAACTTGTTATTGTTATGCAAGTTCTTTAACCTTAATTTATTGTTGAGTAAGTTCATTAATCTTTGTTTCTTCATTCCAAACGAGATTACTTTGGTTATTCAAAGTCTGTAATTAGCAATGTGTTTATTTAGGTATGAATAATTATTATTTGATTTCTGATCACCAATGTCATTATACTATCTTACATTATTGTACCGAACTCTGAGTTGAATAGTGATTTTTTAATTACTGATTCAACTAATCCTTAGTGGATGAATGTTCTAAACTCTAAATTACCCTTAAAGTCAATCCAAACCAAACTTTCTTTGGTTTGCTTATGTACCCACACATTTTGAAAAGCATGTAGTCGATGATTAACACTTGTTCAATTTAGAATTCGTTAATACTCTATCTCTTATTGATTCATCGATATACCTTGTTCATGAAGATATTGTAATCAAACTCTTGAATAGTTATTGGTCCCTATCTGATTCCACCAGTACTTGGTTGATGAGCATTCTAAAGATCTTGAATTCCTTTAAAGTTTATTTCAAACCAAACTTGTAAAAACCCAAAACCCTAATAAGACTCAGATATGTAAATTCAATAATATTAATAAAATCACTCCTTTCTGAAAGTGTTGTGTTAATATATACTCTGTTTAACAAATTAAGTCAAATAAATTTTTGTTCGAAAATTGACGTGCTTGACACCTCGTGCTTAAAAATTTTCATCCGAAAATAAACTTTTCGGTACATTTATTTTGACAAGTTGTTTTGTCGTGCTTACACTGACAAAATGTTTTGTTGTGCTTGTTAGGATTTATGTCAAATCTAGGTTAGGAACCCTAGATTACAAACCCTAACCCTAGATTATAAACCCTAACCTTAATTAGCTAAACTAAACCCTAATTAGGTTATTCTAACACCTAATCATGATTACTAAACTTCAATTAGGTACTAATAAACATCATTAGGCAACCATAATTATTAAAAACAAATCCCTAATCAAGATTAGTGGGGATTAGGGCATAATTAAGCTACTAATTTGATCAACTAGCTCACAAGTAGGTTGATAGTCATCCACGCAAGTCCCAAAACATCACATGACATGCTTCCAAACTCCCAAGCAGCAGAAGAGTCATAGATCAGATATTTTAGGAGGCAAGTAGGTGAAAAAAGACCAAAAAACTTAAGTTGCTTAACTCTATAAATAGCAACATATCCTCTGGCCAAACCTACTAAATTTCTAAGCTTATACACTCTTATAAACATACCAAATCAAGCTTGGGTGATAGCAGTATCAAATTCAGTAGCCAAAAATCAAAATCAAGCAAGAAAGGTGCAAACCCTAATTCATAGCTAGATCTTTGATGCTTTGTTCAATTTGTTGTTTAGATGTTTAGATTTGTGTAATAGTATGTTAGAAAGTATGTTAGATTAATAGAACATGTTTTCATAACATCTAGATGCCTCAAATAAGTGTTTTAAGCAATCTAGAAATTTTGGAAAAATAAGCCCGACAGTCGAATATCAGAGCTTGTAGATTCATGTATGATAATAGTTAGGTCTGTTAATTTTATGTTATTTGTAGTATGACATGAAGTCTTTAATCTGGAAAAGAAAATAGGTTCATTAGAACCATATGCGAAGTTTTGTTTTCTGGGTTACCCAAAAAATCAAGAACAGGTTGAGCCGGCTACTTTGACTAACCTTTTAATCACTTTCTGGTTGTTGTTATAATGACTTTTTGTAATGAATTCATACCTTGACATACCTACTACATATCTATGATCTTAAATTACTTAAATAGTTAATAGGATTACTGGAATTAATGGTCAAAAGTCGTTGACCGAGCTTGACCAAGTTTTCTGGGTTACCCAGAAAATTAATGAACATGAAGAACAATTGTTGGTTGTACTTTGACCAACATAAATCAAGACCTTAGAGTTATGCTTTGTCAAAACCAGTGTTTTGTATATGTACCTTGACATATAGACTACATATTACAACAAACACAACTCAAATCTATTACACAAAATCAAAGATATGAAAGCCACAAAACTGTTGACCGACCATGACCACTGTTCTAGGTAACCCAGAAACTCAAGAAAAACTCTGACAGTGACTTGGAGCCTGTATAACTTCTTGTTATATGTAAGTTAAGGCACAAAATTTTTCTGATTTTTTACTACTGTATGAGTACTATAACATCCATACTTGTTCAAACTCAAAATCATTAATAGTAACAAAAGAAATCATGGTCAAACAGGGTCCCTAAGCCACAACCGGCCGAAACCCAGAAACTCAAGAACACCTATAGCGACACTTCCTGTCACTATAGGGCTTTAGCGGTAGACAAAATTTGTTTTTTTAGAAATTAATTAATAAAAATTAGAAATAATTAATAAATAAATATAAAATTAGTTTAAAAATTATATTAAGTTATTATAATTAACTTTTGATATTTTTACATAAAATCAATAAATATTTTATTTTATTTGGATATTATTAATAATTAAATTAATAATAAAGTAATTAGAATAATTACTTATAAATAATAAATAATTATTGAAAAATAATATTAATGATATAAAAATCATAATAAATGGTTATAAATTATTTAAAAATAGTAAACAAGGTTTTTATAAAAATTCTAAGTAAATACTAATTATTTAGAATAGAAATAAATGATTTAAAAATCATTTAAATGACAAATAAATACTTAAAAATTATTATAAGCTTTCTAGAAATTATTATAATGGATATATAAATTATTTAAAAATATAATAAAGCTTATAAATAAAATTTAGTTGAAATAGCAACTTATTTAATACTCGGTAAGGTCATTGAACACCGAAACCCTATCAAACTTAACTCGAACATATGTAAATTTTGTATTTGAGTATTGTTAACAATACTAATTCGTTAGATTTATATGAATGAACGTCGTAGGTGTTTATTAACGAATCGAGTAACATTACATGACTGATCTTCGCTCAAGCAAATTTCCTATACCCTAATTAATTTCGCAAGTTTCTTATATCCTAATTACTTTTGCAAGTTTCCTATACCCTAATTACTTTCGCATAATTACTTTCACAAGTTTCCTATACCCTAATTACTTTCGCATAATTACTTTTGCAAGTTTCCTATACCCTAATTACTTTCGCAAGTTTCCTATACCCTAAATTACTTATGCAAGTTCTCTATCCTTAAATCTTTTATCAAGCAAGTTTACTAAACCCTGTTTATTTATTGAAAAAGATTTATATCTTGAATTGGTGTTGATAGGATATACCAAACCTAAACTTGAATTGCCATTTGTTGTAAAGTTATTGTTATAGTTCAGCATAACTCAAAAATGAATTTGTTATTCATATGATATTATTTATTAAGCATAAACTGTTGGGTCAAACCAAATTGCTTTGGTAAGACATCCTATTCTGAAGTTGGGTATCCCGTAAGGGATCGAGGTTTGGTCAATAATATACTGACATTAATTTGGGTGCATTTAACCACTAGTAGGATGAGATGTATACTCATAGGATATTGAGTAGGCTGATTATGATGCCCCTAAAATAGGTATACATCACCCATTCTGAGTCACCAAAAACATGGTACAGAACTTAAATACAAACTTAATTTATACAACTGTTAAGTGTCGTGCAGAATACGACAAAACATAAGCTGTGAGTTTTAATACAAATATTGTCTCCTAGACAGTATCCAAACTCAAATTCAATCTCATTATAATTATTATCACACTATTTCACATAATAGTGATGACTACTAAAACAACCATCTGGACCGTCAATCCATTCCTGACTACCCCCAGCTATATTCTTATTTCCTGAAGAGAATAGTGAAAGAAAAGGGTGAGCTCAACTAGACCAATAAGAAATATTATGACTAAGATAATGCAGAATAAATTATGCTTAGCCTTCAACAATATAACAACTGATAGAATATAATAGATAACATGTTTTAGATCAACAACTGCAGTAGAATAAGCAATTCATTAGAAGAGTCAAGCAGAGTACTATCTTCTATAATTTAAAAGTTTATCATCAATTTTATCGCTGAAACTAAGTTTTAATAAATATTCCACATCACTGAATTATCCATGCACCATGGGCCAAGGATATTCATTAGTATCATGACCATGAATTATCATTGCACTATGGGCTAAGGATATTCGTGTTTTCACCTATGGTCATGAACATGTCAAACAACAATTTATCTTTGCACCCTTGGCCGAAGAGAAAGCATAGTCATGATCATACAAACAACTGTCGCTGAGACTCAGCTTAATAATCCACATCACTTGTAACATTACAGGTCATGATTATACCGAATAATCTATGGTTATAATCATACCAATCAACAGTTCATTTTTGCATCATTGGCCAAAGATAACTTTCATCACAATATAAGCATGAGGATGATGACAATGATATAAAAATTCAATCAAATGAGATCAAGGATATATATTAAAGATTTTATAATTTTATTTATCCAGAATTCAAGAATATCTAAATTGTCAACATGATACTGCTTTGTGGATTAAAATTCAAGAATAATAATGTATCAAAAATGATTTGGACCGAAAAGAAATCAGTTTTTGTCATGAATAGTACCCCGTGAATAGCACTTCGTGAATAGTACCCCATAAATAGTACTCTGGCATGAAAAGGGTAAAACTTATCAAGAATGCTCAGAATAATATTTTCATGAAAAGATACTGAATGAAGTGCAAATATCAAGGATATTCTACTTATTTCATGGAGTATAGAAGCCAAAAGTTAACAAAATGAGTGTAGAATTCAAAATATGAAACGAAATAATATTACTTACATACTATAGAGTATGGAAGAAAATATTATTTCTTACGAATATTAAACAAAAATAATATCTCTTACAACTGTTGAGCGAAAATAATATTCCTTACGAATATTGAACGAATATAATATTCCTTTCGAATATTAAACGAATATAATATTTCTTACGAATATTGAACGAAATAAAATTTCTTACGAATACAAAAAATAATATCGTAAGTGAATATGAAATAAATAATACCCCTTACCTCAAAAAGAGAGCAATTCCGACTGGTATAACGGATATATTCTTGAAAAAAACTTTCACTATTTTCTACACTCAAAACTTTCTTAAACTCTAATGAAATACGCTCAATATTATAGAAGAAGACTTTTCTAATTCTGGTGTGATTTTCATTTCTAAACTGAGCATCCTATTTATAGGAGAATGGAAGGATACTATTTGAAAATTAAAATCACGGATGCACAGTAATATTCACGTGCACCAATCGTTTGAAAATTTTGATTTTCTGATTTACGATGCAAATATTATGCAGACACTATGCAAACACTATGCATAATAAAATATAATATATTCTATTTTTCATAAAAAATAAAACTTATAATATATATATATATATATATATATATATATATATATATATAACCTTTCCTTCATTCCAATTCTCGTGACATCCCCCTCCACATTTTCCCCCCGGTGACCCAAATGTCACTATCACCGTGGGCCCCACCATATTATATATACAGAATATCTTTCTACCGATTATTTTGAAAATTGGATAAATGGGGGTCCAAATAATAATCAAAATCTACAACAATTTCATAAAAATTCCCTGAATATTTTTAACAATATTTATTCATTATTATTATAACTCGCAATATTAACAACCAGATCATTCCCAAGAAAGAGGGGGCTTTCCGATAAGGATTTCTCCCTATTGGCGCGAAATTAGGTGACCAAACTCATTTTCTCGACAGAACTTTTTAGATATTGTTAATTATGCAAATAATAATATGAATAACTTGTTATCTCAATTATAGATTTAATAATATAAAATATTGACAATAATTGAATCAAATAACATGAGATACTATGCAATAATTACTGTAACAATAATTGAGTATAACTGACTAACTTCTCACGTAAGCATTAATAACCAATACCGTGTGCTACTATGCAACCACTTGTATTACTGTACTTTTACCACCGGGTATTTCAACAGTTAACTGTAAAACTTCCGCCGTTATTTTCAAAAAATGATATTTCAGTCGTTTTCTAACTCTGACAATAATTCTGTTGCGGGGTCCACCAATGATTGTGTCGTCGTACGAATATTCCCTGTTAAAACGAATATTTCCCGACCAATCGAATATTTTATAACAACTTGCATACTTTGCAAAATTTGTAAATATTACCCACAATTATAATATTATTTCAAATTCACTCCATAATATTCAAAAATATATTTCTAGAAAAGTTAATCTTTATTCATAAAAATTGGGGTCTTACACTGATCCCCTATCTCATATCTAAAATAAAGTTTCTAAGTCTGTGTGACTGACAGAAATAAAAAGTCCAGAAATGATTGAAAAAGAAATCCAGAAATGGTAGCAACTATCAGTTGAATTTTGAATTGTTATATTTCTTCAAATCATATATTGTTATAAATATAAAATCTGATGAGCATGTCATAGCTTACCCTTTCAAATTATTCCCTTTGTAATATTAGATGGTAACCACAGTACATCTGGAGTAGATAAAGGGAAACGTCACTACTTAGATTAGCTTATATTCCTGTCTAGTTGAATACTTTGTAATAAGAAATTCTTCATGAAGAATCATGTAATCGAATCTTAATATTTATTATATATATAGCATTTTTATTTCTGCAACCGTGTTTTCTTACATATATAGATGTAAATTAGAATCTTCAAATCTAGATTGAGATCCTTGGGAACTATTTATCTAAGTGAGGGTATTGATAACATGTATTGTTCATGTTGTTATTGATACTCTGGATTTCAGATAGATAGGTACTATCGATACGCATAACATAGACTATACATCTAAGTGAGGGTATTGGTAATATGGACTGTTCATGTTATTATTGAAACTCTGAATTTTGGATAGATAGATACTATTCATAAATACAGTTCATATATCAAAGTGAGGGTATCCAAACACAACAATAATTCTCTTGAGAATTGTTATCTGTTATGGGATACTGTGAATCTTGGATCTATGGGAATTATATATGCTTATAAATTATATAGTCACTCAAATAGATATAAGCATAAAATTAGATACCGTGGGCGTATAGATTTGAATGTGTTATATACATTGATTTGTAGTAAGCACCATATCGGATACCGTGGGAGTATATATATGGGGGCGTTGCATTTAATGGTATCAGAGATGTTAAGGCTATAGATATAAGGAAGAGAAATCTTAGTATATAGTCTTTGAGTTCATAAAAATTTTAAAGTACAAATAAAATTAACATTAAAAATATTATGTTTGTGTAAATTCCATACCAGTATTAAAGGAGTTTTTATTTTATAGATGGCCAATGCCAGTGCTGAAGAAATGGTGATAGTAAACAATCCACCACAAATTAAGTCATTTATAGCTAGTGATGCAGAGGATGAAGAATTGCTTCATGACCAACAATTGCTAGATGCTGAGGAAGAGGAAGATCACATAGCAGGGCAATTAATGAGAATTGATAAACATGATGAAGAAATGGCATCACTATTGAAGACAAAAGAATATGAGAATAATAAAATGCAGTTTAGGGCACACTTAGCAGAGGGAATGCTAGAACATGAGAGGGGAACCAATAATTGACTGAAAGTACAACTACACCATGCACAAAGGGGTAGGAAGGAAATACAGTCGAGGCTACTCAAATCTGCTCTGGGTACTCGAGATTTTTTCAATGATTTGCAGCGCCGAATAGTTTGATATCTGGAGGAGGAGAAGAAAACTGCTTATCTGTTAGATCGATCTGTTGTATGCCACATGATCCAGGATTCCTTTGATGATGTTAATGAGTTTTAGAGGGTAGTATAGAAGTATAAATGCTCTATATTAGTATAAATAAAGGAGCATTTAAAGTTTGTAATATAGCTAGTAGTATGTGTAAGCTAGTAGTATGTGTAAACTAGTAAGTTATTTTGTACAACTCTTGTGATATATGAATAAACGATATGTTTGTATTTTTCAAAATTCTTATATGATTTTTGTTGTTTTAGAATCATGCCACCAACCATAAGGCCCCAACGAGAGATACATAATGATGAAAATCCTACCCAAAATTTAGTAGAACTTTTATTAGGTGCTACGAATAGACCCATAACCCAAAACACATCTTTTAAAGATTTCAAATTAGTTGGTCCACCCAAGTTCAAAGGTACATCGGAACCTGTCGATGCACAAATTTGGATTATTGAAATAGAAATTTTTTTCCTAGTAACCAATGTCAATAATAATCAAAAGATAACATTTGCAACCTTTTTCTTGAAAGGTGAAGCTAATTATTGGTGGGAATCAACCAAGGGTCGGGTAGAAACTGAAATTATAGCTTGGGATAGATTCTAAGAGTTGTTCTTTGAAAACTATTTTTCCAAATAACTGAAGGATCGTATGGAAGTAAAATTTCTAGAATTAAAACAAGGAGACCTGACTGTATCTCAGTATACAGCCAAGTTTAACGAGCTGTCCAAGTTTGTTCCTCACCAAGTTAATACTGAACTTAGAAATAATCGAAGGTATCAGGAAGGTATAAAACCTCAAATTCGAAATAAATTATCGGTACTCCAAATAAAGACTTTTTCAGAAATACTCGAGAAAGTTCTATAGCTGAAAGTGAAAACGAAAGTCTCACTAAATTTCATCAGGAAAAGAAGAGCCAAAATGAGAAAGGGAAAATTAAGACCGAACCCAGTTTAGGTAGGTTTAATAATAAATGGAAATGGGATACTACTTTTTCCAATAACCTAAGGAAAAAGATGGGTAATAACAATAATAAATTCAGTAATAATAACATTAAACCTTGTTCTACCTGTGGAAAGAAACATAAAGGGATATGTTTTAATAGTAAGTGTTGCAATTGTGGAGAAATGGGATGTGACACCCCCAAATCCTGGTATCTTCCAACCCGACAGGTGGTGCTACACGGTACTCATAACTGTACATTCATTCTATTGAAACGACATCAAAATGTGTGAATCAACGACATTCTTATTACATTAATAATATTACATCCCGTTCTCACGTTCTAAAACCATTACATTCTTTGTTCATCGTTCTATAATATATACAACCTGCTAGTTTATTACAAGGTAAACTAATCATCCAACTTCATCTTGCCTCTATCCATGTCAGATCCCTCGGTTCGTTCGGTCCTAGCTGCATTCATATGATTCAAGCAAGAGTGAGCTTAACAAGCTCAGCAAGTACAACAATTTCTTGAAACATAGAAATCGCATATCTTCAATAACTGGATAATAGTTATGAAGTACTACCAATACTTCAAAATAGCATTTCATTTCCTTCAAAACGTTTTACAATAACAATATTCAGTAAAACATCAATTCTGGCTCAAGACCATGAGCATTTTATAATTTCTTTAAAAAGGACAACCTTAGACTAAGTCCGTAAGTAAGTAAAAGATAGCTTACGAGCACTTCTGGGTGATCAGCCCATAGTACTCTATGTTGATCAACACTACATCCATTAAACGTGTGTACATTTAAGTTTTGGCAACCTCACCTGCCCATCGAATAATCGATGAAAATACATTTGTTTATTTATAATCAAGCTTACCTTGAATCCGTACCAAACAATTGGCGTAGGATAGCGTTAGTAATTCTATATTGAAAGACATGTAAATAAATCAATCAATCTTCAAGACTTGTCTAACCAAGTTAAAATTGGCATTGACATTTTCATAAAACAATTCATGCATCTCATAACTTAAATCACAGAAAACTTGGCTAACACAAAGGTTAGACAAGCGTTTTAAGAAAAACTTGCCTTCAGCATCTGCTACGGTATAATAACTTTTCCTTTCAGTCTATACATAATCACATAACATACCACATTAGGTCATGAATGAATATACATGATTCCTAATGAATCTTACCCTTCATCTCAATCTAATCATATATTAGATTTGTTACTATTGGTTCCGGCTTGCCATTATGTTTTAAATTATTCTTACCAACTTCTTTCTCGTCTATGTCTTACGTAGATTTACTTCATTAATCTAACTCGTTTCGAGTTAACCATCCTTCCTCACGGCTTACTAACATCCTTACGTTATTAATCGAAACTCGATCGTCGTTAGTTAAGTACACTTTATTGCATACTGTTTACGTTTACGTATTACTTAACAACCTTTAGTTGTAACTCTTAACGTTATAGTTCTTATCATTATTGAATACGGTTCACGTTCCTTATAATTTACATTCGTCATTTAACTACTCATTAAACAACATTAAATTCTTAAAGTCATCACTATAATAGTGATTTAGGAAAGGTCTTATCATTATTCATTAAGTAATTACATAATCCATACTGGTATTGCAAACCATTGGATTCATAATCGACTTGGTCAACAAATTTCTACAGTCGGCTTAGCACATTACGTTGCTCTCATTACGTTCACCTTCAATTGATTATTAACCTTTAATCATCATACATTAAGTGTCTAACAATGCCTTAACAATGTTATATTAACACCTTAGTTCATTACTAATGAGTTATCTTTCATTCTATACTTGTAAACATTCTTTTCTAGCAATTTCTTGGGACTAGCATGGCGCCACCATTTTTACTCTCGCATCTCGCATGAATGACACGAAAGTTAGCAAAGTATGCTCGATTCAAGCCTCGCTACTGCAAGTGTAATGGTCAGTAAGGCTATATGAATGTCGCATGCCGCATGTGACTCGTGCCTCAGACAATTTTATAGTTTTAAAATTTTAACGAACTTCCCGGACGCATAACTTCTTCGTTTTAAGTCCGAATTGGTCCGTTCAAAAGCCCACGGTTCAAAAATTTTATAATCTATACGTTCATGCAAGAATTTTATCTATTTGACTTCTTTTGCTAAAATTTCACCTATTAGTTCATTTTTAACGAAAACGATAAACGTTCGTGAACGTTCAACGCTCGTTTCTTCGTTCTAAGTCAAAATTGGGTCATTTTTGAGTCCACAACTCTATAATTCCAAATATGACTTGTCTCCATTAAAAACCAATGTTTCTAAGCTCAAACACAAAATACGACTTCCATTCTGAGAATTTCACGAATTCGACGATTAACGTCCAATCGTGTGAATTCCGGCATAACTTTGCTACTGACTATTTGATCATTGTTCTAAATGGATTCTAACCATCATATAAACATTTCAAACTACTTATTATATTAACTTATTTTCAAACTAGGTTTTGACTTATTCTTCCTAAGTTCATGGCTTATCAACTTATAACTTTCATGATTTCATTTACTTATGACTTATTATTGATTAAAGTCCTTTACACAATGTTCTCATATCATATCCAACATACTTACATCTTGACATACATACTTCATTAACTTATTGACATGATAAGTTATTACTTGTTATTCATTAGTCTATAACTTGTAAAAGTATGAACTACTTATAAATTCACCTTGCATGACTTATCATAGCTTAGGTCTTTTAACCACCATTCTTACTTCTTATTATCATACCATCTTATTAAAGAACACATATGAGTAGTTCATATAAACTGTTTATAAATTCATAACTTAATTAAGTTTAAATTACTTATTCACGACTTATACGGCTTAAGTCCATTGATTAATCATTATTATCATTCCTTAACAAACATGCTCTACCACTACCCCCTTCTCTAACAATTGAAGAGAAAGAAATTATGGTTTAAGTTCTTACCTATGAAGATCACTTGCCTAAGCTTTAATCTCCTTCTTTCTTCTTGAAAATCTCATAATGGAAGTTTGACTTATAAGTGCTTATTCTCTCTAACCAATAAGTTGCTTAACTTGAGAGGAGTTGGGAGAAATTTTAACAAGCAACAAATGAAATCCTAAGCTTGCTATTTATAAGAAATCCTAAATTAGGGCTTAATGGTCAATAAGCCATTCCACCTCCTTACTATTCCTTATTTCCTCACCAAGTTTACTTAGCCTCCACAAATTTTATCTCGTGCTTGCCCACCACAAAACTTATCCTTTATTTAGCTTTTAAGTTACTTGGTCATCACATAACTTATCTCTTACTTAGCCACCAAGCATAAGCACTTTACTTGGCCACCACTTGGCTTATCCATTGCTTAATCATTAAGTTTACTTGCTCATCACAACACTTGATCACCACACAAAGTTCTTGCACATCAAGTCTACCCACATTAACATGGTTTGCTCCATGGATCCTCTTAACCCAATGGATTCTTACTTTGGGCTTAAGGTTTAATTAACTTAGCTTATTCATTTTGGGCTTGCATTAAGTTACTTTGGGCTTCTCATTAATTTACATTAGACTTAACATTACAAATATTTAGGCTTTAACATCAATTCGTATTGGGCTTTATTATTATCCCAATTGGACATTACAATTTCCTACACAATTCTACAAGTCCATTACATTTGGCTTAAAGCCTTAGGACGTATAATTCACGTATTAATCTCGTATTCTAACTCGTATACTTATTCACATACGACATACCATCATTCATTCATACTCGTATAACACCTCGTATTATGCTCGTATTCATTACCTCGTACAATAATTATATATAATACAATCATTTCTTTAATTCATTAATCGCATTTAAATTACTTCTTGAAATTCACTTTCCCTAACCATTCAGTTTTAAGTTCGCAGGCGAAAAACTGTGTTTGCCATAACTGAAATATTATTGGATATTCCATCTTGTCTTAGAATTCCATCATTACGTATTTCTCGGAAGTTCAAAAATAATTCCTGAGCAGAAATGCGTGAATAGTGTTTTTTAAAAAATTTCTCGGAAAGTTTTTATTTTCGTCTTGAAAATTCAAACACTTTAATTCTATCACATAGCCAAAATACTACAACATTCCGATATGTCTAGGTCATAGAACGACTTTCAATTAGCTTACTCACATAAATAATGAATTAAATTCATTTAATAAAAATAAAAATTTAATTCTCAAAAATCCAAATCTTCACAGTGTCCTCTCCCTAATAAAAATATATGTTTCAACTGTAGTTCGTCAGATCATTTCTCAAGGAATTATCCCAAACCTAAGAATTAGGGAGGAAAGGGGAATAGAGTACCAGAGAATAACAATAATCAGTCAACAGTAGCTGCAGTTAGAGTTCGGAATCGACCAAATGCGGGAACATTTAATATGTCGGTGAGGGATGTTGTTGCTTCACAGGACGTGGTGACAGGTATCATCCCTATCAACACTTTAAATGAATATGTATTATTCGATTCTGGTGCTACTTGTTCCTTCATGTCTAATAGCTTTTCTAAAAACTTGAATATACCATGTGAAAATTTAGACAAATTGTTCTGTGTAGAAATTTTAAATAATGAAAATATTTTGGTTAAGACTATATATAGGAACTGTAATGTAGAGATAAAAGGACATAATTTTCTGGTAGATCTTATTCCAATTCAGTTGGGAGAATTTGATGTAATCTTAGGAATGGATTGGTTAGTTAACCATAACGCGATGATTGATTGTCATCAAAAACGTACAAACCTTTTGACTGCGTCAAAGTCAAAGGTAGTGTTCAATGGAAGTTGTTCACCTAAGCAATCTCGATGCTTGACCATAACTCAGGCAAAAAGGTTACTTAGAAAAGATTGTTCAGGATAACAGCGTTTATGGCATGCTATGGGCATTATGAGTTTCTTGTAATGTCTTTTGGGTTGGCAAATGCACCGACAACATTTATGGATTTAATAAATCGAGTGTTTAAACCATGCTTGGACAAATTTGTTGTAGTATTTATCGATGATATTCAGGTATACTCGAAAAATGGGAAGAGCATGTTGAACACTTGAAAGTCATTTTGGAGACATTACTTATATGGGGAAAAGTGCGAGATATATACAAATCACAAAGGTCTAAAATATATTTTTACACAAAAGGAACTGAACTTAAGGCAGAGAACATGGTTAGAACTGATAACGGGATTTGATTATGAACTCTTATATAATCCTGGTAAAGCTAATGTCGTAGCTGATGCGTTAAGTAGAAAGAATTATGAAAACTTGAACGCAATAACCACTAATGATAGGATAATAAAAGATTTTGAAAAATTGGAAATTGAGATGGGATGTCCAACTACCTCTACCCAAAAATTATTCATTATAGAGAGAGTTTCGTCTCTACTTGATAAAATCAAAGAGATGCACGAAAAGGATGAGGAATGTCAGAAGTTTTAGTCTAATCTAACTCATATTAAGTATAACAAATTCAGAATAGACAAGGATGGAATAATAAGATATGAAGATAGAATTTTGTTTCCGTTAAACCAAGCTTTAAAAGACAAAATCTTAAACGAAGCTCATAATTCTAAATTTTCCATACATCCTGGCAGTACTAAAATGTACAATGATTTAAGTCGACATTTTTGGTGGTCAAATATGAAAAGAGAAATAGCTAAATGACTAAGCAAATGTCTCACGTGTCAAAGGGTTATGGTTGAACATCAAAAGCCGAGTGATTTACTTCAACCCTTACCAATTCCTAACCCGAGTGGTTTATTATGTGCTATGGTTTTCATGCATCACATAACACATAATAACATGCTCAACATATAACATACATGTTGCAGTTCATATACCAAGTATAAAGATTGAGTTCCTTACTCAATCAGCATGCTTTAATCAATCAACGTAGTCATAAATTGACTTTAACATTTCATACTTTCAAAATATAAATAAAGCATCATGCTCTTTGCAATAAAGATTTAAAAAGTTAATCATCAAGTTCACATAACAAATAGGAACTGAAAGACTTGCCTGATTCGTAGTTTATGAACTACGAATTAACTCCTTAACGCGTATCTACACTTCATGTATTCCTACACAGTTATATAATCATTGATTCACATCCATTAGTCATATATTTCATACATTCTTAATATAATAATAGTGTTACATTATTTCCTAACTAGGTTTGTAAAACCTATATTTCACTTTCTCATTCTCTTAGAATAGCTAGGTATGTATAGGTATACCTTAACCACTCGTACTTTACATCAACGTTCATATATATCTATTACACACTTAACTCGTTGTGTTTGTTACACATTTCAAACTCATAGATGCATGATTCACAAACTTCTTGCATTTTGCAAAAATTTAACAACTCTGTGTTTTATATAACCATTGCATGCTCTTTTACTTAAAACATCTTCTATGTCAAGTATTATAGCTTTAGACATTCATACCTATATGCTTTAAGGTATGGATTCACAGTTAAAATAATAAGGCATCATTGCCCTGTGGCGCAGTTGTGCCCTGGTTAGGCTTAGGGATGGCGCAGTTGTAATAACCCAATATTTTCAATAAGAAAATTTGTGATTTATTTTATATATATATATATATATATATATATATATATATATATAGGATGGGAATAATATGCAAAGTAAAGTATATGTATATATGTGATAAATAAAATTATTAGATGAATAATTATGAATAAATTCTTTTAAGAATTATTGATCATTATATATTATATTCTTATAATAAATTAATTTTGTAATAAAGATATTTATAATTTATTTTCTATGAAAATATGATTATTATATATATGATATGATTATTATAATATGTATTTTATTATATTAGTTAAGATAATTATTTAAACTTAATTAAAAAGGGTATGTATGAAGGTTATGTCATATATGAATTCAAAACCCTAAGTATAGATTTTGAATATGGAATGAGAATATTAATATAATATTATTCATATTTCAGTGATATATATATTTGCCTGATATGTGCATGTGTGGAACAGTTATAGTGAAATAGTGCAAAACCCTAACATTATTAATAAACTACAGTACAGAAGTCAACTATGACTGTAAGATTTGCTAAGTTATGTGTTATGTAATTAATAACTTTTATTATGTTTAATGTTAATTAGGTAAACCCTAATCAATATTGAGAAACCCTAATTACTAGATTAAAATTGTAATTGCTAAGTTATAAACCCTAATTATTAATTTAGCAAGCTTAATGGAATTTGGTATTTTATAAAGCCTATTTCATAAGTCTAAAGTGATTAGGAAACCTAATTCAATTAGGGAACCCTAATTCACATGGTTAGAAACTAAGATTCCCATTTTAGCCCTAATTACATAATCCTAGAAATTAAGTTTATTAAACCTTAGGGTTAATTAAAACCTAATGGTTGTGAGAAGTTACCAAGTTGTCATTCACTTTATATGTCAAATGACCAAACTACCCTTTTGATTATTTTAATAGGGTGGAGTGTAGATCTAGCCCTAGTAAGGAGTTGGTGACTAACTCTAGCTAGCCACATGGTCTAGTATTCAACTTTAATCAGCCAACTTGCTAGATTAAATACATTGCATCATAGATCAAGAGCATACAAGTAAGTAAAGTAAGTTACTTTACTTCTCAACCTATCCAAGTCTTCTCTCTCTCCCATCCAAAAATTTTGAGTGATAGTAAGTGAGAAACAAAGCTAATAACACTTCATAGCTTACCAAGGATCAAAATCAAAAGTCAGATTCAAGGATCAAAGCTAAAATGGTATAAAAACCCTAAACTTAGAAATTTATGTGATTCATGTTATTTGTTGTTGTTTATTGTTTAAAGTTATGCAAGAAGGTGTCATTTAGTGATCTGGGTCGTTATAACTTAGATCCATAACACTTAGATGCTCGAAATTGATGATT
This sequence comes from Panax quinquefolius, assembly GCA_020205615.1. Taxonomy (NCBI): domain Eukaryota; kingdom Viridiplantae; phylum Streptophyta; class Magnoliopsida; order Apiales; family Araliaceae; genus Panax; species Panax quinquefolius. The sequence goes on from CM035158.1 coordinate 58,476,218, forward strand.
TTAGAAATCTGGAAAAAAGTTTAAAACTGTGGTCTGACAACGAATGTTAGGGCTTCTAGATCTTTATGTGTTTTATGATATGTGTATTTTATGTTATGAATCTGTTCTATGCTATATAGGCTTTGATCTGGAACTTTAATCAAGGTTATATCATGTTTAGATTTCATTTTATAAGCAAATAAATCAATGCGTTGACCGATCATTTAAATCCATTTACGGGTAACTTGATTTCCGAAAATTTTGATGTGATATGCAGTGCTCTAGATCTCATTTGAGTTTAGGTGTTTATGTCTTGTTGTTAGTTTGATCTTTTAGTCTAACATAAGGACTACCCATTCAAGCCTTTAGATCATTCATATCCGTAACATAATTATAGATAATCATGGTCAAAATAGGTTGACCGAGCTGCCTTATGAAGATTTTCTGGAAAACCCAGATCTTCATAAATGAAATTTCTGACAACAGTTGACCAGCCTTAATCTCTCAACTGTGATGTTGTTAGACTAATTTAGTGTGTTAGATATGTTCCTTGACATCTCGAGTACAAGTATAAACCATTATATTACACAAAGTAGACCTAGACTGCAAGATATAAAGATCTATAGTAGCACACTCGAACTGTTCTTCATTTCTGGAAAACCCAGAAATGAAGAACAACCTCAGACATGTATTTCTATAGCTTAGATCTTGATGATTTGATATGTTTTTGCCATGGAACTTGTTTACGGTTGTATTATTATATTAGTACTACAATATTAACACTTTAGACAACCTGGAAAACACTGTGATCATTGATCAAATTCTGGTCAAACTAGGCCCCTGCAAACTGACTTTGAAGGTTCTGGGCAGGCTCAAGAACACCTATAGCGACAGTTTCATCGCTATAGGGCTCTTTAGCGACAGTTTCTTTATAAAATTATTATTTTTATTTAATAAATAGAGAAAAATAGTTTTTAATTATTAAAAATACAAAATAAATTCCTAAAAATTATTTGAAAGTCTAAAAATAGGTTTTTAATTATTTTGAATATATTTCATTAATATTTATTATTTTTGTAATATTAATGGTATTTAATTATAATATTAAATAAATTACTTAAAAATAATTTTAATACTTGAAAAATCATTTAAAATTATATTATGGTATAAGAAAAATATTTTAAGTTATTTCTAATGACTTTTAATATTTTTGTGATGAATTTCATTAATAAATTAATATTAAAAATAATTAAGTTATTTAATAAATGTATTAAATAAATTATGAAATATAGAATTAATGATTTAAAATTTATATAAAAATGATCTAAAGGTTATAAAAATATTTTAAGTTATAAAATATAACTTTTGATATTTTGTCATTTTAATATGAATGATATTAGTTTTATTTAATAATTATATTAAACAAATTAGTTTAAAAGTGATTTTAATATTATAAAAATCATTTTAAATGAAGCTAAGGTGTTTAAAAGTATTTTAAGTTATAAAATATAACTTTCAATATTTAAAGGTAAAATTCATTAATTATTTTAATATCAATTGATATTTCATTTATTTAATAATTATATTAAATAAATAGTTTAAAATTGCTTTATTGATTGAAAAATCATTTAAAAGGATATAAATGGTTTAAAAATATTTTAAGTTATCATAAGTGACTTTTAATATTTTAGTGAATAATATCTTAATATTTAAATATTAATGGTAATTATTTAAAAATGATTTTAAATATTTTAAAAACATTTAAGGGTAATATTAATACTTTAAAAATATATTGAGTTATTATAACTAACTTTAATATTTTGCCAAGGGTTTCATTAATATCTTAATATTATTTAAATATTAATGATAATAGAATTATTTAATATTTTAATCATTTAATAATGATTCTAGAGTTTGAAAAATTATGATAAATTATAATAATTAATTATAAATTATTATAAGTCATATGATTGATATTTATATTATTCATAATAATATTTAAGTCACATATTAGAGTTTTACACTCGATAATTACCCGATAAAACCGTCGGTACATCAAAATGTTACCGAAATTGATCCGAACCAATATAGGTTGACTTGATAAGTGTTTGTTGGTGACTCAATGTTTGTTAAACTTATGTGACAATGTGATTAGGTTATGTTGACTGTAAATAACAGTACGATGTGTTATGATATGTTATTCTAATCGATTGAACAATCTTATGAATGATAGGTCATTGAATTAAAGATAAAACTAAGTTGTGTAACTGTAAGCAGCAGACCAGGCAAGTATCCTACCTTTGCATTTTCTTTATGCAATGGACATGAGTAAGAAGTTTTAAAATTATATTATTATTGTATCAGATTATTAACCCTATTGTTATATATGTTATATCCGATCATTGATTATCAACATGGTACTATATTGTAATTTAGATATATATATATATATATATATATATATATATATTACATTAAGTAAATTTCTAAATATGGTTATTCAAGTGTCCCCACTTAGATAATCATTGTATTTAATCACATGTTGATATATATATATATATATATATATATATATATATATATATTGATCCCCCATGTGTATACGTTAAGTAAAAGCTGTCTAAGTTATTTGACCAGCTAGACGCAGATTTAGAAATATCGTTGAATATGATAAAACCTTTTTTTGTATTAAATCAAATTATTTTGGTTCGAATTCCAGACTAAGTATGAACATCCTGAATATGGGAAAACTTTTATACGCCCAAGGCGGGCAGAGTGAACGATAATATCGTTCTTGCATGTAGTATTGATTAATACAGGGCCCATGGGTTGTACACCCTCGTTCCCGTAAGTTCTGACGGTTTGCGGATGAAGTTCTGCTAAACCTATTCGAAAATTGAAAACAATGTTCATAATATGCCACCTTAACCCTAATTATAGTCAGTATGTAGTTTCAAAAATTTGATAGAGAGTTGTTATGTTATTATTATCGGTTCAGATTACTTCACAACAATTGATTTGTTGTAGAAGGGTAGTACAAAGAAAATATTTAATCCTTTCAGCTAATATTTATTGTTTACTATTACTTGTTGGGCACTCAAATGCTCATCCTTGCTTAATTTAAATATTTTCAATTGAGTATGATCTGGCAGAGGGCTCTGCCAAGAACAAAGGGAAAGGAAAGTTATCAGAATAAGTTTGTGTTATCTTATGTAATAGCTAGACTTAAATAAGATGATTATATTTACTATCTATCATGTAATGAAATGTTTTAAGGTCGCATACCTGGGATTTAGACAACTCTGATATGTAAATTATGTTTGATATTTATATTATTTCAGCTCATAGAAATGGTATCGTAAAACACTGAGTTTGGGTTTCAAGTACCTGAATTTGGGGGCTTTACAGTAACTGCGATGTCCCCTGGCCAGACCAAGGTTGAGCTTGCACTTCCTATTTCTGTCCAACTCTAACACACCTATTCACTTATAATTTAACATATATACATGTTATTGGTTCTTATATAAGCATATGACCATTCTTGAGTTCATTTTTACAAGTTTTAGTTCATGACTTTCCATGAAATTAAAGCATAAAAGGTTATGTATTTATCATGCTTTATAACTTTGGTCATATTTCTACATATAGAGGTCTCACATACATTAATACATATGATCATGATGTTCATATCATTCATTCATAACTAGCATTGTTTAACACTTTGAAATATGCTTTAACTCATGTTTGATTAAATCATCTTTATGTCCATTACCTACGAATTATGTTTAGAGACATAATAAAATGTATCATGGCATCTCAAGCCTTTAGAATCTAAATACTCATATGTAATGTAACTTAAGTTCAAAAACATTCTCGAGGTTTCCGTTGAAATCCTTTTACATAAATGATGCCATATAGAGCATGTAAATTAACTTTGAAACTCTTACCATAATTAACTAAGTCATGTTAACATCTATTCAAGTTCAGAAACCATATCCTATAGCATTCATCTTCATTAGCTTATTATACTAAGCTTTTCTTGAAATTTCTCTAATCACAAGGTCTAACAAGTTTAATTATGAACAAAGACACTATAAACACCATATCATGCTCATTTATATTTTAACTCAATCATGTTTATAAACCACTAAGTTCAGAACTTATAGAACATAAGTTTCCACAAGGTTTATTTTTAAAATCTTTAAGTTTCTTTTCAAAACACATACTAAGTCATGTCAATGCTTTCTATTATGAGCAAGGAAATCTTATATGTCATGTATAATATCATGCATTTTTATGTTACATCACTTAGAATGACATATTCCATCGTTGGAATCAAATGAAGAATTTCTAAACTTTGTTAACATCATCTTTCTAGTAGGAGATTCAAGGTATAATCCATTCTTAAATTTTCAAGTTTTAGTTTTGTAATCTTATTTTCTATAATTGTTTTTTTTGTTGGGTTAGGGTTTGAGGTGTTGATTATGTAATGTCTAATCTGATAATTGTTATATAGAAGTTGTATTGAGTAATCAAATTCATGGAAAAGTGGTTTGTAGAAGAAAATTAAGATAGCAGTGTTTTGTATATAAAAATGGCTTAGTAAGTCCAAATTTTGATGTTCAATCTTTGCTATAATCTGTTAATTGGTTATATATTGTGTTAGTATATTAAGAAACGAAAACAACGAAAGTTGAATGAATCGAAATGGTTGAGAAACGAATTCGATGTGAACGAATTTGTAAATTATCAAAACATGAACAATTAGAATGAACATGAGTTGTAAATTCATATTTGGGTTACTTAATGTTTATTTTAGTTGATGGGTATTTGGTATGTTGTAGTTTTATGAGTTACAAACCCATAGAATAGAAAATGGACTAATTTGAATGTGTATAAATCATGTTATGAAAATCGGAAGGGGTATGGGTCTGTAAAATCTTAAAGAACAAAGACAAATGGGCTCTACTTCCTCCCAGAGCATAGCTACGCTGCCTCCAAGGCCAATTGGGGTGCAGCTGCGCCGGGCATCAGTAACCAGTGCACTGTTCTGACCTACTATAGTAAAGTAAGCATAACGTTTTCATACGAACTCCGATTGAGGTAATTCAAGATGATATGGAACGAGGACGAATAGGCCTACAACGTTTTTTCTTTAAGGTTTTCAATTTGAGGTCGTTAGGAAGGGTCAAAATAGTTATCGTTGTGACTGTTACGTATTTAGAGGCGATCGGAGGGCGTTAAGCGAGCACATACGCAAGTAGAGTGCTCCCAACGATGGAATATGTCATTCTAAGTGATGTAACATAAAAATACATGATATTATACATGACATATAAGATTTCCTTTCTCATAATAGAAAGCATTGGCATTACTTAGTATGTGTTTTGAAAAGAAACTTAAAGATTTTAAAAATAAACCTTGTGGAAACTTATGTTCTATAAGTTCTAAACTTAGTGGTTTATAAACATGATTGAGTTCAAATATAAATGAGCATGATATGGTGTTTATGGTGTCTTTGTTCATGATTAAACTTGTTAGACCTTGTGATTACAGAAATTTTAAGAAAAGCTTAGTATAATAAGCTAATGAATATGAATGCTATAGGATATGGTTTCTGAACTTGAAAAGATGTTAACATGACTTAGTTACTTATGGTAAGAGTTTCAAAGTTGATTTACATGCACTATATTGCATCATTCATGTAAAAGGATTTCAAAGGCATCCTCGAGCATGTTTTTGAACTTAAGTTGCATTACATATGAGTATTTAGATTCTAAAGGCTTGAGATGCCTTGATACATTTTATTATGTCTCTAAACATGATTCGTAGGTAATGGACATAAAGATAATTTAATCAAAAAATGAGTTAAAGCATATTTCAAAGTGTTAAACAATGCTAGTTATGAATGAATGATATGAACATCATGATCATACGTATTAACAGATTGTGAGACCTCTATATGTAGAAATAATACCAAAGTTATAAAGCATGATAAATACATAACCTTTTATGCTTTAATTTTATGGAAAGTTATGAACTAAAACTTGTAAAAATGAACTCAAGAATGGTCATATGCTTATGTAAGAACCTCTAACATGTATGTATCTTAAATTATAAGTGAATAGGTGTGTTAGAGTTGGACAGAAATAGGAAGTGCAAGCTTAACCTTGGTCTGGCCAGGGGACAGCGCAGCTGCGCCATCCCTAAGCCTAACCAGGGCGCAGCTGCGCCATAGGGCATTGATGCCTTTTTATTTTATCTGTGAATCCAGACCTTAAAGCATATAGGTATGAATGTCTAAATCTATAATACTTAACATAGATGATGTTTTAAGTAAAAGAGCATGTAATGGTTATATAAAACACAGAGTTGTTAAATTTTGCAAAATGTAAGAACTTTGTGAATCATGCATCTATGAGTTTGAAATGTGTAACAAATATAGCGAGTCAAGTGTGTAATAGATATATATAAATGTTGTTGTAAAGTACAAGTGGTTAAGGTATACCTATACATACCTAGCTATTTTAAGAAAGTGAAATGTAGGTTTTACAAACCTAGTTAGGAAATAATGCAACATTATTATTATATTAAGAATGTATGAAATATATGACTAATGGATGTGAATCCATGATTATATAACTGTGTAGGAATACACGAAGTGCAGATACGCGTTAAGCAGTTAAGTCGTAGTTCATAAACTACGAATCAGGTAAGTCTTTCAGTTCCTATTTGCTATGTGAACTTGACGATTAACTGTTTTAAATCTTTATTACAAAGAACATGATGTGTTATTTATATGTTGAAAGTATGAAATGTTAAAGTCAATTTATGACTACGTTGATCGATTAAAGCATGCTGATTGAGTAAGGAACTCAATCTTTATACTTGGTATATGAACTGCAGCATATATGTTATATGTTGAACATGTTATTATGTGCTATATGATGCATGAAAACTATTAGATCTTGTTGGGCTGTCGAGCTCAACCTTGTAAATAACCATTTTTGCAAGTTAAGGATTGAAAGTAACACTATATGCTACTTGAATGACGTGGATCAGAAATAATACACGAAGATTTATATTTTATCTAAAGTTGTTATTTCTTTATACCATGATTAAGATTCATGAGATGTGTTTTATTATGTATAGTTTTATGTCGAGTTGTAAAACTAAAGTTAGAGTTATCTGATATGTAAAGGTTATCGGATTGAAATGTAAAGTTTTATATAATAACAGTGATAAAGAGAATCATAAAATAAGATTAAATCAAAGACATATAGATGATAAAGGTTTTGATTCAGGGAATTAAAGTAAGAAGACATAAAAGTTTAAATTATTTCGCATTTTATGAAGTTTAACATCGAATAATGATGTAAAATTAGAAGGTAGATGTGTTATTAACAGCCAAAGTTGAGAATTAAATTGTATGAATTTTGGGGTCTTTACAGTTGGTATCAAAGCTGTAGGTTATAAACCTTAGGTAAGAGTACCCTAGGCTATAATCTTAGAGAATAAAGGAGAAGATGATAAAGAAGTTAAGAATCAAAAAGTTATATTTGAGTATGGTACAGTTGTACTCTTTAATAGTTGATGTATGGTATCTAGGCAAAACGATTCCTTCATAGAGCGAAGGTATATACGAACTAGCAACTCGAAACTAGTTTGTTGGTTGTTTGAGGGAAACCACTCAGCGTACCATATTAAAACTGTTAGAGACTCGATGTGTACCAAGTATAGAAAATGGATATGTATGATGAAAAAAAAAGAAGAAAGAAGATCGTAAAACAAAACGATCACGAGGTAAGAAAGGAATTTTAAGGGAGATGATTATGGAATAAGATCACGACGTGATCATTTTAAGTTATAAAAGAAAGATGGTCTGTAATGTTTGAATAATTATAGCTTGATGCTGTAAGACCCCGACTTATTATAAATAAAATTGAATTTCCTCTATTTATTATCTTGAAATATTAAGGTGATAATTTGATATAATACTTTGGTTATGGGTGAAATGTGCAAATTTTGCAAAATAAGCAAGTGTTTAGAAAACATTCATTGTTGTCGGGGAATATTCGTTTGGTCGTGGAATATTCTTGCTGTCGGGGAATATTCATATGACGGCGCAACCATTTGTGGGTCCCATAACGAAATAACTATCAGATGAAGAAAAAGACAAGTTTGAGTTTTTATAAATAACGGCAAAGTTGTTACCGTTAACACTATTAGAATACCTGGTGGTTAAAATATAGTAATACGCGTGGTTGCACAGTAGCACACGGTATTGCACAGTATTGTTAAATTATTAATTCTTACGTAAGAAGGCACTACTCAATATTTGTTATAGTAATTACTGTTTAATATTTTATTTTATTGATTCAATAATTGCTGCGTTGATATTTTATATTATTGTTGTTTTAATAATTATCACTGCATAGTATTTCCCATTATCAGATCAATAATTCATATTATCCGAATAATATTATTAGATAGCATTATTGGCAATGTCTAGAAAGTTCTGTCAAGGAGAGGTTTGGTTACCTAATTGCGCGCTAGTAAGGAGAAATCCTTATTGGAAAGTCCCTTTTTTCCTGGGAACGGCCTGGTTGTCATTATTGTGATTCTGTAATATTATTTGTGAATAATTTTTTATTGATTTATATGATAAGCAAATATTTATTTGATGTGGATATAAATGATGGATTTATTTATTTTATGTGGTTATAAATGAAGGAAACTGGTCTGAAGGACTCATAATCCAAATAATTAGTGTTCTTGAGATATATTGCGTGAGTTATAATTTTTAATTTGACCATTGGATAGTTGTGATTTTTGGATATATTATACATATATAAGTTGAGTATATGTCCACAAATTTTGAACCGTTAAAAATGAACATATGATTTGTTATGAATTTGAAGAGGTGACTGGTTCAAATATTGTTGAAGTTTTTGAATTTATCATTTTGGTGGAAAATTCTAGAATGAGTGGGCCCCACCTATGGTTGGTGAAGAAATGTGCTAAAATTTTATTACAAAAGTGGTGGGTGGGAATAGTAGCAGGTAAAACCATCAGGTTACAGGTCAAGTGTCCTTTAGCATTCTAACATTTTCCTATAAATAGAGTGCTAAGTTAGAATTGAAAATCACACCAGAAACAAGTTTTCTCTCTCTTTCTCTCTCTCTCTATATATATATTATCAAGCATATTTTGTGAGTATTTAGATACTTTGAGAGTTGCTATTCAGTGCAAGTTTCTGACATTCTGGTCAGAAATACAATTCTTTTGAGGTAAGGGATGTTATTTTCTTCTTAAAGGATATTATTTTCTTCAATATCATCATGCCAAAATATTGATATGAGTTTGATTGTGGAATTTCTACCTTTTTGTGTCAGGATTACTATTCACGTATACGGCACTATTCAGGTATATGACACAATTCATCGAAAAATGAAATTTTCTCTTCTTTGTCCCAAATGTCTATTATGGTTACTATCTTTGATTGTATCCATGTTTTTGATCTTTATTCTTGAATTTTACTCCATTATGGTTTATTATGGAGTATTTTTAAACTTGAGTTATTTAAAGTACAAATCTATAAACTTTATCTTTTTATCTCACTAGATTCGTTCACTAAAATGTTTTTCATCATCCTCAGTCCTTAATGGTGATACTTGATGAATATCTTTGGCATGTAGTGCAAAGATGTATGATTACCTGATGAATATCTTTGGCCCATAGTGCACAGATGAACATGTGTTGAGATGAACATGACCAACTGGTGATACAAATGAATATCTTTGGCCCGTCGTGCAAAGATGAATATTTGATTCAAGATGTATATTGATTGATGTAACAGAGATAAAATATTGATGATCTACTTTTAAATTCATAGATGATAGTAGATTTCTTTCTCTACTTAACTCTTCTAATGAATTGTTGTTTCTACTGCAATTGTTGATCTAAAACTTGTTGTCTATTATATTCTATCATATTTTTCCCTGTTGAAGACTAAGGATAATTTTTTGTATATTATCTTAGTCATAATATTCTTTACTGGGCTAGTTGAGCTCACCCTTTTCCTTGTTGTTCCATTTTTCTTCTCAGGAGGTGAGAATTTAGCAGGAACTAGCCGAGGTATGGAGTGATGATTCAAGATAGTTATTTTAGTAGTCCTCGCTAATTTGTAAAATACTGTATCAATAATTGTAATGAGGACTTATATAAGTGTGGATATTGTCTAGAAGGCAATATTTGTATTTAAACTCACAGTTTATGTGTTGTCGTATTTTGCACGACAATTGTATTAATAAGTTGTAGTTGTTTCTATACCATGTATTTGGCGACTCAGAATGGGTTGGATGATGTATACCTATTTTGGGGGTGTCACAGTTGGTATCAGAGCTTAGGGATATGGTCTCTGGCGGAGATTGGGGAATAGAATTAGGAGGGGAGAGATGACTAAATCCTTCGCTAGTGTGTCCTACCTAAGCTTATTTGTTGGTCATTCATAATATAGGGATATTATGTGATATGTTAATTTGTTTAATTAACCGTTGTTTTATGGCAGTATTTAAGAATGGCAGCTGAGAACATTAACAATGGAGTGTATGAGACTGTGGAGACACCTTTAACCACAAACTAGGAGAACGTGCAACAGGATACCAATATTCCTCCTGTAAACAACACTACCGAGCAAACAATGAATGATAGAATGTTTAGGAGCTTTTTGCAGTTCATGCAAAATCAGACGAGGGAGACTCGTGTACAAAATATGGGTGGAAATGATAATAATGCGCAGTTTGTCACAGCTAAGCAGTTTAAAGAGTTGGGACCACCAGAATTCTTTGGAAAGTCGGATCCGATTATGGCAGAAACGTGGGTTAAACAAATTACCATGATATTCGATGTCTTGGGATGCATAGAGAAACAAAAGGTTCCATTCGCCACCTTTATGTTCCGTGGGGAGGCAGATTACTGGTGGAAATTTGTGAAGCGTATCCAGCCAGTCGCACTCAACATGTCTTGGGAAACATTTCAGAAACTGTTCAATGACAAGTACTTTCCTGAAAGTATTCGTCACATGAAGGAGGTAAAGTTCATCAAGCTGGAGCAAAACAATATGAACGTGTCGCAGTACGAAGCGAAGTTTACCGAGTTGTCCCGATTTGCATCCCATTTGGTTGATAATGAGGAGAGAATAACATGAATGTTTCTACGAGGTTTGAAACCCGAAATACGTCAATACCTCATTTCTCACAAACTTTGTTTATATTCAGATGTTGTGAATATGGTTCAGTTATTGGAGCGCGATAATGAGTCAGCTCAACCAAAGAATAACGACCAACAACTCGATGATAATCGTACCAGTGGCAACGGTCATCGGAACAATGATAACCATCGTGGAGGAAATTATCATGCCAGAAATGGTAACCACTTCGGTGGTAATCATGACCAAGATAATAGAAGAAATAATTCAAGTGAAAATTTTAAGAAGAGAAGATTTGACGATGACAGGAAGACGTCGGCAGCAGCACCAGCACCAGCAACAAATTCTAGGGGAGGAGAATGACCACCAGTTTGATGCTACAGATGCGGAGAGGAGGAACATATAAGTCCAAACTGTTCATAGCCTTCCAAGGTATGTTTTAGTTGTGGAAAAGACGGTTACATAACTAGATTTTGTCTTATAGTGAAATCAAGTCTAGCTAGGATGGTGGCACCAAAGGCGGATACGGACAAAACAAAGTCGGCGGTTTCTGGAAGAGCATTTGTCGTGACTGTCCAAAATGCGAGGAACCCAAACGAAGGTATCACGGGTTAGTTAATTATCAATTCTTGCGAAGTCTATACCTTATTAGATACCGGTTCTACCCATTCTTTTATCTCTCTTATTTATGCTCAACGTTTAAACTTGACTCCGGAGAAATTGGACTTTGACTTATCTGTGGAGACTTCGTTAGGAGAAACTTTTATCACATCCACTGTTTATAAATCTTGTTGGATCCAAGTTAGCACCATCACATTACCTTTAAAAATAATTGCATTTGATGTGATTTTAGGGATTGATTGGTTAACTACTCATCATGCCAAAATTGATTATTTTCGTAAGGTTGTTAGTTTTCATATTCCTAACGAACCTGTTATGCGAATTCAAGCAACCAAACCATTAAAGTCAAACACTTTTATATCAAGCCATAAAGCCATTCGTTTATTGAAAAATGGATGTCAAGCTTTCTTAGCCCATTTCATGGATTTAAACAAAAATACGTCAGATTTGAATGATATTTCTGTTGTTAGTGAATTTCTTGAAGAATTTCCTAGCCTACCCCCAGAGCGTGATATAGAATTTTGTATCGAATTTGAACCCGGTACAAAACCCATTTCTAAAATCTCATATCGAATGGCTCCTATTGAACTTCAGGAGTTAAAAATCCAAGTACAAGAGTTGGTACCCGAGCCTCTATCTGGTGACTTCCTTTGTGGGATGCACCAAATCCAGACTCTCCGTAAGGGACGTCATATTCGTGCGATGGTAAACTGATAGGTGCCATTGTGATGTACTATCCAAGATTGGGATATGAGTCATAGTTGAGAGCAACCTAAGTTAGTAATCAAAATATCTAGCTTTCTAGGCTTAGCTGGTTACTATCGGAGATTCATGGAAGGATTTTTTTGGAATCGTTCCTCTGTTAACTCAGCTGACTCGAAAAGATACAAAATTTGAATGGAGCAAGGAATGTGAGAAGTGCTTCTAAGAACTCAAGAGGAGACTCATTCTAGCACCTGTTCTGACCATATCATCCTGAAAAAGCAAACGTTGTAGCTGACGCATTGAGTAGAAGATCGTACGCGAGTACGAGTACGATATTGTTGAACATAATGACCTATTTTGTATAATTTACAAATGATAAATATAGAGTTAAAGATTCTAGGGATCCAAGTTATGATGTTAAATATACGAGTAGAATTGACTTTAATTGATGAAGTTAAAACCACTCAAGCTACACACCAGAGCTGATGAATATAAAGAAGAAGATGTAAGAAGGCGTTATTCTAGAAGTAAGAGTCGATAAAGAGAAGAAAGCTCAAACCTTCGATTTATTTTAAATCCTCGATCGAGTAGGAACTGTGGCCTATAGACTCGCCTTAACGCTAAGTATGTCGCGTGTTCATAACATTTTTCACGTATCGATGTTACGTAAATATGTGGACGACCAAAATCACATTATTGTGTTAGAACCAGATGAGATAGCCGAAGATTTAACGTACGAGGAGGTACCTGTTAAGATCTTGGATAGGAAAGAGCATGTCCTACGCACAAAGGTTATACCACAAGTTAAAGTTTTGTAGAGGAACCATGTTATTGAAGAAATGACCTGGGAGTTGGAATCAGAAATGAAAGCGAGGTATCCTCACCTTTTCGAAACACCAGGTACGTACGTCAATTTTGAGGATGAAATTTCATAAGGAGGGGAGGTTGTAAGACCCCAACTTATTATAAATAAAATTAAATTTCCTCTATTTATTATCTTGAAATAGTAAGGTGATAATTTGATATAATACTTTGGTTTTGGGTGAAATGTGCAAATTTTGCAAAATAAGCAAGTGGTTTTAAAATATTCATTGTTGTCGGGGAATATTCGTTTGGTCGTGGAATATTCTTGCTGTCAGGGAATATTCGTACGACGGCGCAACCATTTGTGGGCCCCATAACGGAATAACTATCGGATGAAGTAAAAGACAAGTTTGAGTTTTTATAAATAACGACGTAGTTGTTACCATTAACACTGTTGGAATACCTGGTAGTTAAAATACAAGAATCTGGCGTGGTTGCACGAAAGAGTACGGTATTGCAGAAAGATTATTGAATTATTGATTCTTACGTAAGAAGGCACTACTCAATAATTATTACAATGTAATTATTATTCAATATTTTTTTATTGATTCAATAATTCTTTGCGTTGATATTTTATATTATTGTTGTTTCAATAATTGTCACTGCACACTATTTCCCATTATCAGATCAATAATTCATATTATTTGAATAATATTATTAGATAACATTATTGGCAATGTATAGAAAATTCTGTAATTTTTGGATATGTTATACATATATAAGTTGAGTATATGTCCACAAATTTTGAATCGTTAAAAATGAACGTATGATTTGTTATGAATTTTAAGAGGTGACTGGTTCAGAAATTGTTGAAGTTTCTGAATTTATCATTTTGGTGGAAAATTCTAGAACGAGTGGGCCCTACCAATGGTTGGTGAAGAAATGTGCTGAAATTTTATTTCAAAAGTGGTGGGTGGGAATAGTAGCAGGTAAAGTCATTAGGTTATAGGTCAAGTCTGCTTCGGCGTTCTAACATTTTCCTATAAATAGAGTGCTAAGTTAGAATTGAAAATCACACAAGAACAAGTTTTTTTTCTCTCTCTCTCTATATTATCGAGCGTATTTTGTGAGTATTTAGATACTTTGAGAGTTGCTATTCAGTGCAAGTTTCTGACATTCCGGTCAGAAATATTGTTCTTTTGAGGTAAGAGATGTTATTTTCTTCTTAAATGATATTATTTTCTTCAATATCATTATGTCAAAATATTGATATGAGTTTGATTGTGGAATTTCTATCTTTTTGTGTCGGGGTTACTATTCACGTATGCGATACTATTCACAAATATGACACTATTCACCAAAAAATAAAATTTTCTCTTCTTTGTCCCAATGTTTATTATGGTTACTATCTTTGATTGTATCCATGTTTTTGATCTTTATTATTGAATTTTACTCCATTATGGTTTATTATGGAGTATTTTTAAACTTGAGTCATCTAAAGTACGAATCTCTAAACTTTATCCTTTTATCTCACTGGATTCGTTCTCTAAAATGTTTTTCATCATTCTCAGTTCTTAATGGTGATACTTGATGAATATCTTTGGCCTGTAGTGCAAAGATTTATGATTTCCAGATGAATATCTTTGGCCCGTAGTGCAAAGATGAACATGTGTTGAGATGAACATTACCAACTGGTGATACAAATGAATATCTTTGGCCCGTAGTGCAAAGATGAATATTTGATTCAAGATGTATATTGATTGATGTAACAGGAATAAAATATTGATGATCGACTTTTAAATTCATAGATGATAGTAGATTTCATTCTCTATTTAACTCTTCTAATGAATTGTTATTTCTGCTGCAGTTGTTGATCTAAAACTTGTTGTCTATTATATTCTATTAGATTTTTCCCTGTTGAAGACTAAGGATAATTTGTTTTATATTATCTTAGTCATAATATTCTTTATTGGGCTAGTTGATCTCACCCTTTTCCTTTTTGTTCCATTTTTCTTCTCAGGAGGTGAGAATTTAGCAAGAACTAGTTGGGGTATGGAGTGATGATTCAAGATAGTTGTTTTAGTAGTCCTCACTATTTTGTAAAATATTGTATCAATAATTATAATGAGGACTTATTTGAGTGTGGATATTGTCTAGAAGACAATATTTGTATTTAAACTCACAGTTTATGTGTTGTCGTATTTTGCACGACAATTATATTAATAAGTTGTAGTTGTTTCTGTACCATGTATTTGGCAACTCAGAATGGGTTGGATGATGTATACCTATTTTGGGGGCGTCACAGATGCTATGAAGATGATGTATTATGAAATAGTACAAGATAAACTCACGAGGAGTTATAGATAATGTGATATGAGGAATTCGTATTGAGCAAGTTAAGAGCAAGTTATGAGTAGGATAGAGTTAGGTGGGATTTAAATTGAGGACTCATGTGATGGCTGAGTTGTACAAATCTTTGTATGGGCCAGAGTTTTTTTCTTGCACTCAGTTTATCACATTGATAATCATTGGAATGTTAGTGTCGCGTTATCAATGTATATGTGGCGAAAATGTGATTCTTTTCTCATGTGTATGTTTTATGGTTAGAAACTATTAAGATTAGTCAAATATTATTAGGATTAGGTGCGGTTCTTAAAACTAATGAATATGGTAAGTTCGTGAATCATAATAATATGGTATGTTTTGAACCCCTCAGTGAATGGATGCCTATGGTCTGACTAGGATAAGTTCTTAAACTCATATTATTGTGGCAAGTTCTTAAACTTCCAATGTGCAATAAGTTTGATGAACTATACTGGGGATATAGGAGGACTATAAGTTGAAATACAAGAATATTTAGTATAAAGATTGAAATTGATGGAGAAAATCAGATATTCCAAATCTTCTAGCTTTGCTAGATTTTTGAAATTTATTGACTTCGTGCCAATGGTTATACTTTTGATTTTTTAAAAAAATGTTGGGTCACACTAGTGAACCAAAGAATTTTTAAAACAGTGCTATTATTCGCGTATCTATGCTCTTTGTTTTGGCTAGATATAAAAAAATGATTTTTTTTTAATTTTCAAAATATATTTTAACTATATGTATCAGGTGATATGATAAACGATGGAGTCATCAATGCAATGGAACCTGGTGTTGGATGTGATCATATGATCGCCAGCCCACTATGGTGAGATGTAGTATGACAACGTCATAATCATGACTCCATAAAAGGATTTTTGAGATTTCTTTAAGATAAGAGATATATATATATATATATATATATATATATATATGTGTGTGTGTGTGACGCCCCCAAAATAGGTATACATCACCTATTTTGAGTCGCCAAATACATAGTACAGAATACAAATATAATCTTTAATATACAATAAGAAAGTTGTGAGTTTTAATACAAATATTATCTTCTAGACAATATCTACTCTTAGAATAAGTCCTCATTACATTTATTATCACACTATTTAACAGAATAGTGAGGACTACTAATACTATCATCTGGACCATCACTCCGTTCCCCGACTAGTCCCGGCTACGTTCTCATTTCCTGAAGAAAATAGTGAAAGAAAGGGTGAGCTCAACTAGCCCAGTAAGAAATATTATGACTAAGATAATGCAGAATAAATTATCATTAGTCTTCAACAGTGTTAAATTGATAAAATACAATAGACAACAAGTTTAACTGTAGCGGAACAAGCAATCCATTAAAAGAGTCAAGTAGAGACTAAAATCTACAATCTTTTATGATTTAAAAGGTTTTTTCATCACTTTTATCGTTGGAACTCAGCTTAATAAATAATTCACATCATCCCTGCACTACAGCCAAGGATATTCATTAGTATCACAACCACAAATTATCCATGCACTACGGGCTAAGGATATTCATGTATTCATCAATGGTCATGATCATGCCAACAACTCTCCATCAATGCACTACGGGCCAATGAGAACTTTTACCATATCATTTGTAACATCACGATCATGATTATACCGAATAATCCCTGGTTATAATCATACCAAGTCCATCTATGCACTATAGGCCACATATGACTTTCAACATAATATAAACATGAGGATGATGACAATAATAAAAGATTTCAATAAAACAAGTTCAAGAATTAATTTAACCAAGAACTAATAACGTCCAAATTGTCAACATGATACTTCTTTGTAGAGTAAAATTCAAGAATTCTCAGAAGAATATTTTCATCAAAAGATACTGGATGAAGCGCAAATATCAAGCATATTCCACTAATTTCATGTAGTATAGAAGTTAAAACTTTAACCAACTGAGTATAATAAAGAATGGAATAACAAAAGAAATCAGCAGGCATGTGATAGACTGCACAGGCAGGTTATTCCAACAGAATAATAAAGACAGAACTAGGTCCAGCGTAAAACGCACAAACAGGATATTCTAACAGAATATTAAAGATGGAACCAGGTCCGGCGTAAACGCACAGACAGGATGTTCCAACAGAATAATAATGACGGAACCAGGTCTGGTATTAACGCATAGACAGGATGTTTCAACTAAATAATAAAGAATGGAATGACAAAAGAATTTCACCATGTATGCGGTACTTCGCATAGACAGGTTATTCCAACATAATAATAAAGAATGAAATAACAGAAGAATTTCATCAAGTATTGGGTAGTCCGCGTATACAGGTTATTCTAATAGAATAATAAATAATGGAATAACAGAAGTTCTCTTCATGAATACAAAATAATAATACCCCTTACCTTAAGAAGAAGAGTACTGGATGTAGGAGTAGTGAAGTAGCAGAATACTTTTCTTCTTTCTCTGTATAATTTCTCTCTCTATAGTTTCAGTGAATTCGTAAGAAATAATGAAGGAATGAGCTTCTATTTATAGAAGAATGGACTACATAGTAACTAATTCATGAACGGTCCAGATTGATTTACTTTTAATCGGGACGGTCCAGATTTAAAGAAAATCTTTTAAATAAAATATAATATATTCTATTTATAATCTAATAAAACGAATAACTTTATAAAAGTATTCTGTTTTATATATAAAAAATTTACTATGAAAAACATTATGCAGACACTATGCAACACTATGCATAATAAAATATAATATATTCTATTTATAGAATAACTTTATAAAAGTATTCTGTTTTGCATAAAAAAATTTACTATGTAAAACACTATGCATAATAGAATATAATATATTCTATTTATAGAATAACTTTATAAAAGTATTCTATTTTATATAAAAAGCTTTTCTGTTTTATTACATTAATAATATCAATAAAACAAAACTGAGTGACTTATCACGTAAGCATTACTAATCAATATTGTGTGCTACTATGCAACCACGCGTATTACTGTACTTTTACTACCGAGTAGTTCAACAGTTTTAACGGTAAAACTTCCGTCGTTATTTTTATAAAAATATTTTTGTCATTTTCTCAATCCGACAATAATTCTGTTGTGGGGTCCACCAATGATTGTACCGTTGTAAAGATATTCCTTGACAAAAAGAATATTCCCCGACCAATCGAATATAATATGACAACTTGCATACTTTGCAAAATTTATAAATATTACCCACAACTATAACATTATATAAAATCCACACCATAATATTAAAAAATTTATTTTGAGAAAATTAAATATTTATTCATAAAATCCAGGGTCTCACAATCTCCCCTCCTTACAGAATTTCGCCCTCAAAATTTACGTACGTACTTGGTATACCGAACAGGTGAGGATACCTTGACTTTACTTCAAATCCTAACAGGTGAGGATACCTTTGAGCGTTGAATATGATCCTTCTTATCCAATATTTTTACACGTATCTCCTCATATGTTAAATCTTCTGCTATCTCATGCGGTTCTAAATTAATAATGTGGTTTGGGTCGTCCACATATCTACGTAACATCGATACGTTAAAAACGTTATGAACACGCGACATAATTGGCGGTAAAATGAGTCTATAAGCCACAGTTCCTACTCGATCGAGGATTTCAAATGGGCCAATTAAATCGAGGGTTGAGATTTCCTCTCTTCAGCAACTCTGGCTTTTATAATAACGCCCTCTTGAACCGTCTTCTTCACATTCATCAGCTCCGGGTGTGTAGCTTGAGCGGCTTTAACTTTATCGATTAAAGTCGATTCTACTCGTATATTCATTATCTTCACGTGGGTTCGTATATTTGCACTTGTAAATGCATACGAGCTTCTACTCAACACGTCAGATATCACGTTCGTTTTCCCACGATGGTATTGAATGGTACGATCGTAATCTTCAACAGCTCGAGTCAGCATCTTTGGCGCATTATACGTTCGTTTTAAGTAAAGAAATATTTGAGGGTTTAAGAAATGGGTTTTTTACTAGGGTCAATAAAAATTCGATTTCACGCTCTGGGGTTAGGCTAAGAAGTCTTCAAGAATACGTCAAGAAATTTATTAACGATAAAAATATCATTCAAATCTGTGACCCTCATCCAAGACTTGGATAGTACGTCACATTGATACCTATTAACTTGCCATCTTCATTCACGATGTCACCTACAAAAAGTCTGGCTTCGGTGCATTCCACACAAGGAAGTCAACAACGAAAGGATCGGGCTCTTTACTTATGGCTTGATATGATAATGATTGATTTTAGTGGTTTGGTTACTTTGAATTCGCATAACAGGTTGGTTAGGAATATGAAAGCTAACAACCTTACTAAAAGCATGATGAGTAGTTAACCAATCGATTCTTAAAATCACATCAAAGACAAGTATTTTCAAGGAGATAAGATCAACAGGTAACGTGAAAGTGTTGATTTGAATAAAACAAGATTTATAAATAGTGAAGGTAACGAAGGTTTCTCCCAACAGAGTTTAAACAGATATATCAAAGTCTAACTTCTCTAGAGTTAAATTTAAACATTGAACACAACTAGGTGAAATAAAAGAATGAGTAGAATCGGTATCTAACACGGTATAGACTTTGCAAGAGTTTATGACTAACATACCTATGATAATTTTATTCAGGTTCTTCGTCACGAAAAAAATGCTCTCTCTTAAACTACTGGCTTTGGCTTGTCCGGGACATCCTTTGGCATCACTATCCCACCTGGACTTGACTTCACCATACGACAAAATCGAGCTAGGTGACCTTCTCTTCCATAATTAAAACACGCTTTGGATTGTTGCGTATAGTTTGGACGGATGTGTCCCTCCTGTCCGCATTTTAAACATACGACCGGTGGTCGTTCTTCTTCCTTTGAAACTGGTGCTGGTGTCGACGTCTTCACGTCATTGTTGAACCTTCTCTTCTTGAAATGTCCATTCTTATTATTTTGGCCATGATTACCACCAAAGTGGTTACGATTTCTGGCATGTTGATTCCCTCCATGCTTATTGTCACCACTTTGATGACTGTTATCATCGGTATTATCATTTTGCCGGCTGCTCTTTTTTGGTTGGGTTGACTCATTATCGTGCTCCAATAACTGAGCCCTATTAACAACATCTGAATACAAACACAGTTTATGAGAGATAAGATATTGACGTATCTCAGGTTTCAAACCTTTTAGAAACATTCGCATCATTCTCTCCTCATTATCAACCAAATGGGACGCAAATCGGTATAACTCGGCAAACTTGGCTTCGTACTGCGACACGGTCATGTTGTTTTGCTCCAACTTGATAAACTCTACCTCCTTCATGTGACGAATACTTTCGGGAAAGTACTTGTCATTGAACAGATCTTGGAACTTCTCCTAAGACATCTTGAGTGCGTCAGGCTGGGTACGTTTTACAGATTCCAACACGTAATCTGCCTCTTCACGCAACATAAAGGTGGCAAAGGGAACGTTTTGCTCCTCTGAGCATCCTAAGACATCAAATATCTTGGTGATCTGCTTTAACCACGTCTCTGCCTTAAGTGGTTTTGGCTTTCCTAAAAACTCTGGTGGTCCCAGCTCCTTGAACAGCTTAGCGGTGACCAACCGTGGGTTGCCATTGTTTCCTCCTGCATTATGAATAGGAGTCTCTCTCGTCTGGTGTTACATGAATTCTAAAAAGATCCTAAACGTACCGTCGTTCGTCATTTGGTCAGTGTTGTTATTTATACGAAGATTATCGCCTTCCTGTCGCACATTATCCTGATTATTGATCTGTGGAGACTCAACGGTCTCCTGTGCTCCATTGATATTCTCAACATTCTCGGATGCCATTTTCAAATACTACCACAAAACAAGGGTTAATTAACATATCACATATTATCTCTATACTCTGACCGACCAATTAAATACCAAATAAACTTAGGTAGGTCATACTAGAGAAGGAATTCCCCGTCTCTCCCCTCCTAGTTCTTGTCTCACATCTCAGCCAGGGATCATATCCCTAAGCTTTGATACCAACTGTGATGCCCCCAAAATATGTATACATCACCTATTCTGAGTCGCCAAATACATGGTACAGAATACAAATACAATCTTTAATATATAACAAGAAAGCTGTGAGTTTTAATACAAATATTATCTTCTAGACAATATCCACTCTAATAATAAGTCCTCATTACATTTATTATCACACTATTTAACAGAATAGTGAGGACTACTAATACTATCATCTGGACCGTCACTCCGTTCCCCGACTAGTCTCGGCTACGTTCTCATTTCCTGAAGAGAATAGTGAAAGAAAGGGTGAGCTCAACTAGCCCAGTAAGAAATATTATGACTAAGATAATGCAGAATAAATTATCATTATTCTTCAACAGTGTTAAACTGATAAAATACAATAGACAACAAGTTTAACTGCAGCGGAACAAGTAATCCATTAAAAGAGTCAAGTAGAGAATAAAATCTACTATCTTTTATGATTTAAAAGGTTTTTTCATCACTTTTATCGCTGGGACTCAGCTTAATAAATAATCCACATCATCCTTACACTACGGCCAAGGATATTCATTAGTATCACAACCACAAATTATCCATGCACTACGGGCTAAGGATATTTATGTATTCATCAATGGTCATGATCATGCCAACAACTGTCCATCAATGCACTACGAGCCAATGAGGACTTTTACTGCATCATTTGTAACATTACGGTCATGATTATACCGAATAATCCCTGGTCATAATCATACCAAGTCCATTTATGCACTACAGGCCACAGATGACTTTCAACATAATATAAACATGAGGATGATGACAATAATATAAAAATTCAATAAAACAAGTTCAAGAATTAATTTAACCAAGAACTAATAATGTCCAAATTGTCAACATGATACTTCTTTGTAGAGTAAAATTCAAGAATTTTCAGAAGAATATTTCCATGGAAAGATACTGGATGAAGCGCAAATATCAAGGATATTCCACTAATTTCATGGAGTAAAGAAGTTAAAACTTTAACCAACTGAGTATAATAAAGAATGGAATAACAAAAGAAATCACCAGGAATGCGATAGACCAGACATGCAGCAAAGTTATTCCAATGTAGAATAATAAAAGCGGAACCAGTCCGGCGTAAAAGCGCATGCATGTGATATATTCCAACGAGAATAATAAAGACGAAAACCGGTCGGCAGTAAAATGCACAAACATGATATTCCAACAGAATAATAAAGACGGAACCAGGTCCGGCATAAATGCACAGACAGGATGTTCCAACAGAATAATAAAGATGGAACCAGGTCCGGCATAAACGCACAGACAGGATGTTCCAACAGAATAATAAAGAATGGAATGAAAGAAGAATTTGATCATGTATGCGGTACTTCACATAGACAGATTATTCCAACATAATAACAAAAAATGGAATAACAGAAGAATTTCACCAAGTATAGGGTAGTCCGCGTATACAGGTTATTCCAACAGAATAATAAATAATGGAATAACAGAAGTTCTCTTCATGAATACAAAAGAATAATACCCCTTAACTTAAGAAGAAGAGTACTAGATGTAGGAGTAGTTAAGTAATAGAATACTTTTCTTCTTTCTCTCTATAGTTTCTCTCTCTATATTTTTAGTGAATTCGTAAGAAATAATGAAGGAATGAGCTTCTATTTATAGAAGAATGGACTGCATAGTAACTAATTCATGAACGGTCCAGATTGATTTACTTTTAATCGGACGGTCCAGATTTAAAGCAAAATCTTTTAAATAAAATATAATATATTCTATTTATAATCTAATAAAATGAATAACTTTATAAAAGTATTCTATTTTATATAAAAAAATTTACTATGCAAAACACTATGCGAGATATTTATGCAACACTATGCATAATAAAATATAATATATTCTATTTATAGAATAACTTTATAAAAGTATTCTATTTTATATAAAAAAATTTACTATGTAAAACACTATGCATAATAGAATATAATATATTCTATTTATAGAATAACTTTATAAAAGTATTCTATTTTATATAAAAAGCTTTTCTGTTTTATTACATTAATAATATCAATAAAACAAAACCGAGTGACTTATCACGTAAGCATTAATAATCAATATTGTCTCGCTCTTATGCAACCACGCCAGACATTGTATTTTTTTACTACTAAGAGTAGTTCAACAGTTTTAACGGTAAAACTTCCGCCGTTATTTTCATAAAAATATTTTTGTCACTTTCTCAATTCGACAATAATTCTGTTGTGGGGTCCACCAATGATTGTACCGTCGTACGGATATTCCCTGACAAAATGAATATTCCCCGACCAATCGAATATAATATAACAACTTGCATACTTTGCAAAATTTATAAATATTACCCACAACTATAACATTATATTAAATCCACACCATAATTTTAAAAATTTATTTCGAGAAAATTAAATATTTATTCATAAAATCTAGGGTCTCACAATATATATATATATATATATATATATATATATATATGTAGAGCAAGGATCAAGAGCATTTCCCTTATTTAACATTCCTCCTTAAATAACACTCATTTATTAAAACTACGTCGTTTTGGAGGTTCTTAAAAGAGAGTGGTCCCACTTGCTTTCCTTTTATTTACAAAAATGCCACCCGCGACCCCACTTGTTTTTTAAAAGAACCTCCAAAACGACGTAGTTTTAATAAAGGAGTGTTATTTAAGGAGGAATGCTAAATAAGAGGAATGCTCTTGATCCTTGCTCTATATATGTATATGTATATTTTGATTGATGTCTGAATTGTTGTAGAAGTCTATGCTATTTGATTCAGGTAGACGATTATTGAAAGATGGTCATGAAATTCAAGCGTTTCTTGAGAAGTTATGCCAAACCAAATTACTTTGGTGCGGATTCAGATGTTGAAAAGCTGATATGAACAACCCCTTTTATAGGGGAGTACGTGGAAGCATTTAGATATTTGTGCACAATACATGGTATGAAGGGCTGATCACCCTAAGTATGGGAGTCCCTACTGTCTAATGACTGTTAAGGTTTATGTTGAAAGAGTACTTATAACCGTGGATAGAGTGCATAATACATCGTACGAAGGGCTTAACACCCTAAGTACGTGAGTCCCTATAGTCTAATGACTGTTAAGGTTTAAGTTGAAAGAATACTTATAACCATGGACGTAGTTCAAGGTCTTGTGACCCCTCAATATGATTGGATAATCTTTTAAAATCCTAAGTTATTTGTCGACGTCGGGATTTTTAGTGTCCCTTTTCGTTACTTGTTCTTTAGTGTTCTCATGTTAATATGAGATTTGTTTACAAAAACAAGTGAAAAAGGTCCGACATGTATAATGTCGATGATTTGACTTTAAGAGTTGCTGGTTGGTGTATTTAACTGGTTGCACCAACGCAACCAAAAAAGGTTTACACATTAACCCAGTGATGTGACATTGCTAAACGGGTCTGTGAAACCGAGATTCATTTGGGTCCGGGAACTAGATTATGCGGAGGGAAGGTGTTAGGCATCCCCTGACATCCGTGTTGCCACGGTGACCTCCACTTTTCAAAGAAACTGTTATATGAATGTATGTGTATGTGTGTGTGGATCAATATGCAATTATTTGGAAGTAGTGCTACACCTCGTTCGCACCTATATACATAGGGTTTGAATTTATGAAAAATTCAGTTTTAAACAGGATATAGCAATGAAGTTTTATAAAAAGAGATTTTTTCAAACCCTGTGCTCAATAGTAATTGAGGCCTTTGATACTTCCATTTTATTATTAAATGTTCGGCTTGTTTGCTTTTATTTTTTAGATGTGAAGCATCTTGAGAAAATAATATACTGTGTAGCGTCTTAGAACTCCTCATGGGCGGGCATAATGACCATCCAAGGAAATTTACACTGTAAAATAATGTACAAGCTGCTCACAGCTGAAAAAGGTCCATGATGGGAACAGAATCTAGATTCAGTAAACTGAATCTGTGACCACATGATTCCTAGGCTCACATAATACTGCAGTTTGTATGGAAAATAGTTTGCAGTTATATATATAAAAGCTATATATATATATATATATGTATATATATACAGACTTGATCAACCACAACAAATCAACTCCATAGGGGATCGAAAATGTAAATATATAAAAGCGATAAATATATATATATGGACATGATCAACCACCACGAAGTAAACTCCAGGTGAGACGAAATATAAATAAACCTGTAAAAGCGATCAACTGCCACGAAGTAAACTCTAGGCAAGACGAAATTTAAATAAAGCTGTAAAAGGCCATAAGTAAACTCTGTGCCTGACGAAATGTAAATATATATATATATATATATACATATATATATATATAAAGCAAAGAACGCATTAGGATGTAAATCCGGGCTCATCGGATATGTCCGACAACAATTATATATATATATATATATATATATATATATATATATAATTGTTGTTAGACATATCCGGAGCATTTACCTGCTTATATATATATAAGCAAATAAACGCTCCAGACATAAGTCTAGGCTCTATCAAGGCATAACTCGATAATGTTAGTCCATATATAAAATATATACATATATATAAGTATATATATATACAGACAAAAATGAAAACCACTTTAATCAAGTCCCGCAAACGCACATAACACGACTCTCAATGTGTATAACAATGTGTGCTAATATAGAAAGAAGACTTTATAGAATGTGAGAAGGCTTACAGTGGGCTGCCAACGTAGACTTCTATGACTCTATGTGGATAAACACTCAGCTCTCGCAGGATAAAAGTGTAGCTATATGTTAGCTAACAGGTGTTTAAACTGAGGAAACACTCAATATGGGTGTGTACAGAGTAAATTGGATAGGGCTTCCTTGCCTTTTTTCTCTCCTTCCTCCTCTCAAATGACTGACCCCAAGGTCTATATTTATAGACTGATGGCCGCAGGTACACCTGCGGCAGCCATGGTTATACTTGTGGCTAGTCGTGGTGCATCCGGGCCTCGCAGGTCCCGTCGTCTCGAAGTACGTGGACTCGTGCACTATAATGTCCGCTCGAACTTGCAAAACTTCAATCCGAGCATCTGAACGAGGTATATGTGACCTTCTTCAGACCGCTTGTGTCGAGAGTTATGCAATGACATGGATTAGAGGTTGTACGAAGTCAGGAAGAGGGGTCCATGCCCATGGTCTTCAAGCTTCAAATTCTATCCAAGGTACTGTCATGTGTAATAGTCACTCGAGATTGTAACTACTCGGTTCTTATGGGACATCGTTGGATGTATGTATGTATGAAGTGTTGAGACGACGCGCAGGTGTTGAAGGGGCAATATGACGTTTGACTCTTCGCCGAGGTTATCGCCGATTTGAGTTGAAAGCAGACGTTGCTCAGGGTTACATCTGAGAATGAACTACTTGTTGGTATGCTGCGATATCATCTTGTGAGAGAAAACGTTGAGGCGGTAAGATGACGTTTGACTCCTCACCGGGGTTATCGCTAGTTTGAGCTAAAAGCAGACGTTGCTCAAGGTTACATCTTAGATTAGACTGCTTGTTTGACTGCCTCACGGTCATCTATTGGTGTGCCTGTTTGCCCGGTGTTGGCTTCGGATCTGAGGTATGAGTGCCTCGACAGGAGGTCTGAGCTTGGAGCTGATAGCATATATTTGAAATAAGCATTTTCGGAGTTATCGTCGGAACTGCAACAACACTCCTTGGGGTTATCACCAAGGACAAAATTTGGGGTTATCTCTGAGGTTGGAAAATGATCCTTCCGGCGTGTGTTCTGGGGTTGGAAATGATGTTCCCAGTGTGTGTCCTGGGTTTCAAGGTTGAACTTTCGGTAGTATCCGGAATGGATGTAAGCTATCTTCCAGGGTTATCTCTAAAAGACAAATCTGCCCTCATCCAATGTGTGTGTAGAAAATTTCAAGTATCTACAGATGCCCTTCTTTATCATATTCATTCAATGCAAGGCATGGATAGGATAAAGAATCCTAGACACTTGAAATGCAAGTAAGGTAAACATGATGCTATATGCAGCAACATGATGCAAATGTATGATGCATGATTGTTAGGTAATCCTGTTGGGATGACAATCAATGATGGCTTGGACTTTCGATCCAAGTCTTCAAGGATGTTGATGTTGGGGCTATCACCAAAGTCTTGAATCCTAGACATTGGCTTATATTCCATAGAGGTACCTCTTGTGTATAAGAGATCTATGGGGATAAAGCTTTATCTTTTTGAGGATGTGTATAACATATTCCCTCATTCTGTCGAAGTTACTGCCAATAGTCTGTTGCCATCAGGGTTGCCTGACCTTCGTTGATGTGTGTATCACCGGATAGATCCCTGCTGGATTCATTGTCAAGGTTGCTTGACCTTCATTGATGTATGTGTTAATGGTCGCATTGCGTTGTAACCCCCGCCGAGGATACGTGGATGAGTTGCTTCGATGGGTTTATTTGCCACCGGCTGACATGAGGTCAAGGTTTCTTGACCTTCATTGATGTGTGTATCAATGGTCGCTTTACGTTGTAACCCCTGCCGGGGATACGCGGATGATTGAAAGATGTGCAGTTTGACCCCCGCCGGGGATATATGGATGCTTGAAAGATTTGCGTTGTGACCCCCACCAGGGATACATGGATGATTGAAGAATGTGCGTTGTGACCCCCGCCGGGGATACTTCATCAATTGATAACTTCGGCGTTGTAACCCCCGCCGGGGAGGTTTAGTATTTCATGGTTTTGGCGTTGTAACCCCCGCCTAGGAGTTTTAGGGTTGTGACCCTGCAATGACGGCATCGGACCTTTGTGGGGTATTGCCGAGCATGATTTGTGAAAGATGAGCTCAACGGTATAGTATACCCTGCATTCAGGCGAATACTGATGAGATGACGGGAGTTTAATTCTGACCCGTATGAAACCAAGATTCTAGGCTATTTCGCTCAATATCGTAGAATTTTTATTCCTGATTTGGCCTTTTCAGCTTGTGAGACCTCCTTTGCAACTCTAACTGGAGCGAGCCGAAGGTGTGGGATCCACGTAGGAGTTCCGCAGGTACACCTGCAGCAGCCGCAAGTGGATCTGTGGCTAACTGTGGCTATGTAAAGCCCAAAGGTTGCTTTCATAAGTCATTTTCAAGTTGCGCTATGAAGGAAATCTGAGAGCTCTTCTTCAGATCTGCTGAGTTCTGGCAACTTTCTACATATTCTGCTACCGTACAAGCGTTCTTCACTGTCCTAGTAACATATACGTGTATTTTTTTTCCAATTTTTATTCGTTGGAAAATGACTTATCACATGAAATGCATTTAGACACATACTAGTGAATATGTATCCTGATATGATTTGATAAAAAATATTCAACATAGCAAATGTTAGTATTAAACCATGCTGAACATAGTGATGTGAAAAAATTTGACTTTTGAAACAATCAAATTGGCACCTTTTACTTTTATTTCTTGTCCTACCTGGGGACAAATGAGTAAAGGTAGAAAAGCAAAATAATCCTAGTAACTAGACTACACTTACGGATTTGTGTTGTGATAATTCATGTAGGATGTATATGACTGTGTATAGGTGTGCTACTGAATGGCCACCTAGTCATGCCTATGTGCATGTGGATAGTCCCATTTACAAAGGGGGCTATGGCAAAATTTTCCCAAAATGTAGGCATTGGGTAGTCATGTATTTTTAACTCTACTCTAGATGTATGTTAAAATAATGCATGCATGCATGTAATCATAAAATGCATTTTGAAAAGCTCCAGGTAAGAATTTGCCACACCCTTTCTAAGGTGATTTGGAGACTTGCTGTCCAGATATTTATGGATCAAGATCAGTCGAGTAGTTCCCGCAGGACACTTCTGGTGTACAGAGGAGGGCTTCTGAAGAGCCTCAACACCGGTCTGTCAGACAACCTCGTCGTTTGGTGGAGGCGGTGATACGTCCTATTCGGGTTGAAGTGCTGAATGTCGAGGACGAGGAGGAGGATGTACCGATCGAGGTTCTTGCTCCTGTTGTACGTGTTCCCAGTAGGGAATTTCCAGGTATTCAAGTGTCGAACCCAGATCTTCTGGGTGACTTGAGTAGGCATCCTTCAGTATACCTGTATGCAAACGAGGTATGAAGTTAGATCTTTACTCTTCCTTATTTCCTATTGATGAGGAATCAAGGGAACTGGTTTAGCATCCACTCTATGTATCAGGCTTTGCATGATGACTACAGAGCGATTGTACATTGTTGGGGATTTGGGACATTCTTCTCCATTCTTCCCCGTCGCTGTCCCTGGGGTTACCTCAGAGCATTGTCTGAGCGGTGGTTTCACCAGACTTAGTCACTCCATTTTTTGGACTGTGAGGTGATGATGACGCCGATGGATTGGCGGTTTATCATATATATGGAGTTTGGAGGGGATCCAGTGCCTTGCACAACGGATATTTCTTCTACTGTCATCAGATCCTTGTTGTGAGTTCCAGCGGAGGTGCTCAAGGGCAGGACTGTTCGTACAGGTCCTTTGAGCATAGATGCTATGAGCGAGTTGTTGAGTGAGCCAATACCCAATGATATGAGAGTCAGGGATCACATTCTTCGGCGATTGTTCCTGATGATCATTAGGGGCTGCTTCATATCAGATAATTCCTCTATGGTGTCCTTCGCTTTGATCAGCGCCACTCGACACGTGGACCGTATAGGAGAGTATGATTGGGGTTTATATACCTTTGGCTACTTCCTTAGGGGAATGCGCATGCGATCGCAGAGCTTGACCGAGGCATGGTTAGGATTCTACCCATTTCTGCTGGTGAGTGTCTCTCTTGTCTTTTCCCATGTATAGGTTAAGAGTGTTGACTGATAGCAGATGTTGCCTTTGTGTTGGTAGTTTTGGGCCTATGAGAGGCTTCCCTATTTGCATCCTGTGAGCGTGCTAGGTTTAGACACCTATCTACGAGGACAGAGATGGCATCATTCCATACTGGCGTAGGTCCCTGTTGATGAGGGTTTCACTCATTATAGCCTACAGCTGGAGTTGTTGACAGCGGATGTCATCGCATGGGTTCCCTACTCTAGAGAGCATTTGGGAGTTGGATTTAAGGATTGGTACCCGACTGGAGGATGGGAGCTCTATTTAGTAGAGCATGCTATCAAGAGCACTACAGGAGAGATCCGTATGCTGATCTTGCCTCCTGCCAGGCGTTATTGGCCTGTTTTGCAGTCACCCATCATTAACATCCCATTGATGGGGATTGACAGTTTTACATTGTTAGAGGGCCCCTGGTCTCAAGATATGTTCCAGCATTGGTGGATCCCTCATACTATTGGAGCTCAGACCCGCGCCACACAGTTTATGGGAGATATGGTTCCAGGATCCGTGATGATGATGGATTGGCTAGCCTGTGTCAGAGATCTGACTCATGCGACATAGATTGATAGATTGACCTGGCAGCTGGACCGGACACTTCTTTTCATTCGGCATTTGGGTAGAGATCCTTCAAAGGTAGATACTCAGGTGACCCATATGGCTTTGTCGATGCAAATCCTCCATTGTATCGGCTTGACATCCCTGTAGATAGAGATCCAGTGACTCAGGAGGAGTTACATCAGGTGGACAGGATCGATGACGTAGACATCAACAGCATTGACTTTTTCTGATGTATTTCTCATTATCTCTTTTGAAAGGCCTCTGTTAGCTGCTGGGTAGTTTCACCCCATTTTCGCTATATCTTTTGATAGGCCTCTGTTAGATGTTCGGTCACTTCGCCCCATTTCCCTGTATTTTAGTTGTACAGAGATGTATTAGATGATGATATACTTAAGAATGTATGCACAGTTTTCCATTCCCTATATTATATTGCCATCTATTGTATCATGCATGTTATTATGTTATGCATATGTATGTATGTCCAGAGATATTCAAAGATTGACCTGGATGGTCTTATGATACGACCCCGCATGATGTCTTCTTGACAGCTTATTTGTATTGATCATACCCCACCATTTTTGTGGTATCCGTATGCGCTCATGGTATGATAGTATATCACCATCGATACGTGGTGATCGTAGATGATTTGGTTGCAAGATACTATGACCCCTGTTGATGTTTCGAGTTCCCACAGGATTTGTAGAGGGTATGCTAGAGCACCTTTGGGTATTGGAGAGGCAGGTTTTCTGATTTGGGACCCAGGAGTTGACTCCTACTTTGGAGGAGTATGCACGGTTGACCTTGCGTGCATATGGCTATCGAAGACATGAGCAGACAGTTCATGACCCTCACCGGTTTGAGATGTAGAGTGGTACAGGATGAGATTACATCCGGTCATGTGATATCCCTGCGTTTTTTGTTTGACAGATTTGGCTGTGAGGATAGTTATGCACGATATTCTGGGGATTTCACCACACCGGAGGACCATTGGCGTTCAGCCAGGGTGGATGTACTACTTTTGTGCGTATTGTCATACGTCTTTATGTCGCGGTACATGGATGAGTTTGATATCGACGTCATTATGGCAGTGAGAGCTCTCAGGGAGGGTCATACCATTATACCGATGATCATTGCAGAGACTCTAAGGTCAGCTACGTACTGCTGCACTTATCCGGCAGGAGTGTTCACAGGTAGCTCGGTCATGTTGTATGTGTGATTTATGTCACACTTGATACCGATTGGCACACTTAGACGGTATGGGTTTTGTTTCACCCATGATATAGCCATGTCGCACTCCTTTCAGGTTGCGAAGAGTACAAATGCTGCATCATGGTCAGCTTTCCTAGCAGGGATTAGAGATCCGTTTGCTATATTGTCGTGTTTAGGGCTTAGCTCACCCTACAGCTTCATTACTCATGCTTTGGGCATGGATTATCTCCCTCTGGATGGATTAAGGGGCATAATTACTTACCATCCACTGGCCGTGATGTGTCAGTTTGAGCAGTTTTAGGATTTTCACCCTTATGAGGGGGCAGTGAGTCAGCGCTTCGCTTCACACTGTTTATCAGCAGAGGACAGATCCAGGTTGTATGCCTGTTGTGATCAGTGAGAGCTGGATGGATTTTTTGTTAGTTATCCGGGTTGTTCTGCAGAGTATTCTACATGTATGGAGACAGAGACTGCATTGGCTGCGGTAGTATCCACAGTGCAGGAGACTAATGCTGACGATGAGGAGCCTATAGAGGAGGCTGATATTCCCATTGATGACTTAACTGCTGGGTTGCCAGCATATTTGATGGATTCTCCAACCCCGAGTGCCACTGTTACCCAGTATTCGGCACATCATTTGGAGCAAAGCTTACATCTGATGACCTATGATAGAGATTAGGCTAGGGCCGCGGTGTTGAAAGCTCTTGATGAGAGAGACAACGCTCTGTTAGAGAGGGATGAGACTAAATCAGCCAGGGATGCATTGATTGCAGAGCGGGATGCCGCATTATCTGCTAGGGATGTGGCCATTACAGACAGTACTTCAGTGAGATCCCAGATGACTATCAATGTCATTGACATGAGTGCTTACATTGATGAGCATTATGCCACCATGTAGTTAGCCTCTGATCTGCTAACTCATGTAGATACCCTTGGGCAGGAGCTTGCAGCGCTACCTCCGTCTTTAGAGAGGGATGCCATGTTAGATCTGATAGTCCGCATACACACAGATCTGTAGATAGCTTTGTATTTTCTTGAACAGACTAACTTAGCCATTTTGTGATGTACATCACAGATGTATATATCAAATAGTATTATGTATGGCAGGGAAATATATATTGATTCACTTCCCTTTTAGTTATGCCTTGATACTTGCTTGATATTTGCCTGTTTCTTCAGGGCCTTATGATCTTGATGCATTCTGAACTTATCCTTGATAGATGGACATTGAGACGTCGCAAGATCTCTTAGAATGTATCATTGATTTCTGTATATCCCTACCATCTTTGGTGTCTTGGGACTAGTATTTGTATAGAAAAGTGGAGAGGAGGGTGGTTTTTCCTCTCTGAGATTAACCGCACCATAGATGGTCGCCAATACTTCTATTTGTGAGAAGCCTAGTTAATTCCATCTCTTATGGGTTGATATTCCTCTTTGAGGCACGACCGCAGCTTATATGGTCACCGAATCTTCTATTTGTTAGAAGAGGTTGGGTAATTCCATCCCTTTGATCTGAAACCGATGAAATGTGGTGAATTGAAGGTTTATCCCAGTACCGTGTGACAAGAAGTTTTATTCTGGTAGGGGTTAGACTGAACCATAAATGGCTGCCTACGTACTCCTATTGAAGAGGAGATCAAATCTATTCGAACCTGGTGTAAGAGGTTCAATGCTGAATGTGAAAGGCAGATAGGTGTAGAAATATTTTTGTTATTTTTGTGAAGAAAGGGTAGAAATGTTTTTGTTGTTTTGGTTGTTTATTGCGACCGGGCCATATAGAATATGGTTGCCTACATACCCCGGGTATCAGGGAGATCAAATCGACGTAGTTCGCCCCTCAAGACGAATTGTAGCCAAAGAGAAATGTGAATCCCATGTGCAGGCTATACTGCGGGGAGAAGAAAGTTTGATCCCATAATGAGGACAAACTGTAGGTGTGGAAAAAGTTTGATCCCGTCTTCAGGACAAACTGCAAGCGTAGAAAAGTTTAATCCCATCTTCAGGATAAACTGCAAGTGTGAGAAAGTTTTAATCCCGTATTCAGGATAAACTGCAAGTGTGAAAGGTTCAATCCCATCTTTAGGATAACCGAAATTGTATTGAAGGTTTGAAATAAAGTGAAACCAGGCTGCTGGTTTGAAGTGTATGATTCCCTGAGGGGCAGAAAAGTATATAGAAATGAAAGGGTTCAAAACAAGAATGACTGGTGATTTGATGATCAAAACCAGGATGTTTGTTTGATGGTAACCTCAGATATAGTACCGTTTCACGGTGTCCGAGTTGATAAGTTGTGGAAATTCATTGCCATCCATTTCCTTCAATCTGAGAGCAACTCCTGTCAATACCTCCTTGACAACAAATGAGCCTTCCCAGTTAGGAGCGAATTTTCCCTTAGATTGATCTTGGTTGTCAATGATCTTCTTTAAATCCAAGTCATGTTGTTTGAACTGCTGCAGTCGAACTTTTTTGTTATATGATCTTGTAATCCGTTGCTGATATAGCTGACCATGGAAGATAGTCGTGGTTTGCCTTTCGTCTATTAGAGACAATTGGTGATACCTGTCTTGTACCCATTGGTCTTCATCCAACTGAGCATCCATCAACACTCGGAGGGATTCCATTTCCACCTCTATTGGGAGCACTGCTTCCATCCCATAGGCTAATGAGTAGGGGGTTGCCCCAGTGGAAGTACGCATAAAAGTTCTGTAGGCTAATAAAGTCAGAGGAAAGAGGTCAGGCCATCCTTTGTGATTGGCGGACATTTTTTGCATGATCTTTTTGATGTTTTTATTAGCCGCTTCAACAGCACCATTCATCTTTAGACGGTAGATGACGAAGTTAAGGTGTTTGATGTGGAATTTTCTGCATAACTCCTCCATCATTTTGTTGTTGAGGTTCTTAGCATTGTCTGACACAATGACCTCTGGTTTTCCATATCGACAGACAACATTATTTCTGATGAAAGCAATGATGACTTCTTTAGTAACCCTAGGGAAGGATGCCGCTTCTACCCCTTTGGTAAAGTAGTCGATCATGGTGAATATGAATCGATGACCATTACTGGATTTGGGCTCGATGGGCCCGATCACATCCATTCCCCACATTGAGAAGGGCCATGGCAAACTCATATTGTGGAGTTTCCTTGGAGGGGCGTGGATGGAATTTTAATGAATCTGGCATTGATAGCACCTCTTGACGTGATCATCAAAGTCAACTTTGAGTGTAACCCAATAATTCCATGTTCTAAGGATCTTCTTGACAAGTAGGGGTCCGCTCATGTGAGGGCCACAGATTCCACCATGGATCTTATCCATGAGTCTCTGAGCTTGGTCTTTATCCAGACATCTGAGGAGACCTAATCTTGCATCTCTTTTGTAGAGTGCATCTCCGCTCAGGTAGAAGTTCATAGCAAGTCGATGAATCCGCCTCTTCTCAGTTAGGCTCGCCTCAGCGGGTGTAGATCCATCTCGCAGATACTCCTTAATGTGCTGATACCAAGGGTTGTGGATGGGAGGTAGTTCATTCTATACTTCTCCAACATAATTCTCATAGACTGGGGCTTTTTGCAGAGCAAACGTGATGCTTGGCATGTTTTCCTTGTCAGGTATGTGAACCAAGGAGGCCAACGTTGCTA
The DNA here is from genome assembly GCA_020205615.1 of Panax quinquefolius. NCBI lineage: Eukaryota > Viridiplantae > Streptophyta > Magnoliopsida > Apiales > Araliaceae > Panax > Panax quinquefolius. Next base: position 58,512,203 of record CM035158.1, read on the forward strand.
ATGCATCCGCAAAATCATTCCTATTGCGAGGAATGTGTAGAAAGTAGATTTCTTCAAACTCAGAGCCATCTGTAGAACTTGTCGATGGTAAGGCAGTAAATGTAATTCTTTGGTTTGATAGATTCCTGTGGATTGTCTGATTACCAATTCGGAATCCCCAAGACAGTTAACCGCCTTACGCCCATTGAACGAGCAAGTTTTAGTCCCATGATACATCCTTCATACTCAGCTGTGTTGTTGGTGCTGACAAACTACAATTTGACGGTGACTAGATACTGCTCCCCCATACCGCATACTAGAATTGCTCCAGCTCCAGAACCTTCTGCATTAACAGCTCCATCAAAGTACATTTTCCACGTACGGAATGTATCGTACTGATGTTGTTGCTGAACTGTCGTCACCCCTTCATCGGGGAAATATGTTTCCAAGGGTTTGTAATCCCCTCCAGGTGCGGCGGCCAGTTGATCCACAATTCCTTGGTCTTTGACAGACTTTTGCATCACGTAGACGATGTCAAATTATTGTAGGATCAACTACCATCTGGACAGTCGACAATTTAGTATGGGCTTACTGAACACATACTTGAGAGGATCCACACGGGATATAAGATGGGTTGTGTGACCATGGAGGTAATGCTATAACCTCATGGAAGCCCATGCTAAAGCACAACAAGTCTTCTCAATCAGAGGGTACTTGTGTTCACTGATGCTGAATCTTTTGCTGAGGTAATAGATAGCTCGTACTTGGCCTCTATCATCTTTTTGCCCCAGCATACAGCCCATGGCATTGTCATTTATGGACAGGTACATGAATAGGGGAACATCATCCCTGGGTGGTACCAAAATAGGAGCATTAATCAGCTGCTCTTTGATTGTGAGGAAGTCTTTTTGACACTCATCATTCTATTTCATGGAGGAGTTCTTCCTTAACAGCTTGAAGATTGGCTCACAAGTTGTTGTGAATTGAGAAATGAACCTAATAATGACGTTGATTCTTCCCAAAAATCCACGTATTTTCTTCTTTGTCTGAGGAATGGGCATTTCCTTGATGGCCTGGATTTTGGTAGGATCCAGTTCAATCCCTTTGTGGTTGACTAGGAAACCTATCAACTTGCCTGACTTAACACCAAAGGCGAACATGGCTGGATTTAACTTCAAGTTGTACTTACGCAATCTGTTGAAAAGCTTCTTGAGATGGTTTAAGTGGTCCTCCTCCCTTCGGGATTTGACAAGATGTCATCCACGTAGATCTCTATCTCCTTGTGCATTAAATCGTGGAAAAGAGCCATCATAGCTCGCTGATAAGTTGCCCCGGCATTGATGAGGCCGAATGATAACCGTCTGTAGAAAAAGGTTCCCCAAGGTGTGATGAAAGCAGTTTTCTCATGGTCCTCCTCAACGACCCTAATTTGATGGTACCTCGCAAAGCAATCAGCAAATGAGTACATGCTGTATTGAGCAGTATGGTCAATAAGAATGTGGGTAAATGGCATGGGAAAGCTATCTTTAAGGCAAGCTTTGTTCAAATCCCAGTAATCCACGTAGACTCGCACCTTTCCTCCTGGTTTAGGCACGGGAACAATGTTAAATATCCACTCTGAATATGTAGACACCATAATAATTCCAGCTTGAAATTGTTTCACAATTTCTTCTTTAACCTTTAAACTCCACTCAGGTTTCAATCGCCTGAGTTTTTGCGTAACTGGCTTGAATCCTTCTTTAATAGGAAGGCGATGAAGAACAATGTTAGTGGAAAAACCCACCATGTTTTCATGAGACCATGCAAACACATCTTGGAATTGGGTTAATAGTGCAACCATGTCATTCCGTTGATTTGTGGTATGGTTTGAACCTTTTTGGATTAGATTCTAAGGTTCCAAGATTGAAAGAAGTGGTTTGATCAAGATTGGGTTTGGGTTTGTCTGCGACCCATTCCTTAATCTCCTGAGGTGTCTCAATGTCCTATTGGATGTCCATCAAGTCTGAGTCCAACTTTGCATCAAAGTTACAGCCCTTATGGAGAGAAGGCGCCTCATCAGCAAGTACAGGCACATCTAAATTCAGAGTCCTTAAACAGAATATGCTTTCACTTAATATATGCAACTGTTCGATCATACAAAAGTGTTAGCATGTACTTGAAAAAATAACTACTAGTATTGTAAAGAAAAGCAAACAATTAAAGTTATCTACAGGGCAAAGGGATTTTTCTGCCCATTTTACCCCCGTCGACCAATGCATGGAGTGCTGCACCAATTATCGAGGGCAAAGTCTTGATGGACTGCAGTGATGGAAGGATCGTCATTGTCCTCCTTCTCCCGAATGATAACCATGACATCTGGGCAATCATCATATGGGGTGTATCTGTTTGTATGTTCATCATTAACAATGACATGTATGCCTGCCATCATCAAGGCAATGTCATGTTTACGTTTCCATTCCTTTTCTTCCACTTCGGGATCAGGAATCAGCACCTCTTTTGCTTTGATTGACATTGGTTTAGGAAACAACATAGGCTGTCACCTTTACTGGAGACTGTATCAACTCATGTGGTAAAGGCATAGAAAATCGCCGTGCGGCAGAAGCTTGAGGAACCTGCTTGTGCTTATGAGGATTCCTGTGACTGGAACTGGCAGAATAGCCTAGTCCGACAGTTCCAATTTGACTAGACACTTGAATAGGGTGCTTAATACCCTACTTAGTTTTACCAAGCCCTTGTCCAGGTTGATGACCCAATAACCTCATTTCTTGAGTGACTGATATAACCTCGGCAGAAATCTTGGGTATGGGAATTGGTGCTCCAATAGAATGGTATTGCATGGTACTCACTTCCAACGTATGAAAACTGGCCGGCTCAACTTCTGAATTGAAGCTGATGATTGGTAGAGTTCTTTGCTCAGGATATTTCGGCTCAGCGTTGACAATGACTAGACTGTTATTGATAATGTATTTGAGTTGTTGATGTAGCGTAGAGGGAAAGGCTCCAGCCATGTGTATCCATGGTCTCCCCAATAGCAGGTTGTATCCTGAATCTATCTTGAGGACGTGGAAGGATACATTGAATGTATTTGGACCAATCTCAATTGGCAACTCAATCTTTCCAACGAAATTTTGTCAGGATCCATCAAAAGCTCTGATAACCATATGGCTGCTTTGGATCCTCTTGAGATTGACACATCTTTACCAAGGTGGTATAAGGACAGATATTTAGAGATGAGCCTCCATCTATCAAAACTCCAACTAGCATATACCCGGAAGATAAAACTGCAATGTGTAATGCTTTGCAATGACCAGTCCCTTCGGGTGGTATATCGTCATCAGTGAAGGATATCACATTGTTGTTGAAAATGTGATCAACCAGATGTTGAAATTTTTCCACATCCACTGATTTTGGTAAATAGGCTTCTTCCAAAACCTTCAATAACATCTTCTGATGATCCTCGGAATAGAAAACCAAGTCCAGTATAGATATCTGGTGTGGAGCTTCTCGCAAGCTTAAAACCACCTTGGCTTCATTGTGACCCATAGTGCGGAGGAATTTTTCAATCTTCTCCATGGGAACCTTACTCTTTGCTTTGCAAGTAGGTTTCATAACCTGTTGAGGAAGATGCAGTGGATTTTCCCACGACACTGTAGCAGAGATATGAGACGTGGATCCTTTAGCTTCTCCATAATTCCATGGAACTTTATGTAAGCTGACAACAAGATGTTGTGGTCTGAAAGGTAAAGAAATTGGCTCTGGTGCGGCCACTTCCAAAGGATTGTCAGCTCCTTTGAGTTGAATTGGTTGTATGGGAAATACTTTGACAGTCTCATCATCCACTTCGGATATATCTGCTACTGATCCCTTCCATTTGGTAGGACATGCATTCCCACCCTTGAGTTGCACAGTGTAATCATATGCTATTTGCAGGACACCACTATCAATAAGATTCTGAATGAGATGGTGGAGTGCCCAACATTCTTCTGTGTTGTGACCGCAAGAATGTGAGTGATATTAACACACTTCATCAGAATTGAACCATCTTGAGCGGGGATTGATTGGAGGCAGAAGGAAGGTAATTCTTCCTTCATTGATCAACATTTGCAATATCTCCTACATAGATTGGCCAAGATAGGTAAATTCCCTTTGATTGGCAAAATCCCGACGGGATTTAGCATTAGATCTTTTTGCAACCTTATCCTCTATAGCTTTGCTTTCTGAAGGTGGTGATGGAGCATTCATGACAAAAGGAAGGAGATAGGCATGCTCCTGCCTAATTAATTGGCGTGTGACTTGATGCTAGTGGGTCAACAGTTCTGCCAATTGCTCAATTTGTTTGCAAAGAGCTTTCATCTTTCGTTCCATAGTGAACTGGAACTTTTTATAATCCCATCTGTCAACACCGTCTTTGAGGGTTTGGGATAATTCACCATTAGAATTGGAACTCTGTCCAGTGCTCCAACTGATCGTGTTGACCTCTTCTTCTTTATGTTGAGGAAGAGAGTTGTCTTGCACATTAGGTTGATCTGGTTTTGTGACCACGATCTCACCGTTGTCTATTAAATCTTGGATCTTGTGTTTCAAGGCCCAACAATCTTGAGTATCATGTCCAGGTGCTCCGGCATGATAAACACATTTTCGAGTAGCATTAAAACCCCTCCTATTAGGGTTGGCTAGCGGAAGAAGATGTGTAATTTTCTTCTGAGTAGTCAGAAGAGTAAGAATATTCTTGAGCGAGTCCCCTAAGGGTGTGAACGTTCGAGGACGCTTTACTTCTCCACCTTTAGGCAAAGGAGGGTTTGAAGATTGTGCTTAAAGAGGGGAGTAGTTTCTCCTCTGTATAGACACACTTTGATTGCCTTTTTGACCTTGTAGTATCAAGGAAACATCCTCCTCTTTCTTTTTATGGACCCTCCGGGGGTTATTTCCATAAGATTCGGACTGGATGTGCTCAGCAACAGCTTTAAGAGTGGCTAGGTCTTGAATTTTACCAGACTTCAATCCCATTTCAGCCATCTCTCCATGTTTGAGCATTTCAGAGAATGGTTTGCCAATACCAGCTAAGACTCTTTCATAGAAAGGAGCTTCGTGTACATCTATGAACGTCATGACCATTTCTGATTCCGTCATGGAAGGAATAACTTGAGCAGCAAGGCGCCTCCACCTTTGAGCATACTCTCTGAAAGACTCATTAGACTATTTCTTGACCTTGGTAATTTGGTACCTGTCAGGAGCCATCTGAGATTGAAAACTGTATTGAGTGAGGAAGGCGTGAGCCAGCACTTCCCAGCTATGGATCTTTGAGTTGTCTAATCTGGTATACCACGAACGGGTTTCTCCAGTCAGACTCTTCTAAAACAGATGCATTATGAGCTTCTCATTTTCTGCGTAAGACTCAAGTTCTCCAATGAACACTTTCAAATGTGTATAAGGATCCCCTAATCCGTCATACTTTTCAAAATCAGGGGTTTTGAATTTCTCTGGATAATGAACACCAGGGAAGATGCAAAGGTTAGAATATGAAACACTTCCATGTGTTCCAATCCCTTTGAGAACACGGATAGTTTCCTCCATTTAGAGTACTTTCTTCCTGCTATCACCGGTGTCTGGATCTTATTTGAGATGGGTGTTTTCAGGGTCTTTGTTGGTCGTATCCAACGGAGGTTCTAGATTTGTTTTATCTAGACCTTATGTTCCTCCTTGTGTAGAGGATCTGTATGTGGAGGCATCTTTGTACCCTGAGTGGACTGATGCAATTCTTTAAGCAAGACAACCAAATTTGTGATTTGCTGACTTAATCAGTCAAATTCCTCATGAGAAATAGGATTAGACTGGTCAAACGATGACATGATTGGCTGTAGGCTCGTGGCCTTTTTAGATTTTTAGCAGGTAAACGACCCAATGATTTCCCTACAATAGACTTATGTAGTTTAGTATTAGCGTAATGTAAATGTTATCATAACAAGTCCTTTTTAGGAATATTGTCCTGCAAAACCGGGTGTTAATTGATAACATGCATGCACAGATAATCTTCATATTTTCCATTACATAAAGATGAGCATGGAATAAAATTACAAGTAAATGCTTTTACAAGTAATTGAAAATGGAAAGCATGAAGAGACTTTCCTTCGCATTTGGTTTATCAGAGGTTGACCTATCTTAGGGTTTCTCTCGCGGCTTTTTGGCATGAAGGTTCCCAGATCATTGCAATCTACTTGACGGAAAGTTAATTCGGTCTTTCAACTGGAGCGAATCTAGGTGGTGCCTTTCCTGAGCCCCGTTGGAATTATTCTTCCTACGAGTCCGAAGAATCAAACAAGCGGGATAGCCTCCTCGATGGAGGAACCACACAACATACATTCACATACAACTTGTTTCACCGTTTATGAAAATGATGACATGTGCGAAGCACTAATATCACAGATAGATATAGTATAGTGCAGTAAGTAAAAATGCATTCATACACATTCATCATAAATGTAAATGCAACATACACACATAAACATATAACAGTTTTGAAAAGCTTGTAATAGCTGCTTAAGCCCTCTTACTGGAGTCCCCAGCGGAGTCGCCACCTGTCGACGTCGGGATTCTTAGTGTCCCTTTTCGTTACTTGTTCTTTGGTGTTCTCATGTTAATGTGAGATTTGTTTGAAAAAACAAGTGAAAAAGGTCCGACATGTATAATGTCGACGATTTGACTTTAAGAGTCGCCAGTTGGTGTATTTAACTGGTTGACCAACGCAACCAAAAAAGGTTCACACATTGACCCAGTGATGTGATGCTGCTAAACGGGTCTGTGAAACCGAGATTCATTTGGGTCCGGTGGCTTGATTATGCGGAGGGAAGGTGTTAGGCACCCCCCGACATCCGTGTTGCCATGGTGACCGCTACTTTTCAAAGAAACTGTTATATGAATTTGTGTGTGTGTGTGTGTGTGTGGATCTATGTGCAATTATTTGAAAGTAGTGCTACACCTTGTTCGAACCTATATACATAGGGTTTGAATTTATGAAAAAATCAGTTTTAAACAGGATATAGCAATGAAGTTTTATAAAAAGAGGTTTTTTCAAACCCCGTGCTCAATAGTAATTGAGGCCTTTGATACTTCCATTTTATTATTAAATGTTCGGCTTGTTTGCTTTTACTTTCGAGATGCGAAGCATCTTCGAGAAAATAATATATAGCAGTGCCGAACTCCTTATGGGCATGACAACCATCCCAGGAAATTCAGACATTGTAAAATAATGTACAAGCTGCTCACAGCTGAAAAAGGTCCATCATGGGAACCGAATCTAGATTTAGTAAACTAAATCTGTGATCACATGATTCCTAGGCTCACATAATACTGTAGTTTGTATGGAAAGTAGTAAGCAGTTATATATATAAAAGTTGTAAATATATATATATATACAGACTTGATCAACCACCACGAAGCAACTCCATGAGGGATCAGAAATGTAAATATATAAAAGCGTTAAATATATATATATATATATGGACATGATCAACCACCACGAAGTAAATTCCAGGTGGGACAAAATGTAAATAAAGCTGTAAAAGCGATCAACTTCCACGAAGTAAAATCCAGGCAGGACGAAATGTAAATAAAGCTGTAAAAGGCCACGAAGTAAACTCCAGGCCTGACATAAATGTAAATATATATATATATATATGTACATATATATATGTATAAAAGCAGTAAACACACAGGATGTAAATCCAGGCTCATCAGATATGTACGACAACAATTATATATATACATATATATAAGCAGGTAAATGCTCCAGATATGAAATCAAGGCTCATCAGATATGTCTGACAACAATTATATATATATATAAGCAAATAACGCGCTCGCACATAAGTTCAGGCTCAATCGAGGCATAACTTCGATAATGTTAGTCCATATATAAAATATATCCATATATATAAGTATATATATACTGATGAAATGAAAACCACTTGAATAGAAGTTAGGAAACGCATATATAACACAACTCTCAATGTGTATAATAGTGTGTGCTAATATGGAAAGAAGGCTTTATAGAATGTGAGAAGGCTTACAGTGGGCTACCAAAGTAGACATCTATGACTCTATGTGGATAAACACTCAGCTCCCGCCGGATAAAAGTGTAGCTATATGTGAGCTAACAGGTGTTTAAATTGAGGAAACACTCAATATGGGTGTGTACAGAGTAAATTGGACAGGGCTTCCTCGCCTTTTCTCTCTCCTTCCTCCTCTCAAATGGCTGACCTCAAGGTCTATATTTATAGACTGATAGCCGCAGGTACACCTGTGTCAGCCGTGGTTATACTTGCGGCTGGTCGTGGTGCATCCGGGCCTTGCGAGAACTATCATCTCGAAGTACGTGCACTCGTGCACTGTAATGTCCGGTCGAACTTGCAGAACTTCAATCTGAGCATCCGAATGAGGTATATGTGACCTTCTTTGGACCGCTTGTGTCGAGAGTTATGCAATGACATGGATTAGAGTTATACGAAGTCAGGAAGAGGGGTCCATGCCTATGGTATTCAAGCTTCAAACTCTATCCAAGGTACTGTCATGCGTAATAGTCACTCAGGATTGTAACTACTCGATTCTTGTGGGACATCATTGGATGTATGTATGTATGTATGTAATATTCAGACAACGCGCAGGTGTTGAAGGGGCAAGATGACGTTTGACTCTTTGCCGGGGTTATCGCCGGTTTGAGTTAAAAGCAGACGTTGCTCAAGGTTACATCTGAGATTGGACTACTTGTTGGTATGCTACGATATCATCTTGTGAGAGAAAATGTTGAGGCGGTAATACTACGTTTGACTCCTCACCGGGGTTATCGCCGGTTTAAGCTGAAAGCAGACGTTGCTCAGGGTTACATCTGAGATTGGACTGCTTGTTTGACTGCTTCACGGTCATCCATGGTTGTGCCTGTCTTCCCGGTGTTACCTCCTGATCTGAGGTATGAGTGCCTCGGCAGGAGGTATAAGCTTGAAGATGATAACATGTATTTAAAATAAGCATTTCCAAAGTTATCGCTGGAACTACAACAACACTCCTTGGGGTTATCGCCAAGGACGAAACTCAGGGTTATCTCCGAGGTTGGAAAATGATCCTTCCGGTGTGTGTTCTAGGGTTGGAAATGATGTTCCCGGTGTGTGTCCCGGGTTTGGAGGTTGAACTTCCGGTAGTATCCGGAATGGATGTAAGCTATCTTCCAGGGTTATCTCTGAAAGACGAATCTGCCCTCCTGTAATGTCAGTAACAGGCGTGCAAAAAATTTCGAGTGTCTACATTATTCATACTGCTTCCCAATTATTAAGAAATTGTGAAGGATTCATGCTATTCTTAAGTTAATATGGTAAGGATGATATTCCTTAGAAAGATGTAAGTCGTAGAATGCGACATTGAATGATGAATATATTGAATAAGTGAGAAAAGAAATTTTCAAATGAGAAGGAGATGAGTTAAAAAAATAACGTAAAACTTTTAATAGAAAAGTTTAATTGTAGAAAGATCTTTGTGGAAAGAAAGTGGTTATAGAACCCAATGAATGAATAAAGTATTAACGTAAAATCTATTTTGATAGATTGATTGAATGAAGATTAATAAATAAAATTTTGAGGACGAAATTCTTAGAAGAATGGGTGAATGTAATATCTCGAGTGTTTATGATAACGAACCTTAGAGAAGGAAATGAACGGGTTAAAGAATATATAATACTCAAATTATAATTTAGTTCAAGTGAAAGTTATGAAATAAAACCTAGAATTTGTTGAGGTAATGAATGTAATAGGAAATATAAAACCTATATTAAGGTAATGTGTTGAAGATATTCAACGATAAATTTTGAAAAGAGATTTGGTGAAAACCAAGTAAGGGAAGTTTCGTTGATTCCGAGGACGGAATCCTTATAAGGGGGGAAGGATGTGATAACTCGAATTTTTATAAGTTATTAAAATATGAATTTAATAATTAAAATTCTTATTATGAGATGTTTTGAGTTTGAGTATATATATATACATGCTAGATATTTTTAAATATATGATCTGGTGTGAAGAGAAATATATATTCATATATTAGGAAAGTGAGGTTCAATAGTTAAGTTAGCTATTGAAGAAATTAAATGAATTTGGTAATTAATTTTAAATATTTATTCAATTAAATAAATATTTTAAATAATTTATTTATTGAGAAAATAAATAATTTATAAAATTGTGGTATAATAATTTAGTTACGTGTGTATGATAATTAAATTAAAACAAAGGTAAATTTTATTTTTTGAAGATTTAATTTTATTAATTAGATTAAATGAGTTGTTTAATGTTAAAGAAAATAAGTAAATTAAATAAAGCGATGTTTAAATCTAATTCATTAATTAAATTAGATATATGATTATTTATTAATCATCAGAAGAAATATAATAAAAATTATAATTATTATAATTATTATTGTAAGTTATGTAAATTTGTTACATGTGTGACAAATAAAAACTATATAATATAATATTATTAAAATAATCTAGTATGGGGGAAATTGTGTGTAACCAAATGCAGCCTTATGGCTTTTAGTTTATTGTAACTGACACCTTTTTATTTTCTTCACCTGACATACGTGGGTTATATCACGTATTCTCCTAATAAGCTAAGAACAAAGAAAGGGAGAAACACAGAGAACTTTTAGAGGGAATCAAAGGAAGAATTTCTAAACTTTGTTAACATCATCTTGCTAGTAGGAGATTCAAGGTATAATCCATTCTTAAATTTTAAAGTTTTAGTTTTATAATCTTATTCTCGATAATTAATTTTTTTGTTGGGTTAGGGTTTGAGGTGTTGATTATGTACATGTGTAATCTGTTAATTATTATATAGAAGTTGTATTGAGTAATCAAATTCATGGAAAAGTGGTTTGTAGAAGAAAATTAAGATAGCAATATTTTGTATATGAGAATGGCTTCGTAAGTCCAAAATTTGATGTTCAATCTTTGCTATAATCTGTTAATTGGTTATATATTGTGTTAGTATATTAAGAAATGAAAACAACGAAAGTTAAATGAATCGAAATGGCTGAGAAACAAATTCATAGTGAACGAATTTGCTAAATTGTCAAAACATGAACAATTAGAATGAACATGAGTTTTAAATTCATATTTGGGTTAATTAATATTTATGTTAGTTGATGGGTATTTGGTATGTTGTAGTTTTATGAGTTACAAACCCATAGAATGGAAAATGGACTAATTTGGATGAGTATAACTCATGTTATGAAAATCGGAAGGGGTAGGGGTCTGTAAAATCGTGAAGAATAGAGCCTGAGGGGTTCTCTCGCCTCCAGTAGCGCAGATTGCACTGCCCCTAAGGCCAATTAGGCGCAAGCTACGTGCAGGCATCGAAGCTGGTGGACCGCTGCTCGACCTACTTTAGTAAATTTAGCATAACGTTTTCATATAAAGTCCGATTGAGGTGATTCAAGATGATCTGGAATGAGGACTAATAGACCTACAACTTTTGTTCTTTAAGGATTTCAATTTGAGATCGTTAGGATGGGTCAAAATAATTATCTTTGTGACTGTTAGGTATTTGGAGGCGATCGGAGGGCGTTAAGCGAGTACATACGCAAGTATAGTGCTCCCAACGATGGAATATGTCATTCTAAGTGATGTAACATAAAAATGCATGATATTATACATGACATATAAGATTTCCTTGCTTATAATAGAAAGAATTGGCATGACTTAGTATGTGTTTTGAAAAGAAACTTAAAGATTTTGAAAACAAACCTTGTGGAAACTTATGTTCTATAAGTTCTGAACTTAGTGGTTTATAAACATGATTGAGTTCAAATATAAATGAGCATGATATGGTGTTTATAGTGTCTTTGTTCATGATTAAACTTGTTAGACCTTGTGATTAGAGAAATTTCAAGAAAAGCTTAGTATAATAAGCTAATGAACATGAATGCTATAGGATATGGTTTCTGAACTTGAAAAGATGTTAACATGACTTCGCTACTTATGGTAAGAGTTTCAAAGTTGATTTACATGCGCTATATTGCATCATTCATGTAAAAGGATTTCAAAGGCAACCTCGAGCATGTTTTTGAACTTAAGTTACATTACATATGAGTATTTAGATTCTAAAGGCTTGAGATGCCATGATTGTAAGACCCCAACTTATTATAAATAAAATTAAAATTTTCTTCTATTTATTATTTTGAAATAGTAAGGGTTGATTTGATTAATGTGGTTAGTTATGGGTAAAATGCGCGAATATTTTAAATAAGCAAGTGGTTATAAAATATTCATTGTTGTTGGGGAATATTCGTTTGGTCGTGGAATATTCCTACTGTCGGGGAATATTCGTACGATGGCGCATCCTTGTGTGGGCCCCATAACGAAAAGCGATTGGATGAAGAAAACGACAAATATAAGTTGTTTATAAATAACGTCATAGTTGTTACCAATTATCTTGTTGAAATACTCAAATTGGTTAAAACACGGTAGTACGTGATATTGCACCAATTATTGATTAAATGCACGTATGAAGAAGGCACTACTCAATAATTATTACTGAATTATTGTTCAAGATTTTATTTTATTGATTCAATAATTCTGCGCATTGATATTTTATATTCTTGTTGTTTCAATAATTGTCTTGCACATTATTTTCCATTATCGAAGCAATAATTCATATTATCGAATAATATTATTAGATAACATTATTGGCAATGTTTAGAAAGTTACATCTAAGGAAATGTTTGGTCATCTAATTGGCACGATGAGAGAGATCCTTATTGAAAGCCCCTCTTTCTTGGGAAGCGCACAGGGTTGTCGATATTGTGATTACGTAATATTATTTGTGAATAATTAATTATTGATTTATATGATGAGAAAAATATTGATTTTATGTGGATATAGATGGATAAAATTTTAATGTGACAATTGTTGAAAATTAATATTTTATCTTTTTTCGATAAAATAATTCATTTAAATATATTATTATATTTTAATAATATAATAATGGTGATATTTTTACAATGAATGTGGGATATATGAGTATATGAGGAGGAAGAGTATTTTTGTTGCAATAAATGTTAAAAACATGTTAAACATGTCCGGTGGACCCCATTTCTTGGTGAAATTTGATTATAACTTGTAAAATCGTAGTTTGTGGATTTGATTGATTTACATTTAATTTGGCTCAGTAGTGCAAAGATGAACAGGTGTTGAGATGAACATGACCAACTGATGAATATCTTTGGCCTGTAGTGCAAAGATGAATATTTGATTCAAGATGTAAATTGATTGATGTTACATGGATAAAATATTGATGATGGACTTTTAAATTCATAGATAAAAGTAGATTTCATTCTCTACGTAACTCTTCTATGAATTATTATTTCCCGTTGTGAATATTGATCGAAACTTGTTGTCTATTATATTCTCTCAGGATTTTTCCTGTTGAAGACTAACGATAATTTGTTTTATATTATCTTAGTCATAATGTTCTTTACTGGGCTAGTTGAGCTCACCCTTTTCTTTTTTGTTCCATTTTTCTTCTCAGGAGGCGAGAATGTAGCAAGTTCTAGTCGGGGTATGGAATGATGGTTCTAGAGAGTTGTTTAGTAGTCCTCACCATTTTTGTAAAATAATGTATCAATAATTATGATGAGGATTTATTTGGGTATGGATATTGTCTAGAAGACAATATTTGTATTTAAACTCAAAGTTTTTATGATGTATTAATAAAGTTGTAGTTGTTTCTGTACCATGTTATTGACGACTCAAAATGGGTGATGTATACCTATTTTGGGGGCGTCACAGTTGGTATCAGAGCTTAGGGATATGATCTCTGGCGGAGATCGGGGAATAGAACTAGGAGGGGAGAGACGAGTAAATCCTTCTCTAATGTGTCCTACCTAAGCTTATTTGTTGGTCGGTCATAATATAGGGATATTATGTGATATGTTAATTTGTTAAATTAACCCTTGTTTTATATGGTGATTTGAGAATGGGCGAGAATGTTAACGAGTGGAATAAATGAGACGAAGTGGAAAGCGTCTCAGACTCACAGCTAACGAGGAGAACGTGCAACAGGCTGGCAATGTTCCTCTTTTAAATAACACCACTGAGCAAACGACGAATGATGAGATGTTTAGAAGCTTTTTGCGGTTCATGCAAAACCAGACGAAGGAGATTCCTGTTCAAAATAAAGGAAGAAACAATGGCAACGCACAGCTGGTCACAGCCAAACACTTCAAAAAGTTGGGACCACCAGAATTCTGGGGAAAGCCAGATCCGATTAAGGCGGAGACGTGGGTCAAGCAAATTACCAAGATATTCGATGTCTTGGGATGCACGGAGGAACAAAAGGTTCCATTCGCCACTTTTATGTTCCGTAATGAGGCAAATTACTGGTGGGAATCTGTGAAGCGTACCCATCCAGCCGCGCTCAGCATGTCTTGGGAGACATTTCAAAAACTGTTCAATGACAAATACTTTCCTGAAAGTGTTCGTCATATGAAGGAGGTAGAGTTTATTAGATTGGAACAAAACAACATGACGATGTCCCGATCTGGCGAAGTTCATGAGTTATCCAGGTTTGCACCTCATTTGGTGGAGAATGAGGAACGTATGACGCGGATGTTTCTGAGAGGTTTGAAACCCGGCATACGTCAATATCTAATTTCTCATAAATTTTCTCTCTATTCAGATATTGTCAACAGGGCTCAATTATTAGATCGAGATAACGAGTATGGTCAACCGAGGGACCACAACTAAGATCATACCGGTGACAGCAGTCATCAGAACAATGATAACCAGAGGAGAAAAAAGAATACGGACAAGAGCGGCAACCAATCTGGTGGTAATCATGGCCATGAGAATAAAAGAAGTGAGTCGGGGGGAGATTTAAAAAAAAGGAGATTCAACAATGACAATGCGAAGACGTCAGCACCAGCAACAACTGGTTCCAAGGGAGGAGAACGACCACCGGTCATATGCTATAAGTGTAGGAAAGAAGGACATATCAGCCCAAACTGCCCACAACAGTTTAAGGTAAGTTATAATTGTAGAAAGGAAGGACATATTGCTCGAGATTGTACTGTAGAGAAACCAAGTCCAGCGGGGATGGTGACTCAAAAGGCTGTCCCAGAAAAGTCAAAGTCAACGGTTCCTGGAAGAGCGTTTGTCGTGATTGGTCAAAATGCGAGGAACCCAATTGAGGTGATCACGGGTTAGCTAATCATAAATTCTTGCGAAGTTTATACATTACAAGATACCGGTGCCACCCATTCATTTATCTCTTTTGCTTGTGCTCAACGTTTAAACTTGACTCCGTAGAAATTAGACTTTGACCTATCTGTGGAGACTCCGTTAGGAGAAACTTTCACCACATCCACTGTTTATAAATCTTGTTTGATCCAAGTTGGCACCATCACATTACCCGTTGACCTTATATCTTTAAAGATACTTGCTTTTGATGTGATTTTAGGGATTGATTGGTTAACTATTCATCATGCCAAAATTGATTATTTTCGTAAGGTTGTTAGTTTTTATATTCCTAAACAACTTGTTGTTCAAATTCAAATAACTAAACCATTAAAATCAATTACTGTTATATCAAGCCATAAAGCCATTCGTTTATTAAAAAATGGATGTCAAGCTTTCTTAGCCCATGTTATGGATTTGAATAAAGACACGTCAGATTTAAATAATATTCCTGTTGTTATTGACTTTACTGACGTATTTCCTGAAGAACTTCCCGGTCTACCCCCAGAACGCGAAGTTGAATTCTTTATTAATCTTGAACCTGGTACAAAGCCCATTTCTAAAACCCCATATCGAATGGCTCCTATTGAACTTCAGGAGTTAAAGGTCCAACTAGAGGAGTTGTTGGACATCGGTTTCATTCGTCTTAGTACATCTCCTTGGGGTGCTCCTGTTTTATTTATAAAGAAGAAAGACGGGAGTATGCAACTTTGTATTGACTATCGAGAATTGAACCATGTTACCATCAAGAATAGGTATCCGCTACCTCGTATTGATGACCTATTTGACCAGTTGCAAGGAGCACAATTCTTTTCAAAAATCGATCTTCGATTCGGATATCATCATTTGAAGATTAGAGGCGAGGATATTCAAAGAGCGCCTTTAGAAATCGGTATGGGCATTATGAATTCTTAGTCATGTCATTCGGATTGACTAATGCTCCTGCGGCTTTCATGGATATGATGAACCGAGTATTCAAGGAATATTTGGATCAATTCGTTTTTGTCTTTATTGATGACATCCTTATATATTCCAAAAGTCGTGAAGATTATGAGCACTATTTGAAGCTAGTACTCCAAAGGCTTCGTGAAAACAAGCTATATGCCAAGTTGAAGAAATGCGAGTTCTGGCTTGAGGAAGTAGCATTCCTTGGGCACATGGTGTCAAAACATAGAGTATCTGTTGACCCGGCGAAGATTGAAGCAATACAAAGTTGGGAGCAACCGAAGATGGTGACTGAAGTACGTAGCTTTCTGGGTTTAGCTGGCTATTATTGGAGATTTGTGGAAGGATTTTCTCGAATTGCTACTCCGTTAACTCAGCTGACTCGAAAAGATACAAAATTTGTATGGAGCGAGGAATGCGAGAAGAGTTTCCAAGAGCTCAAGAGGAGGCTCATTTAGACACCTGTTCTAACAATACCATTTGGTACGGATGGATTTGTTATCTACAGTGATGCTTCAAGCAAAGGGTTAGGATGTGTTCTCATGCAACGTGGGAAAGTTATAGCTTATGCCTCGTGACAACTTAAAGAATATGAGAGGAATTATCCTACTCATGATCTAGAGTTGGCAGCAGTCGTTTTCGTGCTAAAGATCTAGAGGCACTATCTATATGCGGAGAAAGTGGAGATATATTCAGACCATAAAAGCCTCAAATATTTCTTCACCCAAAAAGAACTCAACATGCGGCAACGACGTTGGCTTGAGCTGTTGAAAGACTACGACCATACCATTCAATACCATCCTGGAAAAGCGAAAGTGGTAGCCGACGCATTGAGTAGAAGATCATACGCAGGAACGAATGCGATGTTGTCAACACAAAGGCCCATTTTGTGTGATTTACAAAAGATGAAGATAGAATTCAAGACTCCGGTGACCCATGCAATGATGTTATGTATACGTATAGATCCAACTTTAATTGAAAAAGTTAAAGTTGCTCAAGCCACAGACCCGGAGCTGATGCGTATGTAGAAGAAAGTACAAGAAGGTGTTATTCCAGAGGCAAGAATCAATGAAGAAAGAATACTTCGAGTCCACTCCAGACTTTGTGTTCCTAACGATTCTGATTTGAATTACAAGATCATGATGGAGGCACACAATACACCATTTGCAATCCATCCTGGAAGTACCAAAATGTATCGTGATCTTCGATATACATTTTGGTGGAACAATATGAAGAGAGAGATTGCAAAGTTTATCTCGACGTGTTTAACTTGTCAACGTGTAAAGGCGGAGCATCAAGTGCCTAAGGGTCCATTGCAACCACTTGAGATTCTAAAATGGAAGTGGGAACATATTACCATAGATTTCGTTATAGGTCTTCCCACGGTTTCTCAAGGCATAAATTTTATTTGGGTTATTGTTGATAGATTAACCAAGTCTGCTCATTTCTTGCCGATACGGGAGACTTATTCCTTGAACGTCTTGCTAGTATGTATGTGAATGACATTGTGAGGTTGCATGGCATGCCAGTATCCATAGTTTCGGATCGTGACCCAAGATTCACTTCAAGATTTTGGGTTAGCTTGCAAAAAGCTATGGGCACAGATTTACGGTTTCATTTGACATACCATCCTCAAACGGACGGAAAATCAGAGAGGACTATTCAAACTCTTGAAGATCTATTAAGACTCTATGTCCTAGACTTCAAAGGGAGTTGGGATAAGTATTTACCATTGGTAGAATTCTCCTACATCAACAGTTATCAGACAAGTATAGGTGTGGCTCCATTTGAAGCATTATATGGACGAAAGTGTTGCTCTGCAATTTGTTGGGATGAGGTGGGTGAAGCAACATTGTTGGGAACCGAGTTGGTACGTATGACTACGGAAAAGATCCAAATGATTCGACAACGTATACAAATGGCACAGGATCGACAAAATAGTTATGCGGATCTTCATCAAAAGGACGTGGAATTTAGTATTGGGGATCATGTATTATTGCGTGTGGCTCCATGGAAGGGAGTTACAAGATTTGGGAAGAGAGGAAAGCTCAATCCATGATTTATTGGTCCATTTTAGATTCTTGACCGAGTAGGAAATGTAGCCTATAGACTCGCGTTACCTCCAAGTATGTCTCGTGTTCATAATGTTTTTCACATATCGATTGCTTCAGTAAATATGTGAAAGACCCAACCACGTTATTGAGTTAGAACCGGATGAGATAGCCGAAGAACTTAACGAACGAGGAGGTACTGTCAAGATCTTGGATAGGAAGGAGCATGTCCTACGCACAAAGGTCATACCACAAGTCAAAGTTTTGTGGAGGAACCATGCTATAGAGGAAATGACCTGGGAGTTAGAAACGGAAATGAAAGTGAGGTATCCTCATCTTTTCGAAATACCAGGTACGTACGTCAATTTCGAGGATGAAATTTCATAAGGAGGGGAGGTTGTAAGACCCCAACTTATTATAAATAAAATTAAATTTTTCCTTTATTTATTATTTTGAAATAATAAGGGTTGATTTGATTAATGTGGTTAGTTATGGGTAAAATGCGCGAATATTTTAAATAAGCAAGTGGTTATAAAATATTCATTGTTGTTCAGGGAATATTCGTTTGGTCGTGGAATATTCTTCTTTGTAGGGAATATTAAATGCGACGGTATAACCTTGTGTGGGCCCCATAACGGAAAGCGATTGGATGAAGAAAGCGACAAATATAAATTGTTTATAAAATAACGCATAGTTATTACTGATTATAATTGTTGTTGAAATACTAAATTGGTTAAAACACAGTAGTACACGGTATTGCACCAATTATTGATTCGTATGAAAGAAGGCACTACTCAATAATTGTTACAGTAATTACTGTTCAGTATTTTATTTTATATATTCAATAATTGCTTCATTGATATTTTATATTACTGTTGTTTCAATAATTGTCACTACATAGTATTTTCCATTATCGGAGCAATAATTCATATTATTTGAATAATATTATTGGATAACATTATTGACAATGTCTAAAAAGTTCTGTCTAAGGAGAGGTTTGGTCATCTAATTGCGAACCAGTAAGGAAAGATCCTTATTGGAAAGCCCCCTCTTTCCTGAGAACTGCCTAGTTGTCAGTATTGTGATTCTGTTATATTATTTGTGAATAATTAATTATTGATTTATATGATGAGGAAAATATTGATTTTATGTGGATATAGATGGAGAAAATTTTTAATGTGACAATTGTTGAAAATTAATATTTTATCTTTTTCTGATAAAATAATTTATTTAAATTTATTATTATATTTTAATAATATAATAATGGTGATATTTTTACAATGAATGTGGGATATATGAGTATGTGAGGAGGAAGAGTATTTTTGTTGCAATAAATGTTAAAAACATGTTAAACATGTAAATTGGACCCCATTTCTCGACTGAAATTTGATTATAGCTTGTAAAATCGCCCGTTTGTGGATTTCGGTCAATTTCTGTTTGGAATTTGGAAAAACTTTCTTCTGTATAGTTGTAGATAATAGAATTTCCTATGGGAAAGGCATGAGGTTTGAATTTTTCTGACAAAAGGGCTATTTATTATGAATTATTGAAGTTCCGAAGTTCCGAAATAATTGATTTTTAGAAGTTTTAATTATTTTTTTAAAGAAAAACGTTTTTTGCAATTAAGTTGGCCTCACATGTGATTTAAATGAGCTGAAATCATATTTCAAAGGTGGGCTTGAATTTTGTTAATTATATTATTATTTTATTAAATTTTCTGCTTTGGTGTTCTAAGCAATTTCCTATAAATAGGGTACTTAGGTTATAATTGAAAATCACACCAGAAACTGAAATCTTCTCTCTCTTTTTCTCTCGATATATTGAGCGTATTCTTGTGAGTATTTTGATACTTTGAGTGTTGTTTTACGGTGCAAGTTCCCTTCAACACTATATTCAGTATTCCAGCCAGAAGTACTATTCTTTCGAGGTAAGGGATATTATTATTTTTTAAATGATATTATTTATTTCAATATCATTATGCCGGAGTATTGGTAAGATTTTTCTTGTGAAATTCTTGTCTTTTAGTGTCGGGGTTACTATTCACGTATACGGCACTATTCACATAAAAATTAAAATTTCGTTTTTCGTCCAAAATATCTATTATGGATACTAGCTTTGATTGTATCCATATTTTGATCATTCTTGAATTTTACTCCACTATAATTATTTATGAGTTATTTTTGGACATGGATAAACCGAAATACGAATCCTTAATATTTATTCTTTTGTTTCACTGGATTCGTTTTCTTTAAAATATTTTTCATCATCCTCAGTCCTAAATGATGATATTATTGAATATCTTTGGCCTGTATTGAAAAGATTTATGATTTTATGATGAATATCATTGGCCCGTAGTGCAAAGATGAACATGTGTTGAGATGAACATGACCAACCGATGAATATCTTTGTCCTGTAGTGCAAAGATGAATATTTGATTCAAGATGTATATTGATTGATGTTATAGGGATAAAATATTGATGATGGAATTTTAAATTTATAGATAATAATAGATTTCATTCTCTACATAACTCTTCTATGAATTATTATTTTCGCTGCGAATATTGATCTGAAACTTGTTATTTATTATATTCTCTCAGACTTTTCCCTATTGAAGACTAACGATAATTTGTTTTATATTATCTTAGTCATAATATTCTTTACTGGGCTAGTTGAGCTCACCCTTTTTCTTTTTGTTCCATTTTTCTTCTCAGGAGGCGAGAATGTAGCAAGTTCTAGTCGGGGTATGGAATGATGGTTCTAGAGAGTTATTTAGTAGTCCTCACCATTTTTGTAAAATAATGTATCAATAATTGTGATGAAGATTTATTTGGGTATGGATATTGTCTAGAAGAGAAGGGAAGGAACAATGTCAGGCGATGACACTCAGGTCTACAAGGGGAAGACGCGCCATGTTTACAAGGGGATGTTTAGCATGGCGCGACCGCGCCATGTTTACAAGGGGAAGACGCGTGGCCGCACGAGGCAGGAAATTTGTCAGAGAAGGAAGAAAATAATGAAGGTTTTGGACAACAACAGGAAGAAGATAATAGAGCAGGTTCAGTTGAGAAGCCTGTAAATCAAATACCAATAGTTCACCCTCTGTTTCCATATCCATAGAGATTGCATAAGCAGAGGGAAGACAAACAGTTCAACAAGTTCTTGGAGGTTTTTAAAAAGCTGCAGATTAACATACCTTTCGCTGAGGCATTGGAACAGATGCCAAGTTATGCAAAGTTCATGAAGGGTATTTTGTCAAGGAAGAAGAGATTATAAGATTTGGAGACAGTGGCCTTGACGGAGGAATGTAGTGTAGTGCTTCAACGCAAACTACCTCCAAAGCTGAAGGATCCGAGCAGTTTCACAATTCCATGCACAATCAAAAAAATAAGTTTCAGCAAGTGTTTGTGTGATCTTGGGGCAAGTATTAATTTGATTCCCTTGTCAGTATTCAATCATTTGGGATTGCCGGCTCCAAGACCGATAAATATTTCGTTGTAGCTTGCTGACAGGTCTATCACTTATCCAAGGGGAATTATTAAAGATGTTTTGGTAAAAGTGGATAAATTTATTTTTCTGGCTGATTTCATCATTTTAGATTATGAAGAAAATAGGAGTATACCAATCATACTTGGAAGACCATTCCTAGCCACAGGAAGGACCTTGATAGACGTTCAAAAAGGGGAAATCACAATGCGTGTTCATGATCAGGAAGTTACCTTCAACGTATTCAAGGCAATGAAATTCCCGACAGATGAAGAGGAATGCTTCAGGGTTGATTTGGTGGACAAAGTCTTAAATGATGAAGTAGAGAGTTTGGTGGATCATGAACCGTTGAGAAGTGTTATGGCTGGAAATTCAGAATTAGAGGATGAGGAATTCAAAGAACTTGTGCACTTTCTTGATACTACTCCACAATTCAGAAAATTCAAAACTCCTGTTGAGCCATTAAAGAAAGCTGGAGAGATGTCAGTGAAATTGAAGCCATCTCTTGAGACACCTCCAGAACTTGAATTGAAACCACTTCCAGATCATTTAAGGTAAGCATTTTTAAATAAGGATTCAAAGTTACCTGTGATTACTTCTTCTGCACTAACATCTTTTCAAGAAGAAAAATTGCTACGAGTTCTTAGAGAGTTCAAGTCAGCTATTGGATGGACTATAGCAAATATAAAAGGGATCAGCCCTTCTTTTTCTATGTATAAGATCTTACTAGAAGATGATAGCAAGCCGTCGATGGAGCAGCAAAGAAGACTTAATCCGATCATGAAGGAAGTGGTCAAGAAAGAAGTATTGAAATGGTTTGATGCATGCATAATTTATCCGATTTCTGATAGTTTATGGGTGAGCCCAGTGCAATGTGTACCAAAGAAGGGTGGTATGACCATGGTTTCTAATGAGAATAATGAGTTAATTCCAATAAGAACAGTGATGTGGTGGAAAGTTTACATGGCTTACCGCAGGCTTAACAAAGTTATAAGGAAAGATCATTTCCCGCTACCATTTATCGATCAGATGTTGGATAGACTGGCAGGTCATGAGTTTTATAGCCTTCTGGACGGATACTCAGGCTACAATCAGATTGTTATTGCTCCAGAGGACCAAGAAAAGATAACCTTTACATGTCCATACGGTACTTTTGCTTTCAGAAGGATGTCTTTTGGTCTGTGCATTGCTCCAACCACCTTTCAGAGATGTATGATGGCTATCTTTTTGGATATGGTAGAACAAAATGTGAAGGTATTTATGGATGATTTCTCAGTGTTTGGGGATTCTTTCGATTTATGTCTTGATAATTTGGTGATGGTGTTGAAACAAACTTGGTACTTAATTGGGAAAAGTGCCATTTTATGGCACAAGAAGGAATTATTTTGGGACACAAAGTTTTGAAGAAGGGACTTGAGGTGGACAGAGCTAAATTAGATACTATTGAGAAATTTGCCGCCACCAACTTCAGTTAAAGGTGTTTGAAGTTTTCTTGGACATGCAGGCTTTTACCGCAGATTCATTAAAGACTTCTCCAAGATAACTAAACCACTTTGCAATTTATTGGAGAAGGATGCTCAGTTCAAATTTGATGAGGATTGCGTGGCTGCATTTGAGCACTTGAAAGGGAAGTTAACTACATCACCAGTCATTACAACACCGGATTGGGACCTGCCATTCGAATTGATGTGTGATGCTAGTGATTATGTTGTGGGGGCTGTTTTGGGTCAGAGAAAGGAAAAGAATTTTCATGTGATCTACTATGCCAGCAAGACCATTACGGATGCGCAGTTGAACTACACCACCACAGAGAAAGAATTACTGGTAGTTGTGTATGCTTTTAATAAATTTCGGGCATATCTGATTGGTACGAAGGTGATAGTGTACACGGATCACGTGGCAATTCGACACTTAGTAGCGAAGAAGGATTCAAAGCCCTTTTGATCATATGGATATTATTATTACAGGAGTTTGATTTAGAGATCAAGGACAGAAAGGGAACTGAAAACCAAGTGGCGGACCACTTATCTAGACTAGAGAATCCGAAAAGGGAGGCAGATGAAAAAGTTATAATTAATGAATCTTTTCCAGATGAACAGTTGTTTGTGGTGAAAGGGGTAGTGCCATGGTTTGCAGACTACGTGAACTACTTGGTGAGTAAGATGGTACCTTCTGACTTGGTTGGTCATAAAAAGAAGAAATTCTTGCATGATGTTAAATGGTTTATATGGGATGAACCATATTTGTTTAAATAATGTGTTGATCAGATGATAAGGAGGTGTATCCCATATAGTAAGATAGAGAGGATTTTGTAGGATTGTCATTCTTCTTTATATGGTGGTCACTACGGTGGAGAACGAACAACGGCTAGAGTGCTACAAGCAGGATTCTACTGGCCGACAATTTCAAGGATGCTTACAGTTTCGTCCAGAGATGTGACAGATGTCAAAGAGTGTGGAACATTTCGAAGAGAAATGAAATGCCATTGAATACAATCCTCGAAGTGGAAATTTTTGTTATGTGGGGGATAGATTTCATGGGTCCTTTCGTTTCTTCATGTGGAAATCTGTACATCTTGCTAGTAGTGGATTATGTGTCGAAGTGGGTAGAAGTGGCAGCTCTTCCAACAAATACTGCCAAAGTAGTCCTCAGATTTTTGCAGAGGAGTATTTTCATGAGGTTTGGGACTCTAAAGGCCATCATTAGTGATGAAGGCAGTCATTTTTGTAACAGGCAATTCATAGCTTTGTTGGCTAAGTATGGGGTGAATCATCGCCTTGCTACAGCTTATCATCCTCAAACTAATGGCCAAGCAGAAGTTTCAAATCGTGAAGTCAAGAGAATTCTGGAAAAAGTTGTTAATCCCACAAGAAATGATTGGTCCTTAAATCTTGATGATGATGTTTGTGCATATAGGATTGCGTACAAGACTCCGTTGGGTATGTCACCTTTTCAACTAGTTTATGGCAAGGCATGTCACCTCCCTATGGAGCTAGATCATAAGGCATATTGGACGATTCGGAAGCTCAATTTTGACTTGAAGGTTGCGGGAGAGAAACGCCTACTCCAACTCAATGAGTTGGATGAATTCAGACTCTAGACATATGAAAATTCAAAGCTTTACAAGGAAAAGGTGAATAAATGGCATGATCGCAAGATTTTAGAGAGAGTATTTGAGCTGGGACAAAGAGTTTTTTTATTCAATTATAGACTTAAATTTTTTTCCTGGGAAACTCAAATCAAGGTGGCCAGGGCCATTTATAGTGAAGACAGTTTTACCCCATGGTGTGGTAGAAGTGTTTGATAAGTTCTCGGACAAGCCGTTTAAGGTGAATGGACAGTGGTTGAAGCACTACTTTGGTGGCGAGGTTAACAGATAGAAAGTCACCTCCATTCTTTCTTCGAAGTGATTGAATCAGAGATAGTCAAGCTAATTGACTATAACTTAGCACTTGATGAGAGGCAACCCATTATTTCTATCTTTACTTTGTATCTATTCTGTTTAGATTGTTTTGTTAGTTCATTTGCATTTTTAGTTGTGATAGTTTGATTAGTTCTGCTTAAATAATTTGGTAGCTGAATTGGCATATGACTATGTTTGAAATTAGCATAGAAAGTATGATGTTTAGATAATCACTAATGCTTATTCAGTAATTCATGCTTTGACATTGTTTGTTGGTTTTGATGCAGGTGAATTGGACTGAAGTCATTACTGTCTTGATGTATTGGAGATGAAAATTTGCGGTGCGAGAAGCGAGGGGGCCTTGTGCGCTACGCTATGATAGCAATCTATAAAAAAGCGCTATGCATACGTATGCATGTAAAAAAAAAAAAAAAGCAATCGCGCGCCCGCGCCATATCTCTATTGAAAACATGCGCGGCTGCGCCTGACACTAGATTTTTTTTTAAAAAAAAATTGGGTTTTAAAGGCGTGTTTTAGCACATATCTTCCATCATAACAGAGAGTCGTATTCTCTTGTTCTCCAAACACGCACGACTCCTACATTCCAAACCGCTCCCAAATTGAAGGTGTAACGTCTCAACTCCACTATGTGATTATCTCATCAGATCTCCTACCCACGTTCAACATCTACATTGATAAAACTAGGATTTCAGTGGGTTTGTGCAACATAAGTTTGGGGGTATTCACTTCATCAACTATCTTTCACGATTATAGCAGGAAAGTTTTCTTCTTCTGTATCAGTTTCCAATGGGTCCTAAGCGTGCTCGATCTCGCACTCCAGAATCATCATCTGCAAGCAGTCAAAGTGGTGACAATGTTGATTTCTCTAAATTTGTCAACTTGGATGCTCAAATTGAATACTATCAATTTTTGGGGAAGTCCTTTGTTCATGAGAGAGGGTTCAAGCCAGATGTGCAGGATGGACAGTTAGTGCAGATGATTAGAGAAAGGTGTTGCCATGGTGTGTGCTCTACGCTGACGGCTTCACCTATGGCTGTTGTGCGAGAGTTTTACGCAAATGCGAGGGAAACAATGAATGTGTTTTCTTTTGTTCGTTGGATTCAAGTGGACTACATACCGAGAGCCATTCGCCAAGTGTTTAATTTACCTAACCCTCCGCCTATACGAATAAGTTGGGTAGAGGCTGACCATTTGGAAACAGATTTGGACGTTGTGATCACTGATTTATGTATTCCAGAGACTCAATGGACATGCACTCCGGGCACTAATCACTCTAAGACCTTTCTGACTTCCACTCTTAATCGTTATGCAAAGGCCTGGAATCTCTTTATGTGTGCAAAAATCATGCCATCTTCTCATCAGCATGAGATTACAGTTGAGCGGGCAATTATACTATGGGGGATTATCATGGGCAAGGATATTGACATAGGTTACCTGATGAATCATAATATGATGAGATATATGCGGGGAAGTACCACGGGCAGTATTCTACATGCTTCAATAGTGACCCATTTGTGTGCCAAGGCAGGAATTAGGTGGACGAATGAGCAGTTGCATTTCCCAAGCCAGGACATTACGCATGCTACAATAGAAAGATTTGAAGATTGGCAAGGGGTACTCCGCATCCAAGAGGAAAAGGTTTTATTCTTCATCCTGCATCGTCTACACCATCATCACAACCCTCCAAAGCGGATGAAGCAGGCACGTCAACCCAAGCCACTACTGCTACTGGGGATTTGAAGGTCGACGCTATGTACGACAATTTTGCAGCATTTGCTATGGGGTTGACAAGGTCGCTAGCGAAGGCGTTTGTGCTGCAGGGGACTATGCTCGAGTGGCCACAGTTTGGGACGGCCGTGCCATTTCCACCACCGAATTCACCACCCGAAGAGGGTGATGCAGCTGAGCAGTAGGGTAGTTTCTCTAATCCTATACCTTCATTCATTGAGGCAATGAATATTATAAGTTTGGGGGTATTGGGTAGTAGGGTAGTTGCATATAGTAATTGCATATTTAGTTTAAAGTTTTATGTTTAGTTTAAATTTTTTTGCATGTTTATGTGTTAGATAATAATTGCATGTTATATTTTTCTGAGTATTAATAGTATTTATGTGTTAGTTATATGTGTAGTGCATGTCTCGCATTTCTAGCTTGGTGGAATTTATGTCCAGCCGATGATGAAATTGAATATTGAATGATTATTGAGTTTAATTGATATCTTAAGCTTAGGTATAATGTTTTACATGATGTAATCCATGGTTGCTGTTTAGATGCTTTCGGTTTACACTAATGTGTTCATAAATGCTTGTAAGTATAAGAGTTATGTGTGCCGTTGCTTGATAGAAAATGTGGTTTTAAAAATAGAATTGTGTGAAAAATGAACTTAGATTATGACAACATTGATAATCAAACTTTGGGAACACATGGGTATACTTATTGTTAAAAAAATAGCAATAAACACCGCGGGAAAGAGCGAAAATCGCCCTCGTGAGTAAAAATAAAGCAGTTTAAACCCATTGTTGAACCTTAGTTAGTATTGAGATGTTAGAATAGTCTTTGATGCATTAGTATACATAAATCTTGATTTAGACTGTAATTTTATGTTTTGAGCAGTGTAGCATGTGTATTCTTTGCTTTAGTCAAGTTTTGGTAAACACAACACACACACACACACAACATCTTTATAGCATGTATGGATTACTTGAGTGTATGATATTATGTCTATGACTTAGTTTGAAGTTTCATTCTTGGATCTGGATAATTCGTTGAGGCATATAGGACTTAAATTCTATGCTAGCTGGAAAAATAAGAGACTCATTTGCATCGTAATCTAGTGGCATAGCATGTAGTTGCATTTCATTGTTTAATATCGTATGTATTGCTTGAGGGCAAGCAATAGTTCAAGTTTGGGGGTATTTGATAAGTGGGTTTTATACCTACTTATTGGTTATCAATTCATGAGAACTATTCCCATCTCAAGTACATTTTAGTATATTTTTAATTGCATTTTCTGTTATTTTGCATTGCATGTAATGAGAACTCCGATGGTATGAAATTGCAGGAAATGGCACAGTTCGGTAGTGGTAGGTGGCACGAGACTAATGAAGGCATGGCACGAGGAACGAGTGGAGATACGTAACTGAGCAATAATGGAAGAGCAAGCATCAAGCAGTGGAAAGTAGGAAACAGTAGCAGAACATAAGAAGGCAGGACACAAAAGCTGCAAGGTCGCGCGGCTAAATGAGTTAGAAATCGCGCGCCCGTGCCACACACCTGCAGAAGCTAGAAACGCATACACTCCCGCCCGCGCTCATTTTGTACTAGAACCTCGCGCGGTTGCGGGCGTCATCTGCAGCTGTTAATTGATTTTATTTAAAATTTAAAATTTGAGGTGTTTGTATTGACATAAACTACTCTGGTTGGTACCAGATGCATATCATTATTATTTTTTTCAGTTTTTAGACTAAGAAACTAGGGTTCCAAGCCTTGAACGAATTTCCAAAGAGGATTTGAGCATAGACTTAATATTTTCTACATCTTCTTGAGAATTCAATCATTGAACAATCCATTTCATTTTGCTGAAAAATATTGGAGATTTGAACAACACCAGGGGATATAAACTGCAATTGGGTTTGATCGATTATATGTTCTTCTCCAATTGTTATAATTATTTTCCATGTGTTGCTATAATCCTGTAATGGCTTTCGGTTCAGAAATGAACTAAATTCCATTATGGGATTCTAACAGATTTTGATATATAGTCTAAAGTCAGTGACCTGATTGCTTGATTGTTTGTTGTCACTAGAATTTCTATTATGATTGATTTGATTGCATGAATGTTTGATCACCATTCGTTTTATGTACTTATATGGAATTGAAAAATGACATGTGATTATGGTTGTAATCATGATAGCATGCATGTCTGAGGCTGAATTATTTAGCTTTATATTTTGTGAACTTGATAGAAATATACTATTTCACCGTGTGTAGTAACAGAATATCTTGTACTTCAATTCAATATTGCTCCAATTTTACATAGAAATATAGTGATTTTGGTTTTATTGATGATTATATGATTTCTATCACATGTGGAGGTTATGTACGCAGGTCATAATGCATTGAAAAATGGTTATGTCTACTTTTGTGCTCTTGGCTAATTTTCCATGATACATGTATAATCTTGCATGAGGGTAATATTTAGATGAAATATAAAATGAAGTTAGAATCCCATTATTTCCATCATTGATTAATTATTCTATTAATATTATTTCATTCATTATTCGATTTAGATTAATTCAAAATTGTAAGCCTTAGTTTAAGCATATAAGAAATAGTGATACAATTGATGCATAATAATTTAAGTTGTAACCTTTCTCCGTGGATCGATACTGTTCTTACTATGTACTACTTGTTGACCCATGTATGCTTGCATGAGTTAGAGTCCTTTTATTTTAACTAAAAAAGAGGCAACAAACCCTAACCCTAATTTATAAACCCTAACCCTAATTAGCTAAACTAAACCCTAATTAGGTTATTCTAACACCTAATCATGTTTAATAAATGTCAATTAGGTACTAATAAACATCATTAAGTAACACTAATCATTAAAAATAAAACCCTAATCAAGATTAGTGAGGATTAGGGCATAATTAAGCTACTAATTTGATCAACTAGCTCACAAGTAGGTTGATAGTAATCCACACAAGTCCCAAAACATCACATGATATGCTTCCAAACTCCGAAGCACCAGAAGAGTCATAGATCAGATATGTTAGGAGGCAAGTAGGTGAAAAATGACCTAAAAACCTAAGTTGCTTAAGTCTATAAATAGCAACACATCCTCTGGCCAAGCCTGCGAAATCTCTAAGCTTATACACTCTTATAAACATACCAAATCAAGCCTGGGTGATAGCAGCATCAAATTCAGTAGCCAAAAATCAAAATCAAGCAAAAAGGTGAAAACCCTAATTCATAGCTAGATCTTTGATGCTTTGTTCAAATTGTTGTTTAGATGTTTAGATTTGTGTAATAGTATGTTAGAAAGTATGTTAGGTTGATAGAAATTGTTTTCATAACTTCTAGATGCCTAAAATAAGTATTTTAAGCAATCTGGAAATTTTGGAAAAATAAGCCGAACAGTCGAATGTCAAAGCTTGTAGATTCATGTATGTTAATAGTTAGGTTTATTAATTGTATGTTATTTGTAGTATGACATGAGGTCTTTAATTTGGAAAAGAAAACAGGTTCATTAAAA
Source organism: Panax quinquefolius (assembly GCA_020205615.1). Lineage (NCBI taxonomy): Eukaryota > Viridiplantae > Streptophyta > Magnoliopsida > Apiales > Araliaceae > Panax > Panax quinquefolius. Next base: position 58,542,607 of record CM035158.1, read on the forward strand.
CCATATATTGCAAGATATAGATGGTCAAAGGTGGTTGACCGATTACGAAGTTCTGTTTTCCGGGTTACCCAGAAAACTCAAGAACACGTTGAGCCGGCTACTTTGACCAACCTTTTAATCGCTTTCTAGTTGTTGTTATAATGACTTTTCGTAATGAATTCATACCTTGACATACTTATTACATATCTATGATCTTAAATTGCTTGAATAGTTAATAGGATTACTGGAATAAATGGTCAAAAGTCGTTGACCGAGCTTAACCAAGTTTTCAAGGTAACCCAAAAAACCGATGAACATGAAGAACAGTTGTTGGCTGTACTTTAACCAACATAAATCGAGGCCTTAGAGTTATACTTTGTCCAAACCAGTGTGTTGTATATGTACCTTGACATATAGACTACATATTACAACAAACACAACACATATCTATTACACAGAATCAAAGATATGAAAGCTACAAAACCGTTGACCGACCATGACCACTGTTCTGGGTTACCCAGAAGCTCAAGAACAACTCCGAAAGTGGCTTTGAGCCTGTATAACTTCTTATTATATGTAGGTTAAGGCATAAAATTTGTCTGATGTTGTACTACTGTACGAGTTCTATAACATCCATACTTGTCCATACTCAGAATCATCAACCGTAACAAAAGAAATCATGGTCAAACAGGGTCCCTAAGCCACAACCAGTCGAAACCCAGAAACTCAAGAACACCTATAACGACACTTTTTATCACTATAGGGCTTTAGCGACAGACATAAATTATTTTTTAAAAAATTAAAAATAATTAATAAATAAATATTAAAACCTGTTTTGAAAATTATATTAAGTTATTATAATTAACTTTTGATATTTTTACATAAATTCAATAAATATTTTATTTTATTTGGATATTATTAATAATTAAGTTAATAATAAAGTAATTAGAATAATTACTTATAAATAATTAATAATTATTGAAAAATAGTATTAATGATATAAAAATAATAATAAATGGTTATAAATTATTTAAAGAATAGTAAACAAGGTTTTTATAAAAATTCTAAGTAAACACTAATTATTTAGAATAGAAATAAATGATTTAAAAATCATTTAAAGGATAAATAAATAATTAAAAATTATTATAAGCTTCTAGAAATTATTATAATGGATATATAAATTATCTAAAAATATAATAAAGCTTATAAATAAAATTTAGTCGAAATAGAAACTTATTTAATACTCGGTAAGGTCATTGAACACTGAAACCCTATCGAACTAAACCCGAACATATGTAAATTTTGTATTTGAGTATTGTTAACAATACTAATATGTTAGAATTATATGAATGAACATTGTAGGTGTTTATTAATGAATCGAGTAGCATTACTTGACTGATCTTCGCTCAGGCAAGTTTCCTATACCTTAAATACTTTCGTAAGTTTTCTATACCCTAATTACTTTTACAAGTTTCCTATACCCTAATTACTTTCGCACTTTTCCTATACCCTAATTACTTTTGCAAATTTCCTATACCCTAATTACTTTCAAGTTTCCTATACCCTAATTACTTTCGCAAGTTTCCTATACCCTAATTGTTAGGTTTGTAATATTCATGAACGCAATCAAATTGCAAAAATAATGCGGAAACGTGTAAAAATCAGAGTTTTAAATTTTACAAACCATATACCCGGATCACCCTTTATGCACAATTATTAATTAAACGAAAAGATAAAGAATAAAATCATACCCTTGAAGATCGAGCTTCCTCAGGTACAAGTTCACCTCCAAATCCTTTCGCGTTGAACTTGAATTCACCGGGTTTGATTCCTTCCTTTGATCAACGTTAGCCACCCAAATGTTTTGCCTCTAGAGGTGATCCACCAAGGAAAAAGAATTTTCAAGAAGAAGGGGTATTGGCTCAACCCTACTTTTCTATCTCTATAGAAAGGGCGTACTCTCCAACAAATTGGAATTATTACGTAAGTCAACAACCCCCACCACCCATAATAAGACTCCTCTTATTTATAGATGTGGGCAACCCACCTTAACAATTAAGGAATTGGGATTTATTTAATTAATTAAATTCTTTTAATTAATTAAGCTCCCTAATCTTATTAGGGATAATTAATTAAACTTCTTTAACTAATTTTCCTTCCTAATCCAATTAGGAATAAATGAGAGTACTTATATTAAATTAATTTCTAAACTCTTTTAGAAATTAAAATAATAATAATTGTAATAATATTAATAAGACTCCTCTTATTAATTTATATTTAATATTTCTAAAATATTAAATAATAAATATTAAGCTATTTAATTTATTCTATCACAATAGATTAAATTAAATATACATAACTATATTATTACGATTATGCCATTAACTTTTAAATAATTATTCTTCCTTTTATGGTGTGACCCTTTTAGGTTCTCCATATTAAACGGTTGTGAATAAATCAATTAGAACAATTCTAATCTTATTTAAATAAATAAATTAAACAATTAATTTATTTAAATAAATAATATTTATTCTGATAGGGATAAGCCTCCTAGCGATCAACGACTTTCCGGATAATATAGATTTCAACATTAATCATAAAAGAACCTTTGAGTAAATAGTTATCGTGACAATTCAATCCTTCCACCATCTGATGTCCCAATTAAATATAAGACATGGAATTCTTGTCAAGTCTTATTTTATTTAATTATATGTATTTCGATCCTTAAATGCACAACTCAAATAATGCAAATTAGAAACTCCTTTCTAATTTCATTACGCATATGGCCAAGGACTCTTTGGGTTGTCATTTATCGAATCACATAGGACATTTCTCTTCTTTTAATAAGTGGTAGATTCTTTATTGATCATACATTATCTCCATATACAACTTATTATACCCAAGTATAACCTTTGATATACCCTAAGGGTCTTAAGGAATAAGTCAAAGTATAACTCATCATACACAAGAATCTATGATGATCTCAAGTCAAGGATCACTTGTCTTACTATCACTTCAGAATTCCTATTGATGTGCAAGTAAAACTCCATTAGGTATTCCTTAGCGAGCCACGTTCAGTGAACTTATTCTCTAATAAGCACCTACATACTTGCTTTAGTGTCTCCACACAAATGATCATGAGATCAATCATCCTCATCCAATGAGCAAGCAACGTATGTACCAATCTATCCGGATTCACTAATCCCCAATTTAGTAATCCAATGATTGGGAACTATTTTAGTTTTAAGCTTTCTAAGAATTTAGATCTCATTAGAATGATCATCATCATTATTTTAAAAGCATTGCTTAAAACTATGGGTTTATCACATATTATAAAACAGCATCATGTAGATAATTAAAAGCCTTTAATAAATTAATACTTTTTATTAATAAATGAATAAGATTGTTAAAAAGTATATGCTTTATCATCAAACATGATTGGCTTGTGTGCATACTACTTTCAATCTCCCACTTGCACTAAAGCCAATCGTCATGGTATCTTATACTTTTCTTCTCTAAGTGACGATTATCTTGCTGTTGGATAAGATTTAGTTAATGGATATGTAATGTTGTTCATGAGAGTCCACTATCTCTATAGTGATTTCCCATATTTCAATGATTCTAATAAGCAAATGAAAGTGCCACAACACATGTTTCGATCCAAGATGAGACTTAGGAACTATTCCTAGTTCTGTAATGAACTTTTAATCCAAACAATCAACTTGCAGCTTCATTTATAGCTATATACTTTGTCTTTATCACTAAACCAAAGAACTCTTTCTTTGTTTGGAACCTTTCAATTCATCGCTTTTTTGTTCAAGATAACGCTTTACCTTTAAAGTGGATTTTTTACATCATCTTGGTATGTCCGAAAAACTTGAGTCTGATAAGCCCTCTAGTTTTAATTTAGACCCACCATGAATATGATCACATCCTTAGTCTTGGGTCAAGCACTTTAAGATGTTTTTCAACGACTCATAGTGAACTTCTCCATAATATGGTGATCAACATCAGGTCTCGTACATTTCATTTCATACATGATTGTCACTCATGCGACCTCTCTTTTCCGGAGTCTGTGGGGACTATTAAGAGAGATACACTCCATAGCTCATCGACATGAGACATCTCTTGGAGTTTGCCATGCTAAACGACTTTAGCATCAAATGAATATACGTTCCTTGGGTTAAGTCGAGAATCCTCTTAAATCTATCTATATAGATTTATATCCCCAATTAAGATACTCTTCCAAATCATTTATGGAGGAATGTTTAGACAACTTTATCTTTTCTTGATTGTAGCATTGGTATGTCATTCCTTATCAAGTAGTATATCAACATATAGTACTAGGAATGTCACGATGCTCCCACTGACCCTTTTGTACACACTAGAAGTCTTACATCATCGCATGTAACTCTGGATCATCATCTTCTATGATGTGTACCTCATCATCATCATCCATGATGAATCCATACCTCCTAGGTATCTTCAGTACTATTTCAGATTTACGATTCGGTTGTGGTACAATAGGTCTATCTATAGGTTCCTCTTATTTGACTTATAGTGTTTTGTGGTTCTTGAACTCTTCAAGATCTATTATCCTCCCACTAGCCCCTTCAATAATAAACACATTTATCTTAAAAGGCAACGTGTTTTGCAACAAACACCTTTTGTTAAGTAGGATTAGAGAACATATACCCTAAACTTACTTTAGGATGTCCCACAAATTGTACTTGTCAAATCTTGTCCCAAGCTTATCCTTTGAAACCTTTTCACATAAGTTGGACAACCACTTATCTTAACATACTTAAGATTAGGAATCCTCCACATCCATAACTTTTATGGAGTCTTCAATGGATTTTGAGGTTACCTTTTCGTAGAGATGTCGACCATTTCTAGGACATGACCCTAGAAGGATACTGGAATGTCGGTAAAATCATTATGGACCGCACCATGTCCAACAAGGTACGATTTTTCCATTCAAATACATCAATCAATTATTGTGTATCAAGAGGCGTCCATTATGAGAAAACCATTTAAGATGATCTAGAAACTTATTTCACAAGTATTTATTCCTTGATCTAATCAAAGAATCTTAATACATTATCAATTTGTTTCACTTCTGAATTCTTTGAACCTTTCAAATAATTCATACTTATATTTCAGCAAATACACACATTCAACTCTTTGAATGATCATCTCCTTTTCTTATACTAATTTGTTGAATATGCAAAATTATTTTCATGTAAGTCAAGTATACAAAATTTATTAAGTAATATTCCAGTTCTATACAAAACATTATTATTATAAATAGAACAACAATTGTTCTAAATTATAATACCAAAGATTTCATTATCCAACAATAAAATGGAAATAATATTTTTAACAAGAACCTGGAATACAATAACAACTTATTGACTTAATAGATTTGCCCATAGGCATTGCTAAACTATAAGTTTCTATGGCTAATATGGAAACCTTTGCTACATTTCCGCATATAGGATTACTTATATTTGTTTATCTTTCTACTTACCTTGGTCCTTCATAAATCTATATTTATGATAACCAAAGTCGGTATCCAATACCCAAGTAGAACCTTGACTTAAAGAAAAATTTATTTCAATCATGAACAAAAGCGTATTATGGCAAAACTTCACTAAGCTTCTTTAGTTAGCCTCTGCAAGATGCTTCTGCAAGTTTCTTTCCGATGTCCAAGCTTATTGCGGTGGAAGCAAACTCCTTTGCTATCCGTGATCGATTTTGTTCTTATTATCCTTTGTTTACGCCTTTTCGCATTTACCTTCTTTGAATCGTTCTTCTTTTAGGAAGATCCTTTGGCCCCTACCAAGTAAGACTTGATCTTTCTTGGTTGGAAAGTGACTCTCAACATTTTTCAATATGTTAAGCAAATCAGCGAAGCTGATATCTAGCTTGTTCATATGAAAAATTCACAACAATTGTGAAAGGAGTCCGGGAGTGAGTGCAAGATCAAATCTTGGCTCAACTCTTTATCCATGAAAAAACCAGTTGTCCTAATTGATCAATCAAATTGATTAGGTTAAGAACTTTTGTCTATACTATAGTACCATTGCCCATTCTAGATCGGAAGAGCTCCTTAGATATCTGATATCTATCAGTCCTACTTTTCTCACCATCAACTACTTGATGTGCAGGAATATAGTAGGAGCATCCATAGTTTCACGCTGACGCTGAAGCTCGTTACTCATGGATGCGAGCATGATGCATTGAGACAACTGTGCTGAAAGTAGTATGCACACAAGCCAATCATGTTTGATGATAAAGCATATACTTTGTAACAATCTTATTCATTTATTAATAAAAAGTATTAATTTATTAAAGGCTTTTAATTATCTAAATGATGCTGTTTTATAATATGTGATAAACCCATAGTTTTAAGCAATGCTTTTAGAATAATGATGATGATCATTCTAATGAGATCTAAATTCTTAGAAAGCTTAAAACTAAAATAGTTCCCAATCATTGGATTACTAAATTGGGGATTAGTGAATCCGGATAGATTAGTACATCGTTGCTTGCTCATTGGATGAGGATGATTGATCTCATGATCATTTGTGTGGAGACACTAAAGCAAGTATGTAGGTGCTTATTAGAGAATAAGTTCAATTTGAGCGTGGCTCGCTAAGGAATACCTAATGGAGTTTTATTTGCTGTCGATAGGAATTCTGTAGTGATAGTAGTACAAGTAATCCTTGGACTTGAGATCATCATAGTATCTTGTGTATGATGAGTTATACTTTGACTTATTCCTTAAGACCCTTAGGGTATATCAAAGGGTATGCTTGGGTATAATAAGTTGTACATGGAGATAATGTATGATCGATAAAGAATCTACCGCTTCTAATAAAAGAAGAGAAATGTCCTATGTGATTCGATAAATGACAACACAAGAGTCCTTGGCGAAGCAGAATGAAATTAGAAAGGAGTTTCTAATTTGTATTATTTGAGTTGTGCATTTAAGGATCGAAATACATATACTTAAATAAAATAAGACTTGACGGTAATTCCATATCTTATATTTAATTGGGACATTGTATGGTGGAAGGATTGAATTGTCATTGGTAACTATTTACTCAAAGGTTCTTTTATGATTAATGTTGAAATCTATATTATACGGAAAGTTGTTGATCGCTGGGGAGGCTTATCCTTATTGTAGAATAAATATTATTTAAATAAATTAATTATTTAATTTATTTATTTAAATAAGATTAGAATTGTTCTAATTGATTTATTCACAATAGGTTTAATATGGAGAACCTAAAGGGTCACACCATAAAAGGAAGAATAATTATTTAAGAAGTTAATGGCATAATCGTAATAATATGTTAAGTATATTTAATTTAATCTATGGTGATAGAATAAATTAAATAGCTTAATATTTATTATTTAATATTTTAGAAATATTAAATATAAATTAATAAGAGGAGTCTTATTAATATTATTACAATTATTATTATTTTAATTTTTAAAAGAGTTTAGAAATTAATTTAATATAAGTACTCTCATTTATTCCTAATTGGATTAGGAAGGAAAATTAGTTAAATGAGTTTAATTAATTATCCCTAATAAGATTAGGGAGCTTAATTAATTAAAAGAATTTAATTAATTAAATAAATCCCAATTCCTTAATTGTTAAGGTGGGTTGCCCACATCTATAAATAAGAGTAGTCTTATTATGGGTGAGGGTGGTTGTTGACTTTTACAACATACGTAATAATTCCAATTTGTTGGAGAGTACGTCCTTTTCTATAGAGATAGAAAACTAGGGTTTGAGCCAAAAATACCCATCTTCTTGAATTCCTATTCTTCCTTGGTGGATCACCTCTAGAGGCCAAACACATGGGTGGCTAACGTTGATCAAAGGAAGGAACCAAACCCGGTGGATTCAAGTTGAACGCGAAAAGGATTGGAGGTGAACTTGTACATGAGGAAGCTCGATCTTCAAGGGTATGATTTTATTCTTTATCTTTTCGTTTAACTAATAATTATGCATAAAGGGTGATCCGGGTATATGGTTTGTAATTTTTTTTTAAACTCTGATTCTTACACGCTTCCGCTAATTTATGCAATTTGATTGCGCACATGAATATTACAAACCTAACAGTGGCATCAGAGCCAAACCTTTATGCGAATTATTAATTATTTTAATTTGATATGTATATTGATATGTGTTTTGAACAATTTAATTGGGCATAATTTTATTGTATAAAATTTATTAAAAAAAAAAAAAAAAAAAAAAAAAATCCGTCGCTTTTTTTTTTTGAAAACCGTGACCCAATTCATAATATTTCAAAGCAAGGCACGTTTTTTTTTTTTTTTCAAGAAAATAAAGGAAACATGTTGCTGGTGATTTATACTATATATATTAAAAGCTCGCCTCTTTGGAATATATATATATATATATATATATATATATATATATATATATATATATATATATATATATACGTTTTATGGTTATAATTTATATATATATTATATATATAATATATATTATATTACCGTAATATTATATATATAATATATATATAATATCTTAATAATTTTATAATTAAAATAAAAGTTTATTTTAATTTAAAATAAAAAGTTTATTTTAATTTTGAAATAATAGGTTTATTTTAATTTTAAAATTAGAATTTCATGTTAACTAATGAGAGTTGGAATTGGATTCCATGATAACTAATTGGAGTTGAAATTGGATTTTATTTTTCCTAAAATAAAGGAGTTTATTTGTGAATAGGGAAGTAAATCCATCTTTCCTTAAATAAAGGAGTTTGTTTAGATATGAAATAAGATTTCATATTATTCAAAATAAAAGAGTTTATTTGTGAATAGGAAAGAGAATCCATGTTTCCTTAAATAAAGGAGTTTATTTAAATATGAAATAAGATTTCATATTATTCAAAAAATAAAGGAGTTTATTTGTGAATAGGAAAGATAATCCAAGTGTTTCCTTTAATATTTTTTTTACATGGAATTGGATTCCATAATTAATTAAAATAAAAGAGTTTATTTTAATTAAATTTTTTACATGGAATTGGATTCCATAATTAATTAAAATAAAGGAGTTTATTTTGATTAAAATTTTGATTAAAATAAAATAGTTTATTTTATTCAAAAATTAGATAAATTAAAATAAAATAGTTTTATTTTGATTTAAATTTGGATTAAAATAAAGGAGTTTATTTTGATTCAAAATTAGATTTTATACTAACTAAATTTGCCCATTAAATGATATCAATATATATATTAAATGTTTATTATTCATAAGATGAATGTTATTTATTGATGCATATGATGATGTGTATGATAATAAATGGGATTGATTATGGACTATTGACCAATGTGATTGGATTTTATTTTAGTTTGATGCATGAATGTATGGGTTTTATTAAATGGGGTCTGCGTACCTCGTCTTCTCTAATTTTTCTGAATGTAAATTCTATCTCCTCCTATGTACTTCCCTCGATCAGCGATCAAGGTTTCTATTTATTTTAAAATAGTTATGTAATAGGAATAGTTAGAATTAAATTTTGAAAAATTGGAGATCAAGGACAAAGGCGCTTGAAGACCCGTTTGTAATGGAGCCCAGAATTAAATGTAATAGTTATATTTAAATATTATTTCTTGCACCCCTAGGGTTTGACCTTTTGGTTCACTTGGTGGCTCTAGTGAACCAAACTAGAATAAAAGTCCATAATCAATCCGGGTAGAATATAGTATTCTATATGTGCATGCTTATACTATATATATTATATATTATGCAAACATGCTTCGCATGTTCATTAATACGACGTATTATTTTATATATATATGTAAATGCTGGCGCTAAACAAGATGAGACAAATTAATAACAAAACCCCTCAATTTTTATATTAAGTCCTAAGCGTTCAAAGATATTTGGAATATCGAGCGTCGCCTTTCTAGCATGATAAAATTAATAGAGTATTAAATATTTAATATGAGTTTGTTGTGTCACCACAAGGCAAGTATTAAGTATTTAAGATGTTAATTATCACATTTGATGCTTATAAAGAAAATTGAACAATATTGTTTTGTTGTGTCACCACAAGGATGATATTTTCTTTTTTGAATATATGGAGTGCTAGGTGGGACTTAACTTGGATAATTTTGATTCGGATGTGCCACCACTTGATCAAAATAATCTAAGAGGCAAAAGAAAAGGAGTTGCATAGTTGATGTAATTGACAAAAGTTGTCTACCTATTTATTTATATATAGTTTGTTGTGTCACCACAAGGCTATATACATTTGAAATGGGATCCTTATTCTCACTAGCAAATCTTTAATTAGATTTTGCCGAACTATATAAGTGAGGTAATATAGTTTGAAGAAAATAGTGGGAGATACCAATTTAAAACAAGACCTAATTTATTTTGGTAATTAATAAAAGAATGTATGTTAAAATTTGATTAATTACAAATTCATTTCTGAAATTTTACAATGTCTAAAATTACTATCAACTGCGAAGCATATTAGATGCTAAATTAATCGAGACCAAATTAAGCGGATTGGTTAAGGAATTTGAGAATAGTTCTCATAATTTGAAAAGCTATCTTATGTCCATAATACGCCTATCCTCGCAATGGTTGCGCATAATGCCTACGAGGAAGAGATTGCTACTTTTAGAAAGTGGCAAGATGATGCACTGATTAGCTCAATGCATCATGCTCGTATCCATGAGTAACAAGCTTCAACGTCGACTGAAACTATGGATACTTCTACTATACTCTCCGCACGTCAAGTATTTGATGGTGAGGAAAGTAGGGGCGATAAATATCGAGATATCTAAGGAGCTCTTTCGATCTAGAATGGCCAATGGCACTATAGTACAGACAAAAGGTTCTTAACATAATCAATTTGATTGATCAATTAGGACAACTGGTTTTGTCATGGATGGAGAGTTGAGCCAAGATTTGATCTTGCACTCACTCCCGGACTCCTTTCACAATTGTTGTGAATTTTTCATATAAACAAGCTAGATATCAGCTTCGTTGATTTTCTTAACATGTTGAAAAATGATGAGAGTCACTTTCCAACCAAGAAAGACCATGTCTTACTGGTAGGGGCCAAAGGATCTTCTGAAAAGAAGAACGATTCAAATAAGGTATAAAGAAAGGCAAAAACAAAGGATTATAAGAACAAAACTGATTGGATAGCAAATGAGTTTGCTTCCACTGCTATAAGCCTGGACACTGGAAAGAAACTGTGAGAAGCATCTTGCAGAGGCTAACCAAAGAAGCTTAGTGAAGTTTTGGTTACAAATACAAATTTGTTCATGATTTAAAATAATTTTTTCTTTAAGTCAAGGTTCTACTTTGGTATTGGATACCGACTTTGGTTATCATAAATATAGATTTATGAAGGGACCAAGCAGAAGTAGAAAGTTAAACAAATATAAGTAATCCTATGTAGCAAAGGTTGCCATATTAGCCATAGAAACTTATAGTTTAGCAATGCCTACGGGCAAATCTATTAAGTCAATAAGTTGTTATTGTATTCCAGTTCTTGTTAAAAGTATTATTTCCATTTTATTGTTGGACAATGAAATCTTTGGTATTATAATTTAGAACAATTGTTGTTCTATTTATAATAATAATGTTTTATATAGAACTGGAATATTACTTAATAAATTTTGTATACTTGACTTACATGAAAATAATTTTGCATATTCAACAAATTAGTATAAGAAAAGGAGATGATCATTCAAAGAGTTGAATGTGTGTATTTGCTGAAATACAAGTATGAATTATTTGAAAGGTTCAAAGAATTCAGAAGTGAAACAAATTGGCAAAGTATTAAGATTCTTTAATTAGATCAAGGGATAAATACTTGTGCAATAAGTTTCTAGATCATCTCAAATAGTTTTCTCATAATGGACACATCCTGATATGCAATAATTGATTGATGTATCTGAATGAAAAATCGTACCTTGTTGGACATAGTGCGGTCCATAATGATTTTCTTGACATTCCGGTATCATACGGGATAATGTCCTAGAAATGGTCGTGATATCTACGAAAATGGTAACCTCAAAATCCAGCCCCAAGACTCCATAAAAGTTATGGACAGGGAGAATTCCAAATCTTAAGTATGTTAAGATAAGGGGTTCCAACTTATGTTAAAAGGTTTCAAAAGGATAAGCTTGGGACAAGATTTGACAAGTGTCGATTTGTGGGACATCCTAAAGTAAGTTTAGGGTATATGTTCTATAATCTTGCTTAGCAAAAGGTGTTTATTGTGAAACACGCTGCCTTCTAAGATAAATGTGTTTATCATTAAAAGGGCTAGTGGGAGGATAATAGATCGTGAAGAGTTCAAGAACCACAAAACACTATAAGTCAAATAAGAGGAACCTGTAGATAGACCTATTGTACCTGGCCAAGATAATCGTAAATCGGAATAGTACCAAAGATACCTAGGAGGTATGGATTCATCATGGATGATGATGATGAGGTACACATCATAGAAGATGATGATCGAGTTACATTCGATGAGGTAAGACTTAGTGTGTACAAAGGGTCAATGGGGCGTCGTGAAATTTCTAGTATTATATGTTGATATACTACGGATGAGGAATTACATACCAATGCTACAATCAAGTAAAGATAAAGTTGTCTAAACAATCCTCCATGAATGATTTGGGAAGAGTATCATTATTGGGGATGCAAATCTATATAGATAGATTTAAAAGGATGCTCAACTTAACCCGAGGAACGTATATTCATTTGATGCTAAAGTCGTTTAGCATGGCAAACTCAAGAGATGTCTCATGTAGATGAGCTATGGAGTGTATATCTCTTAATAGTCCCCACAGACTCAAAAAAAGAGATCACATGAATAACTATCATGTATGCAATGAAATATACGAGACACGATGTTGATCGGTCGTATTCTCGAGAAGTTCACTATAAGTCGGTGAAAAACATCTTAAAGTGCTTAACTTAAGCACTAAGGATGTGATCATATTCATGGTGGGTCTAAAATTAAAACTAGAGGGCTTAGCAGACTCAAGTTTTTCGAAAAGACCAAGATGATGAAAATCCACTTTAAAGGTAAAGCGTTATCTTGAGCAGTGGTGCGTTGAATTGGAAAGGTTCCAAACAATGAAAGAGTTCTTTGGTTTAGTGATAAAGACAAAGTAAATAGCTATAAATGAAGGCGCAAGTTGATTGTTTGGATTAAAAGTTCATTACGAACTAGGAATAGTTCCTAAGTCTCATCTTGGATCTAAAGCGTGTGTTGTGGCACTTTCATTTGATTATTAGAATCATTGAAAGATAGGAAATCACTATAGAGATAGTGGGACTCTCATGAACAACATTACATATCCATTAACTAAAGCTTATCCAACAATACAGGATAATCGTCACTTAGAGAAGAAGAGTATAAGATACCATGACGATTGGCTTTAGTGCAAGTGGGAGATTGAAAGTAGTATGCACACAAAGCCGATCATGTTTGATGATAAAGCATATACTTTGTAACAATCTTATTCATTTATTAATAAAAGTATTAATTTATTAAAGGCTTTTAATTATCTACATGATGCTGTTTTATAATATGTGATAAACCCATAGTTTTAAGCAATGCTTTTAGAATAATGATGATGATCATTCTAATGAGATCTAAATTCTTAGAAAGCTTAAAACTAAAATAGTTCCCAATCATTGGATTACTAAATTGGGGATTAGTGAATCAGGATAGATTGGTACATACGTTGCTTGCTCATTGGATGAGGATGATTGATCTCATGATCATTTGTGTGGAGACACTAAAGCAAGTATGTAGGTGTTTATTAGAGAATAAGTTCATTTGAGCGTGGCTCGCTAAGGAATACCTAATGGAGTTTTATTTTTCTGTCAATAGGAATTTCTGTAGTGATAGTAGTACAAGTAATCCTTGGACTTGAGATCATCATAGTATCTTGTGTATGATGAGTTATACTTTGACTTATTCCTTAAGACCCTTAGGGTATATCAAAGGGTATGCTTGGGTATAATAAGTTGTACATGGAGATAATGTATGATCGATAAAGAATCTACCGCTTCTAATAAAAGAATAGAAATGTCCTATGTGATTCGATAAATGACAACCCAAAGTAGTCCTTGGTTAAGATGCGAATGAAATTAGAAAGGAGTTTCTAATTTGCATTATTTGAGTTGTACATTTAAGGATCGAAATACATATAATTAAATAAAATAAGACTTGACAAGTAATTCCATGTCTTATATTTAATTGGGACATTGTATGGTGGAAGGATTGAATTATACGGTAACTATTTACTCAAAGGTTCTTTTATGATTAATGTTGAAATCTATATTATCCGGAAAGTCGTTGATCGCTGTGGGAGGCTTATCCCTATTGTAGAATAAATATTATTTAAATAAATTAATTGTTTAATTTTTTATTTAAATAAGATTAGAATTGTTCTAATTGATTTATTCACAACTTAGGTTTAATATGGAGAACCTAAAGGGTCACACCATAAAAGGAAGAATAATTATTTAAGAAGTTAATGGCATAATCGTAATAATATGTTAAGTATATTTAATTTAATCTATGGTGATAGAATAAATTAAATAGCTTAATATTTATTATTTAATATTTTAGAAATATTAAATATAAATTAATAAGAGGAGTCTTATTAATATTATTACAATTATTATTATTTTAATTTCTAAAAGAGTTTAGGAATTAATTTAATATAAGTACTCTCATTTATTCCTAATAGGATTAGGAGGGAAAATTAGTTAAAGGAGTTTAATTAATTATCCCTAATAAGATTAGGGAGCTTAATTAATTAAAAGAATTTAATTAATTAAATAAAACCCAATTCCTTAATTGTTAAGGTGGGTTGCCCACATCTATTAATAAGAGGAGTCTTATTATGGGTGTAGGGGTTGTTGATCTTTTTCAACATATGTAATAATTCCAATTGTTGGGAGAGTACACCCTTTCTATAGAGATAGAAAAACTAGGGTTTAGCCAACCACCCTTCTTCTTGAATCTTTATTTTCCTTGGTGGATCACCTCTAGAGGCCAAACATATGGGTGGCTAACGATGATCAAAGGAAGGAACCAAACCCGGTGGATTCAAGTTGAACGCGAAAAGGATTTGGAGGTGAACTTGTACCTGAGAAAGCTCGATCTTCAAGGGTATGATTTTATTCTTTATCTTTTCGTTTAATTAATAATTATGCATAAAGGGTGATCTGGGTATATGGTTTGTAAATTTTTTTTAAACTCTGATTTTTTACTCGCTTCCGCATTATTTTGCAATTTGATTGCGCACATGAATATTACAAACCTAACATGTGCATCATCTTGCCACTTTCTAAAAGTAGTAATCTCTTCCTCAGAGGCATTGTCTGCAACCATTGCAGGGATAGGTGTATTAAGGACATAAGATAGCTTTTCAGCCATGAGAACTATTCTCAAATTCCTTAACCAATCCGTTTAATTCGGTCTGGTTAATTTAGCATCTAATATGCTTCGCAGTGATAGTAATTTTAGACATTGTAAAATTCTGTAAATGAATTTGTAATTAACAACATTTTAACATACATTCTTTTATTAATTACCAAAATAAATTAGGTCTTATTTTAAATTGGTATCTCCACTATTTTCTTCAAACTATATTACCCTCAATATATATAGTTTAAGCAAAATCTAATTAAAGATTTGCTAGTGAGAATAAGGATCCCATTTCAAATGTATATAGCCTTGTGGTGACACAACAAACTATATATAAATAAATAGGTAGACAACTTTTGTCAATTACATCAACTATGCAACTCCTTTTCTTTTGCCTCTTAGATTATTTTGATCAAGTGGTGGCACATCCGAATCAAAATTATCCAAGTTAAGTCCGACCTAGCACTCCATATATTCAAAAAAGAAAAATATCATCCTTGTGGTGACATAACAAAACAATATTGTTCAATTTTCTTTATAAGCATCAAATGTGATAAATTAACATCTTAAATACTTAATATTTGCCTTGTGGTGACACAACAAACTCATATTAAATATTTAATACTCTTATAATTTTATCATGCTAGAAGGCGACGTTTGATATTCCAAATATCTTTGAACGCTTAGGACTTAATATAAAAATTGAGGGGTTTGTTATTAATTTGTCTCATCTTGTTTAGCGCGCATGCAAATATATATATAAAATACGCGTCATATTAATTAACATGCGAAGCATGTTTGCATAATATATAATATATATAGTATAAGCATGCACATATAGAATACTATATTCTACCCGAATTGATTATGGAGTTTTATTCTAGTTTGGTTCACTAGAGCCACCAAGTGAACCAAAAGGTCAAACCCTAGGGGTGCAAGAAATAATATTTAAATATAACTATTACATTTAAACCCGGGCTCCATTACAAACGGGTCTTCAAGCGCTCCTTGTTCCTTGATCTCCAATTTTTCAAAATTAATTCTAACTATTCCTATTACAAAACTAATTAAAATAAATAGAAACCTTGATCAAAAGTCAAGGGAAAGTACATAGGAGGGAGATAGAATTTACATTAAGAAAAAATTAGAGAAGACGAGGTACGCAAACCCCATTTAATAAAACCCATACATTCATGCATCCAACTAAAATAAAATCCAATCACATTGGTCAATAGTCCATAATCAATCTCATTTATTATCATACACATCACCATATGCATCAATAAATAACATTCATCTTATGAATAATAAACATTCAATATATATATTGATATCATTTAATGGGCAAATTTAGTTAGTATAAAATCTAATTTTGAATCAAAATAAACTCCTTTATTTTAATCCAAATTTAAATCAAAATAAAACTATTTAATTTTAATTTATCCAATTTTGAATGAAATAAACTATTTTATTTTAATCAAAATTTTAATCAAAATAAACTCCTTTATTTTAATTAATTATGGAATCCAATTCCATATATATATATATATATATATATATATATAAAATATTAAAGGAAACACGGATTATCTTTCCTATTCACAAATAAACTCCTTTATTTTGAATAATATGAAATCTTATTTCATATTTAAATAAACTCCTTTATTTAAGGAAACACGAATTTTCTTTCCTATTTACAAATAAACTCCTTTATTTTGAATAATATGAAATCTTATTTCATATCTAAATAAACTTCTATATTTAAGGAAATTAGGATTCTCTTTCCTATTCACAAATAAACTCTTTTATTTTTTTGAATAATATGAAATCTTATTTCATATCTAAATAAACTCCTTTATTTTAGGAAAAATATAATCCAATTTCAACTCCAATTAGTTATCATGGAATCCAATTCTAACTCTAATTAGTTAATTTGAAATTCTAATTTTAAAATTAAAATAAACTTTTATTTTAATTATAAAATTATTAAAATATATATTACATATACATAATAAATGTTACGGTAATACTTATATATTATATATATATAATAAGTATGACATATATTATACCGTAATATATATATATATATATATATATATATATATATATATATATATACCGTAATATATATATATATATATATATATATATATATATATATATATATATATATATATATATATATATATATATATTACATTGAATCCTTTAATAAGATTTTTTATATATATGGAATTGGATTCCATAATTAATTAAAATAAAGGAGTTTATTTTGATTAAAGATTTTTGATTAAAATAAAATAGTTTATTTTATTCAAAATTAGATAAATTAAAATAAAAATAATTTTATTTTGATTTAAATTTGGATTAAAATAAATGAGTTTATTTTGATTCAAAATTAGATTTTATACTAACTAAATTTGTCCATTAAATGATATCAATATATATATTAAATGTTTATTATTCATGAGATGAATGTTATTTATTGATGCATATATGATGATGTATATGATAATAAATGGGATTGATTATAGATTATTGATTAATATGATTGGATTTTATTTTAGTTGGATGCATAAATGTATGGGTTTTATTAAATGGGGTCTACGCACTCGTCTTCTCTAATTTTTCTTAATATAAATTCTATCTCCTCCTATGTACTTCCCTCGATCACGATCAAGGTTTTATTTATTTTAAATAGTTTTGTAATAGGAATAGTTAGAATTACTTTTGAAGAATTGGAGATCAAGGAACAAGGAGCGCTTGAAGACCAGATTTGTAATGGAGCCCAGGTTTAAATGTAATAGTTATATTTAAATATTATTTCTTGCACCCCTAGGGTTTGACCTTTTGGTTCACTTGGTGGCTCTAGTGAACCAAACTAGAATAAAAGTCCATAATCAATCCGGATAGAATATAGTATTCTATATGTGCATGCTTATACTTTATATATATTATATATTATGTAAACATGCTTCGCATGTTAATTAATATGACGCGTATTTTATATATATATTTGCATGCGCGCTAAACAAGATGAGACAAATTAATAACAAACCCCTCAATTTTTATATTAAGTCCTAAACGTTCAAAGATATTTGGAATATCGAACGTCGCCTTCTAGCATGATAAAATTAATAGAGTATTAAATATTTAATATGAGTTTGTTGTGTCACCACAAGACAAATATTAAGTATTTAAGATGTTAATTTATCACATTTGATGCTTATAAAGAAAATTGAACAATATTGTTTTGTTGTGTCACCACAAGGATGATATTTTTCTTTTTTGAATATATGGAGTGCTAGGTCGGGACTTAACTTGGATAATTTTGATTCGGATGTGCCACCACTTGATCAAAATAATCTAAGAGGCAAAAAGAAAAGGAGTCAGATAGTTGATGTAATTGACAAAAGTTGTCTACCTATTTATTTATATATAGTTTGTTGTGTCACCACAAGGCTATATACATTTGAAATGGGATCCTTATTCTCACTAGCAAATCTTTAATTAGATTTTGCCGAACTATATAAGTGAGGGTAATATAGTTTGAAGAAAATAGTGGGGAGATACCAATTTAAAACAAGACCTAATTTATTTTGGTAATTAATAAAAGAATGTATGTTAAAATGTTGTTAATTACAAATTCATTTACGTAATTTTACAATGTCCGAAATTACTATCATCTGCGAAGCATATTAGATGCTAAATTAACTGCATCGAATTAAACGGATTTGTTAAGGAATTTGAGAATAGTTCTCATAATGAAAAAGCTATCTTATGTCCTTAATATGCCTATCCCTCGCAATGGTTACGCATAATGCCTCTCGAGGAAGAGATTGCTACTTTTAGAAAGTGGCAAGATGATGCATGATTAATCAATGCTTCATGCTCACATCCATGAGTAACGAGCTTCACGTCGGCAAGCATGAAACTATGGATGCTTTTACTATATTCCCGCACATCAAGTAGTTGATGGTGAGGAAAGTAGGACCGATAGATATCGAGGATATCTAAGGAGCTCTTCCGATCTAGAATGACCAATGGCACTATAGTACAGACAAAAGGTTCTTAACATAATCAATTTGATTGATCAATTAGGACAACTGGTTTTGTCATGGATGGAGAATTGAGCCAAGATTTGATCTTGCACTCACTCCTGGACTCCTTTCACAATTGTTGTGAATTTTTCATATAAACAAGCTAGATATCAGCTTCGTTGATTTGCTTAACATGTTGAAAAATGATGAGAGTCACTTTCCAACAAAGAAAGACCATATCTTACTGGTAGGGGCCAAAGGATCTTCTGAAAAGAAGAACGATTCAAATAAGGTATAAAGAAAGGCAAAAACAAAGGATAATAAGAAAAAAACTGATACGGATAGCAAAGGAGTTTGCTTCCACTGCTATAAGCCTGGACACTGGAAAGAAACTGCGAGAAGCATCTTGCAGAGGCTAACCAAAGAAGCTTAGTGAAGTTTTAGTTACAAATACAAATTTGTTCATGATTTAAAATAATTTTTTCTTTAAGTCAAGGTTCTACTTTGGTATTGGATACCGACTTTGGTTATCATAAATATAGATTTATGAAGGACCCCAGGTAGTAGAAAGTTAAACAAATATAAGTAATCCTATGTGCGGGAAATGTAGCAAAGGTTGCCATATTAGCCATAGAAACTTATAGTTTAGCAATGCCTCACGGCAAATCTATTAAGTCGATAAGTTGTTATTGTATTCCGGTTCTTGTTTAAAATATTATTTCCATTTTATTGTTGGACAATGAAATCTTTGGTATTATAATTTAGAACAATTGTTGTTCTATTTATAATAATAATGTTTTGTATAGAACCGGAATATTACTTAATAAATTTTATATACTTGACTTACATGAAAATAATTTTGCATATTGAACAAATTAGTATAAGAAAAGGAGATGATCATTTAAAGAGTTGAATGTGTGTATTTGTTGAAATACAAGTATGAATTATTTGAAAGGTTCAAAGAATTGAAGTGAAACAAATTGACAATGTATTAAGATTCTTTGATTAGATCAAGGAATAAATACTTGTGAAATAAGTTTCTAGATCATCTTAAATGGTTTTCTCATAATGGACGCCTCCTCGACATAATAATTGATTGATGTATTTGAATGGAAAAATCGTACCATGTTGGACATAGTGCGGTCCATAATGATTTTACCGACATTCCGGTATCCTTCAGGGTCATGTCCTAGAAATGGTGCATATATCTACTAAAAAAGGTAACCTCAAAATCCAAATTTCAAGACTCCATAAAAGTTATGGACATGGAGGATTCCTAATCTTAATTATGTTAAGATAAGTGGTTGTCAACTTATGTGAAAAGATTTCAAAGGATAAGCTTGGGACAAGATTTGACAAGTGTCGATTTGTGGGACATCCTAAAGTAAGTTTAGGGTATATGTTCTATAATCACGCTTAGCAAAAGGTGTTTATTATAAACACGCCACCTTCTAAGACAAATGTGTTTATCATTGAAGGGGCTAGTGGGAGGATAATAGATCTTGAAGAGTTCAAGAACCACAAAACACTATAAGTCAAATAAAAGGAACCTGTAGATAGACCTATTGTACCACAACCGAATCGTAAATCTGGAATAGTACCAAAGATACCTAGGAGGTATGAATTCATCATGGATGATGATGATGAGGTACACATCATAGAAGATGATGATCCAGTTACATACGATGAGGTAAGTGTTGTAGACACTCAGAGAAATGGATTGAAGCAAGTTTCTCAAATAATGGAACATTCATTTTGATGAGACAATCAAAAGAGTTTGATTTTATCAAAAATAAGAATGAACCTAGTGTGTACAAAAGGGTCAGTGGGAGCATCGTGACATTCCTTGTACTATATGTTGATATACTACGGATAAGGAATGACATACCAATGCTACAATCAGTAAAGATAAAGTTGTCTAAACATTCCTCCATGAATGATTTGGAAGAGTATCTTAATTGGGGATATAAATCTATATAGATAGATTTAAGAGGATGCTCGACTTAACCCAAGGAACGATATATTCATTTGATGCTAAAGTCGTTTAGCATGGAAAACTCAAGAGATGTCTCATGTCGATGAGCTATGGAGTGTATCTCTTAATAGTCCCCACAGGACTCACGAAAAGAGAGGTCGCATGAGTGACTATCATGTATGCAATGAAATATACGAGACCGATGTTGATCGGTCATATGCGGAGAAGTTCACTATGAGTCGGTGAAAACATCTTAAAGTACTTAACTTAGGCACTAAGGATGTGATCATATTCATGGTGGGTCTAAATTAAAACTAGAGGGCTTAACGAGACTCAAGTTTTCAGATGAGACAAGACGATAGAAAAATTCACTTTAACGTAAAGTGTTATCTTGAGCAATTAGTGCGTTGAATTGGAAAGGTTCCAAACAAAGAAAGAGTTCTTTGGTTAAGTGATAAAGACAAAGTATATAGCTATAAATGAAGTCGCAAGTTGATTGTTTGGATTAAAAGTTCATTCTGTAACTAGGAATAGTTCCTAAGTCTAATCTTGGATCTAAACATGTGTTGTGGCACTTTCATTTGATTATTAGAATCATTGAAAGATAGGAAATCACTATAGAGATAGTGGACTCTCATGAACAACATTACATATCCATTAACTAAAGCTTATCCAACAAACAGGATAATCGCCACTTAGAGAAGAAGAGTATAAGATACCATGACGATTGGCTTTAGTGCAAGTGGGAGATTGAAAGTAGTATGCACACAAGCCAATCATGTTTGATGATAAAGCATATACTTTGTAACAATCTTATTCATTTATTAATAAAAAGTATTAATTTATTAAAGGCTTTTAATTATCTACATGATCTTTGTTTTATAATATGTGATAAACCCATAGTTTTAAGCAATGCTTTTAGAATAATGATGATGATCATTCTAATGAGATCTAAATTCTTAGAAAGCTTAAAACTAAAATAGTTCCCAATCATTGGATTATTAAATTGGGGATTAGTGAATCCGGATAGATTGGTACATACGTTGCTTGCTCATTGGATGAGGATGATTGATCTCATGATCATTTGTGTGGAGACACTAAAGCAAGTATGTAGGTGCTTATTAGAGAATAAGTTCACCGAACATTGGCTCGCTAAGGAATACCTAATGGAGTTTTACTTGCCTATCAATAGGAATTCCTGTAGTGATAGTAGTACAAGTGATCCTTGGACTTGAGATCATCATAGTATCTTGTGTATGATGAGTTATACTTTGACTTATTCCTTAAGATCCTTAAGGTATATCAAAGGGTATGCTTGGGTATAATAAGTTGTACATGGAGATAATGTATGATCAATAAAGAATCTACCACTTCTATTAAAAGAAGAGAAATGTCCTATGTGATTCAATAAATGACAACCCAGTAGTCCTTGGCCAAGGCAGAATGAAATTAGAAAGGAGTTTCTAATTTGCATTATTTGGAGTTGTGCATTTAAGGATCGAAATACATATAATTAAATAAAATAAGACTTGACAGTAATTCCATGTCTTATATTTAATTGGGACATTGTATGGTGGAAGGATTGAATTGCATTTTGCAACTATTTACTCAAAGGTTCTTTTATAATTAATGTTGAAATCTATATTATCCGGAAAGTCGTTGATCATTAGGGAGGCTTATCCCTATTGTAGAATAAATATTATTTATTTAAATAAATTAATTGTTTAATTTATTTATTTAAATAAGATTAGAAATTATTCTAATTGATTTATTCACAACCGGTTTAATATGGAGAACCTAAAAGGGTCACACCATAAAAGGAAGAATAATTATTTAAGAAGTTAATGGCATAATTGTAATAATATGTTATGTATATTTAATTTAATCTATGTTGATAGAATAAATTAAATAGCTTAATATTTATTATTTAATATTTTAGAAATATTAAATATAAATTAATAAGAGGAGTCTTATTAATATTATTACAATTATTATTATAATTTTAATTTCTAAAAGAGTTTAGACATTAATTTAATATAAGTACTCTCATTAATTCCTAATAGGATTAGGAGGAAAATTAGTTAAAGGAGTTTAATTAATTATCCTAATAAGATTAGGGGAGCTTAATTAATTAAAAATTTTAATTAATTAAATAAATCCCAATTCCTTAATTGTTAAGGTGGGTTGCCCACATCTATAAATAAGAAGAGTCTTATTATGGGTGTGGGAGTTGTTGACTTTTACAACATATACGACATAATTCCAATTTATTGGAGAGTACGCCCTTTTTCTATACAGATAGAAAAAACTAGGATTTGAGCCAATACCCCTTCTTCTTGAAAATTATTTTTCCTTGGTGGATCACCTCTAGAGGCCAAACACATGGGTGGCTAACGTTGATCAAAGGAAGGAATCAAACCCGGTGGATTCAAGTTGAATGCGAAAAGGATTATAGGTGAACTTGTACCTGAGGAAGCTCGGATCTTCAAGGGTATGTTTCTTATTCATCTTTTTCGTTTAATTAATAATTGTGCATAAAGGGTGATCCGGGTATATGGTTTGTAAAAATTTTTAAACTCTGATTTTTACACGCTTCCGCACTTTTATGCAATTTGATTGCGTTCTTGAATATTACAAACCTAACAGTGGTATCAAAGCACATATTGTACCACAACCGAATCGTAAATCTGGAATAGTACCAAAGATACCTAGGAGGTATGGATTCATCATAGATGATGATGATGAGGTACACATCATAGAATATGATGATCCAGTTACATACGATGAGGTAAGAGTTCTAGTGTGTACAAAAGGGATAGTGGGAGTGCCGTGACATTCCTAATATTATATGTTGATATACTACGGATAAGGAATGACATACTAATGCTACAATCAGTAATGATAAAGTTGTCTAAACATTCCTCCATGAATGGTTTGGGAAGAGTATCTTAATTGGGGAAATAAATCTATATAGATAGATTTAAGAGGATGCTCGACTTAACCCAAGGAACGTATATTCATTTGATGCTAAAGTCGTTTAGCATGGCAAACTCCAAGAGATGTCTCATGTTGATGAGCTATGGAGTGTATCTCTCTTAATAGTCCCCACAAACTCACGAAAAGAGAGGTCGCATGGTGACTATCATGTATCTGATGAAATGTACGAGACACGATGTTGATCATCATATTCTGGAGAAGTTCACTATGAGTCGGTGAAAAACATCTTAAAGTTCTTAACCCAAGCACTAAGGATGCGATCATATTCATGGTGGGTCTAAATAAAAACTAGAGGCTTAATGGACTCAAGTTTTGAGACAGACCAAGATGACGAAAAATCCACTTTAAGGTAAAAGCGTTATCTTGAGCAGTGGTGTAGTGAATTGGAAAGGTTCCAAACAAAGAAAGAGTTCTTTGGTTTAGTGATAAAGACAAAGTATATAGCTATATATGAAGTCGCAAGTTGATTGTTTGGATTAAAAGTTCATTACAGAACTAAGAATAGTTCCTAAGTCTCATCTAGGATCTAAACATGTGTTGTGGCACTTTCATTTGATTATAAGAATCATTGAAAGATGGGAAATCACTATAGAGATGGTGGACTCTCAAGAAAAAAATTACATATCCATTAACTAAAGCTTATCCAACAGCAGGATAATCGTCACTTAGAGAAGAAGAGTATAAGATACCATGACGATTGGCTTTAGTGCAAGTGGGAGATTGAAAGTAGTATGCACACAAGCCAATCATGTTAATGATAAATCATATACTTTGTAACAATCTTATTCATTTATTAATAAAAAGTATTAATTTATTAAAGGCTTTTAATTATCTACATGATCTTTGTTTTTATAATATGTGATAAACCCATAGTTTTAAGCAATGCTTTTAGAATAATGATGATGATCATTCTAATGAGATCTAAATTCTTAGAAAGCTTAAAACTAAAATAGTTCCCAATCATTGGATTACTAAATTGGGGATTAGTGAATCCAGGATAGATTGTACATACATCGTTGCTTGCTCATTGGATGAGGATGATTGATCTCAGTGATCATTTGTGTGGAGACACTAAAAGCAAGTATGTAAGTGCTTATTAGAGAATAAGTTCTTTGAGCGTGGCTCGCTAAGGAATACCTAATGGAGTTTTACTTGCATGTCGATAGGAATTCTGTAGTGATAGTAGTCTGAAGTAATCCTTGGACTTGAGATCATCATAGTATCTTGTGTATGATGAGTTATACTTTGACTTATTCCTTAAGACCCTTAGGGTATATCAAAGGGTATGCTTGGGTTTAATAAGTTGTACATGGAGATAATGTATGATCAATAAAGAATCTACCACTTCTAATAAAAGAAGAGAAATGTCCTATGTGATTCGAGAAATGACAACCCAGTAGTCCTTGGCCAAGGCAGAATGAAATTAGAACGGAGTTTCTAATTTGCATTATTTGGTGTTGTGCATTTAAGGATCGAAATACATATAATTAAATAAAATAAGACTTGACAGTAATTCCATGTCTTATATTTAATTGGGACATTGTATGGTGGAAGGATTGAATTATTTGTTACTATTTACCCAAAGGTTCTTTTATGATTAATGTTGAAATCTATATTATCCGGAAAGTTGTTGATCATTGGGGGCTTATCCTATTGTAGAATAAATATTATTTATTTAAATAAATTAATTGTTTAATTTATTTATTTAAATAAGATTAGAATTGTTCTAATTGATTTATTCACAACCAGGTTTAATATGGAGAACCTAAAGGGTCACACCATAAATCGAAGAATAATTATTTAAGAAGTTAATGGCATAATCGTAATAATATGTTATGTATATTTAATTTAATCTATGGTGATAGAATAAATTAAATAGCTTAAATATTATTATTTAATATTTTAGAAATATTAAATATAAATTAATAAGAGGAGTCTTATTAATATTATTACAATTATTATTATTTTAATTTTTAAAAGAGTTTAGAAATTAATTTAATATAAGTACTCTCATTTATTCCTAATTGGATTAGGAAGGAAAATTAGTTAAAGGAGTTTAATTAATTATCCCTAATAAGATTAGGGAGCTTAATTAATTAAAAGAATTTAATTAATTAAATAAATCCCAATTCCTTAATTGTTAAGGTGGGTTGCCCACATCATAAATAAGAGTAGTCTTATTATGGGTGAGGTGGTTGTTGACTTTTACAACATACGTAATAATTCCAATTTGTTGGAAGTCGTCCTTTTCTATAGAGATAGAAAACTAGGGTTTGAGCCAAAAATACCCATCTTCTTGAATTCCTATTCTTCCTTGGTGGATCACCTCTAGAGGCCAAACACATGGGTGGCTAACGTTGATCAAAGGAAGGAACTAAACCCGGTGGATTCAAGTTGAACGCGAAAAGGATTGGAGGTGAACTTGTACATGAGGAAGCTCGATCTTCAAGGGTATGATTTTATTCTTTATCTTTTCGTTTAATTAATAATTGTGCATAAAGGGTGATCCGGGTATATGGTTTGTTAATTTTTTTTTTAAACTTTGATTTTACACGTTTCCACACTTTTATGCAATTTTATTGCGTTCTTGAATATTACAAACCTAACAGTGGTTCTTTAATAAAGAAGTTTATTTTTTATATATATATGGAATTAATCCACCAGGGAACATGCAAGAAACCAACTCTTGGAACAATAATCACCGACCAAAAATAAAAAGAATGATCAGCGAAATACCAACTTTTGAAAAGAACTATAAATTCCGTTGCCGGATCACATGCATTTTTTTATTTTTTATTTTTTTTTATGGTATAAATTTTATACAAAAAAAATTATGTCCAATTAAATTGTTCTAAACACATATCAATATACATATCAAATTAAAACAATTAATAATTAAGCATAAAAGTTTGGCTCGATACCCTTTGTTAGGTTTTTGTAATATTCATAAAGCTTGATCAAATTGCAAAAATAATGCTAAAGCGATGTAAAAATCGAGTTTTAAATTTTACAAACCATATACCGGATCACCCTTTATGCACAATTATTAATTAAGCGAAAGATAAAGAATAAAATCATACCCTTGAAGATCGAGCTTCCTCAGTGCAAGTTCACCTCAAATCCTTTCGCGTTGACTTGAATTCAAGGGTTTGATTCCTTCCTTTGAACAATGTTAGCCACCCGAATGTTTGGCCTCTAGAGGTGATCCACCAAGGAAAAGAATTTTCAAGAAGAAGGGGTATTGGCTCAACCCTAGTTTTTTATCTCTATAGAAAGGGCGTACTCTCCAACAAATTGGAATTATTACGTAAGTCAACAACCCCCACCACCCATAATAAGACTCCTCTTATTTATAGATGTGGGCAACCCACCTTAACAATTAAGGAATTGGGATTTATTTAATTAATTAAATTCTTTTAATTAATTAAGCTCCCTAATCTTATTAGGGATAATTAATTAAACTCCTTTAACTAATTTTCCTTCCTAATCCAATTAGGAATAAATGAAAGTACTTATATTAAATTAATTTCTAAACTCTTTTAGAAATTAAAATAATAATAATTGTAATAATATTAATAAGACTCCTCTTATTAATTTATATTTAATATTTCTAAAATATTAAATAATAAATATTAAGCTATTTAATTTATTCTATCACCATAGATTAAATTAAATATACATCTTATATATTATTACGATTATGCCATTACCTTCTTAAATAATTATTCTTCCTTTTATGGTGTGACCCTTTAGGTTCTCCATATTAAGCCTAGGTTGTGAATAAATCAATTAGAACAATTCTAATCTTATTTAAATAAATAAATTAAACAATTAATTTATTTAAATAAATAATATTTATTCTACAATAGGGATAAGCCTCCCCTATCGATCAGCGACTTTCCAAATAATATAGATTTCAACATTAATCATAAAAGAACCTTTGAGTAAGTAGTTACCATACAATTTAATCCTTCCACCATACTGATGTCCCAATTAAATATAAGATATGGAATTCTTTGTCAAGTCTTATTTTATTTAATTATATGTATTTCGATTCTTAAATGCATGACTCCAAATAATGCAAATTAGAAACTCCTTTTTAATTTCATTTTGCCTTTGGCCGAGGACTACTTTGGGTTGTCATTTATCGAATCACATAGGACATTTCTCATCTTTTATAGAAGTGGTAGATTCTTTATTGATCATACATTATCTCCATTATACAACTTATTATACCTAAGCATACCCTTTGATATACCCTAAGGGTCTTAAGGAATAAGTCAAAGTATAACTCATCATACACAAGATACTATGATGATCTCAAGTCCAAGGATCACTTGTACTACTATCACTATAGGAATTTCTATTGATGCACAAGTAAAACTCCATTAGGTATTCCTTAGCGAGCCACGTTCAAATGAACTTATTCTCTAATAAGCACCTACATACTTGCTTTAGTGTCTCCACACAAATGATCATGAGATCAATCATCCTCATCCAATGAGCAAGACAGCGTATGTAACAATCTATCCGATTCACTAATCCCCAATTTAGTAATTCAATGATTGGGAACTATTTTAGTTTTAAGCTTTCTAGGAATTTAGATCTCATTAGAATGATCATCATCATTATTCTAAAAGCATTGCTTAAAACTATGGGTTTATCACATATTATAAAACAGCATCATGTAGATAATTAAAAGCCTTTAATAAATTAAAACTTTTTATTAATAAATGAATAAGATTGTTAAAAAGTATATGCTTTATTATCAAACATAATTGGCTTGTGTGCATACTACTTTCAATCTCCCATTTGCACTAAAGCCAATCGTCATGGTATCTTATACTCTTCTTCTCTAAGTGACGATTATCTTGCTGTTGGATAAGCTTTAGTTAATGGATATGTAATGTTGTTCATGAGAGTCCACTATTTCTATAGTGATTTCCCATCTTTCAATGATTCTAATAATCAAATGAAAGTGCCACAACACATGTTTAGATCCAAGATGAGACTTAGGAACTATTCCTAGTTACGTAATGAACTTTTAATCCAAACAATCAACTTGCGACTTCATTTATAGCTATATACTTTGTCTTTATCACTAAACCAAGAACTCTTTCTTTGTTTGGAACCTTTCAATTCACCGCACCACTATTCAAGATAACGCTTTACCTTAAAGTGGATTTTTACATCATCTTGTCTGCGTCGAAAAAAACTTGAGTCCATTAAGCCCTCTAGTTTTAATTTAGACCCACCATGAATATGATCACATCCTTAGTGTCGATTAAGCACTTTAAGATGTTTTCAACGACTCATAGTGAACTTCTCTATAATATGATTGATCGACATCATCGGTATCGTATACATTTCATTGCATACATGATTGTCACTCATCGACCTCTCTTTTTGAGTCTGTGGGGACTATTAAAGAGATATACTCCATAGCTCATTGACATGAGACATCTCTTGGAGTTTGCCATGCTAAACGACTTTAGCATCAAATGAATATCGTTCCTTGAGTTAAGTCGAGCATCCTCTTAAATCTATCTATATAGATTTATATCCCCAATTAAGATACTCTTCCAAATCATTTATGGAGGAATGTTTAGACAACTTTATCTTTCTTTGTTTTGTAGCATTGGTATGTCATTCCTTATCCAGTAGTATATCAACATATAGTCTTAGGAATGTCACGATGCTCCTAACTTGACCCTTTTGTACACAACTTTAGAAGTCTTACATATGTAACTACGGAGGATCATCTTCATGATCGCGTGCCTCATCATCATCATCCATGATGAATCCATACCTCTAGGTATCTTGATTACTATTCGATTTACGATTCGGTTGTGGTACAATAGGTTACATCTATAGGTTCCTCTTATTTGACTTATTGTGTTTTGTGGTTCTTGAACTCTTCAAGATCTATTATCCTCCACTTAGCCCCTTGATAATAAACACATTTATCTTAGAAGGCGGCGTGTTTCGCAACAAACACCTTTTGCTAAGTAGGATTAGAGAACATATACCCTAAACTTACTTTAGGATGTCCCACAAATTGTACTTGTCAAATCTTGTCCCAAGCTTATCCTTTGAAACCTTTTCACATAAGATGGACAACTCCTTATCTTAACATACTTAAGATTAGGAATCCTCCACATCCATAACTTTTATGGAGTCTTGAAATTTGGATTTTGAGGTTACCTTTTTCGTGAATGTCGACCATTTCTAGGACATGACCTGAAGGATCTTTGGAATGTCGGTAAAATCATTATGGGCGCACCATGTCCAACAAGGTACAATTTTCCATTCAAATACATCGATCAATTATTAGCGTATCGAGGGCATCCATTATGAAAACCATTTAAGATGATCTAGAAACTTATTTCACAAGTATTTATTCCTTGATCTAATCAAAGAATCTTAATACATTGTCAATTTGTTTCACTTACGAATTCTTTGAACCTTCAAATAATTCACACTTGTATTCAACAAATACACACATTGACTCTTTGAATGATCATCTCCTTTTCTTATACTAATTTGTTGAATATGCAAAATTATTTTCATGTAAGTCAGTATACAAAATTTATTAAGTAATATTCGGTTCTATACAAAATATTATTATTATAAATAGAACAACAATTGTTCTAAATTATAATACCAAAGATTTCATTGTCCAACAATAAAATGGAAATAATATTTTTAACAAGAATGGAATACAATAATGACTTATTGACTTAATAGATTTGCAGTAGGCATTGCTAAACTATAAGTTTCTATGGCTAATATGGCAACCTTTGCTACATTTCCGCACATAGGATTACTTATATTTGTTTAAGCTTTCTACTTGCTTGGTCCTTCATAAATCTATATTTATGATAACAAAAGTCAGATATCAATACCCAAGTAGAACCTTGACTTAAAGAAAATTTATTTCAATCATGAACAAAGCGTATTATTGTAACTTAGAAACTTCACTAAGCTTCTTTGGTTAGCCTCTGCAAGATGCTTCGCTTGAGTTTCTTTCCAGTGTCGGGCTTATTGCGGTGGAAGCAAACTCCTTTGCTATCAAGTGTCGAGTTTTGTTCTTATTATCCTTTGTTTACGCCTTCTACATTTACCTTCTTTGAATCGTTCTTCTTTTGAGGAAGATCCTTTGGCCCTACCGGTAAGACTTGATCTTTCTTGGTTGGAAGTGACTCTCAACATTTTTCAATATGTTAAGCAAATCATTGGCGATATCTAGCTTGTTCATATGAAAAATTCACAATAAATTGTGAAAGGAGTCCAGGGGTGAGTGCAAGATCAAATCTTGGCTCAACTCTCCATCCATGACAAAACCGGTTGTCCTAATTGATCAATCAAATTGATTAGGTTAAGAACTTTTGTCTATACTATAGTGCCATTGCCCATTCTAGATCGGAAGAGCTCCTTAGATATCGATATCTATCGGTCCTACTTTTCTCACCATCGACTACTTGATGTGCGGGGAATATAGTAGGAGCATCCATAGTTTCATGCTAAAAAGTGAAGCTCGTTACTCGTGGATCTTGAGCATGATGCATTGAGACAATTTGTGCATCATCTTGCCACTTTTAAAAGTAGCAATCTCTTCCTCGGAGGCATTGTCTACAACCATTGCGAGGATAAGCGTATTAAGGACATAAGATAGCTTTTTCGACCATGAGAACTATTCTCAAATTCCTTAACCAATCAGATTTAATTGATGCACGGTTAATTTAGCATCTAATAACGCTTGTGATGATAGTAATTTTAGACATTGTAAAATTACATAAATGAATTTGTAATTAACAACATTTTAACATACATTCTTTTATTAATTACCCAAAATAAATTAGGTCTTGTTTTAAATTGGTATCTCCCACTATTTTCTTCAAACTATATTACCCTCAATATATATAGTTAAGTAAAATCTAATTAAAGATACGCTAGTGAGAATAAGGATCCCATTTCAAATGTATATAGCCTTGTGGTGACCTGACAAACTATATATAAATAAATAGGTGAGACAACTTTTGTCAATTACATCAACTATCAACTCCTTTTCTTTTGCCTCTTAGATTATTTTGATCAAGTGGTGGCACATCAGAATCAAAATTATCCAAGTTAAGTCCGACTAGCACTCCATATATTCAAAAAAGAAAATATCATCCTTGTGGTGACCTGACAAAACAATATTGTTCAATTTTCTTTATAAGCATCAAATGTGATAAATTAACATCTTAAATACTTAATATTTGCCTTGTGGTGACACAACAAACTCGTATTAAATATTTAATGCTCTATTAATTTTATCATGCTAGAAAGCGGCGTTCGATATTCCAAATATCTTTGAGCGCTTATGACTTAATATAAAAATTGAGGGTTTGTTATTAATTTGTCTCATCTTGTTTAGCGCCCGTACAAATATATATATATATAAAATACGCGTCATATTAATTAACATGCTAAGCATGTTTGCATAATATATAATATATATAGTATAAGCATGCACATATAGAATACTATATTCTACCCGAATTGATTATGGACTTTTATTCTAGTTTGGTTCACTAGAGCCACCAAGTGAACCAAAAGGTCGAACTCCCTAAGGGGGTGCGAAATAATATTTAAATATAACTATTACATTTAAACTTGGGCTCCATTACAAGCGGGTCTTCAAGCGCTCCTTGCTCCTTGATCTCCAATTTTTCAAAATTAATTCTAACTATTTCTATTACAAAACTAATTAAAATAAATAGAAACCTTGATCGTGATCGAGGAGAATACATAGGAGGAGATAGAATTTATATTAAGAAAAAATTAGAGAAGGCGAAATCAGTCTGACCCCATTTAATAAACTCATACATTCTTGCATCAACTAAAATAAAATTCAATCACATTAGTCGATAGTCCATAATCAATCCCATTTATTATCATTACTACATCACTGTATGCATCGATAAATAACATTCATCTTATGAATAATAAACATTCAATATATATATTGATATCATTTAATGGGCAAATTTAGTTAGTATAAAATCTAATTTTGAATCAAAATAAACTCCTTTATTTTAATCCAAATTTAAATCAAAATAAAACTATTTAATTTTAATTTATCCAATTTTGAATGAAATAAACTATTTTATTTTAATCAAAATTTTAATCAAAATAAACTCCTTTATTTTAATTAATTATGGAATCGATTCCTATATATATATATATATATATATAAATATTAAAGGAAACACTGATTATCTTTCTATTCACGAATAAACTCTTATTTTTGAATAATATGAAATCTTATTTCATATTTAAATAAACTCCTTTATTTAAGAAAACGGATTTTCTTTCTATTCTGAAATAAACTCCTTTTTTTTTGAATAATATGAAATCTTATTTAAATATCTAAATAAACTCTATATTTAAGGAAATTAGGATTCTCTTTCTATTCACGAATAAACTCTTTTATTTTGAATAATATGAAATCTTATTTCATATACAAATAAACTCTTTTATTTAAGGAAAAATATAATCCAATTTCAACTCCAATTAGTTATCGTGGAATCAATTCCAACTTTCAATTAGTTAATTTGAAATTCTAATTTTAAAATTAAAATAAAAATTTTTATTTTAAGATTAAAATAAA
The DNA here is from genome assembly GCA_020205615.1 of Panax quinquefolius. NCBI lineage: Eukaryota > Viridiplantae > Streptophyta > Magnoliopsida > Apiales > Araliaceae > Panax > Panax quinquefolius. The sequence continues at coordinate 58,576,729 of CM035158.1, forward strand.
CATTTTATTTAAAATTAAAATAAACTTTTATTTTAATTATAAAATTATTAAAATATATATTACAAATACATAATATATATTTACAGTAATACTTATATATATATATATATATATATAATAAGTATGGCATATATTATATTTTAGTAATATATATATATATATCATAGTAACATATATATATATAAGTATAATATATATATATATTATAAAAAGCGTGTACAATGAAAAAATGTGTAATATATATATATATATATATATATATATATATATATATATATATATATATATATATATTACATTGTATCCTTTAATAAGATTTTTTTTATATATGGAATTGGATTCCATAATTAATAAAAATAAAGGAGTTAATTTTGATTAAAGATTTTTGATTAAAATAAAATGGTTTATTTTTTTTCAAAATTAGATAAATTAAAATAAAATAGTTTTATTTTGATTTAAATTTGGATTAAAATAAAGGAGTTTATTTTGATTCAAAATTAGATTTTATCTTAACTAAATTTGCCCATTAAATGATATCAATATATATATTAAATGTTTATTATTAAATGAGATGAATGTTATTTATTGATGCATATGGTGATGTGTATGATAATAAATGAGATTGATTATGGACTATTGACCGATATGATTGGATTTTATTTTAGTTGGATGCATGAATATATGGGTTTTTATTAAATGGGATTCTGCGTGCCTCGTCTTCTAAATTTTCTTCATATAAATTCTATCTCCTCCCATGTACTTCCACTTATTAGCTTGATCGAGGTTTCTATTTATTTTAAATAGTTTTGTAATAGGAATAGTTAGAATTAGTTTTGAAGAATTGGAGATCAAGGAACAAGGGCGCTTGAAGACTAGTTTTGTAATGGAACACGGGTTTAAATGTAATAGTTATATTTAAATATTATTTCTTGCACCCCAAGGGTTTGACCTTTTGGTTCACTTGGTGGCTCTACAGTGAACCACTTAGAATAAAGTCCATAATCAATCGGGTAGAATATAGTATTACATATGTGCGTGCTTATACTTTATGTATATTATATATTATGCTGAACATGCTTAGCATGTTAATTAATATAATAGCGTATTTTATATATATATTTGCATGCACGCTTAAGCAAGATGAGACAAATTAATAACAAACCCCTCGATTTTTTATATTAAGTCCTAGCGTTCAAAGATATTTGGAATATCGAGCGAGCCTATACAAGCATGATAAAATTAATAGAGTATTAAATATTTAATATGAGTTTGTTGTGTCACCACAAGCAGCAAATATTAAGTATTTAAGATATTAATTTATCACATTTGATCTTATAAAGAAATTTGAACAATATTGTTTTGTTGTGTCACCCTGAGGATGATATTTTCTTTTTTGAATATATGGAGTGCTAGGTCGGACTTAACTTGGATAATTTTGATTCGGATGTGCCACCACTTGATCAAAATAATCTAAGAGGAAAAAAAAAAGGAGTTGTATAGTTGATGTAATTGACAAAAAGTTGTCTACCCTATTTATTTATATATAGTTTGTTTATTCACCATGCAATTTATATACATTTGAAATGGGATCTTATTCTCACTAGCAAATCTTTAATTAGATTTTGCGAACTATATAAGTGAGGTAATATAGTTTGAAGAAAATAGTGGGAGATACCAATTTAAAACAAGACCTAATTTATTTTTAGTAATTAATAAAAGAATGTATGTTAAAATGTTGTTAATTACAAATTTATTTACGAAATTTTACAATGTCTAAAATTACTATCGCTGCGAAGCATATTAGATGCTAAATTAACTAAGAAATGAATTAAGCAGTTTGTTAAGGAATTTGAGAATAGTTCTCATAGCTTAAAGGTTATCTTATGTCATGTCGCCTATCCTGCAATAGTTTAGGGCAATTGCCTCTGAGGAAGAATTGCTACTTTTAGAAAGTGGCGAGATGATACCTGATTGGCTCAATGCATCATGCTACGCATCCATGAATAACTTGAGCTTCGTCGGCATGAAACTATGGATGCTCTACATATTCACGCACATCAAGTAGTTGATGGTGAGGAAAGGTGGGTGATAGATGTCGAGATATCTAAGGAGCTCTTTTGATTCAGAATGTACAATGGCACTATAAATGCAGACAAAAGGTTCTTAACATAATCAGATTTGATTGATCATCGATTAGGACAGGTGGTTTTTGTCATGGATGGAAGTTGAGCCAAGATTTGATCTTGCACTCAACTCCCGAGACTCCTTTCTGCCGATTGTTGTGAATTTTTCATATAAACAAGCTAGATACTTCGACCTGTTGATTTTCTTAACATGTTGAAAATGATGAGAGTCACTTTTCAACCAAGAAGACCATGTCTTCTTGGTAGGGGCCAAGGATCTTCGAAAGAAGAGCGATTCAAATAAGGTATAAAGAAAGGCAAAACAAAGGATTATAAGAACAAAGCGATTGGATAGCAAATGAGTTTGCTTCCTTGCTATAAGCTTTGGACCTTTGGAAGAAGCTGAAGCATCTCTTGCGAGGCTAACCAAAGAAGCTTAGTGAAGTTTTGGTTACAAATACAATTTGTTCATGATTTAAATAATTTTTTCTTTAAGTTGAGGTTCTACTTTGGTATTGGATCTGAGCTTTTGGTTATCGTAAATATAGATTTATGTTGGGACCAATAAGATAGAAAGTTAAACAAATATAAGTAATCCCTATGTGGAAAAGGTTGCCATATTTAGCCATAGAAACTTATAGTTTAACCCCAGTGCCTACGGGCAAATCTATTAAATCGATAAGTTGTTATTGTATTCGATTCTTGTTAAAAGTATTATTTCCATTTATTGTTGAATGATATGAAATCTTTGGTATTATAATTTAGAACAATTGTTGTTATTTATAATAATAATGTTTTATATAAATTTGGAATATTACTTAATAAATTTTGTATACTTGACTTACATGAAAATAATTTTGCATATTGACAAATTAGTATAAGAAAGGAGATGATCATTGAAGAGTTGAATGTGTGTATTTCTTGAAATACAAGTATGAATTATTTGAAGGTTCAAAGAATTGAAGTGAAACAAATTGACAATGTATTAAGATTCTTTGATTAGATCAAGGAATAAATACTTGTGAAATAAGTTTCTAGATCATCTTAAATGGTTTTCTCATAATGGGCGCCTCGATCTGTAATAATTGATTGATGTATTTGAATGGAAAAATCGTACCTTTGTTGGACATGGTGTGGTCCATAATGATTTTTACCACATTCGATATATTCTAGGGTCATATCCTAGAAATGGCTGCATATCTACGAAAAAAGGTAACCTCAAAATCCATTTGAGACTTTCAGTAAAGTTATGGACATGGAGGATTCCTAATCTTAAGTATGTTAAGATAAGTGGTTGTCGACTTATGTGAAAAGGTTTCAAAAGGATAGCTTGGGACAAGATTTGACAAGTGTCGTTGTGGGACATCCTAAAAAGTAAGTTTAGGGTATATGTTCTATAATCACGCTTAGCAAAAGGTGTTTATTGCGAAACCACGGCTTCTAAGAGTAAATGTGTTTATCATTGAGAGGCGCTGTGGGAGGATAATAGATCTTGAAGAGTTCAAGAACCACAAAACAACATAAGTCGAATAAGAGGAACGTAGATGAATTCCTGTTGTACCCACAACTTGAATCATAAATCGGAATGAGTACCAAAAGATACCTAGGGGTATGGATAATTCATCATGGATGATGATGATGAGGTACACATCGTAGAAGATGATGATCCGATTACATACGATGAGGTAAAGTGTTGTCAGACACTTTCGAAATGGATTGAGCAAGTTTCTCGAAAATAATGGAACATTAGTTTTTGATGAACAATCAAAGAGTTTGATTTTTATCAAAATAAGAATGAACCTAGTAATAATACAAAGTAAGTCGGGCGAGCATTGACATTCCTAGTACTATATGTTGATATCTCTACGGATAAGGAATGACATACCAATACTTCTACAATCGATGAAGATAAAGTTGTCTAAACATTCCTCCATGAATGATTTGAAAGAGTATCTTAATTGGGGATATAAATATATATAGATAGAAGAGGATGCTCGAGCTTAACAACGTATATTCATTTGATGCTAAAAGTCGTTTAGCAGCAAACCTCGAGATGTCTCATATCGAAGATTTTATGGAGTGTATCTCTCTTAATAGTCCGTCACGAGACTCACGAAGAGAGTGTGAGTGACTATGCGTATATGCAATGAAATATCACGAGACACGATGTTGATGATCATATTACAGGAGAAGTTCACTATAGAGGTGGTGAAAAACATCTTAAATGTGCTTGAGCACTAGGATGTGATCATATTCATGGTGGGTCTAAATTAAAAACTAGAGGCTTATGATTCGAGTTTTTCGGAGACAGACCTCAAGGCAACGAAAAATCCACTTTAAGGTAAAGTGTTATCTTGAGCAAGTGGTGCGATGAATTGGAATGGTTCCAAAAAGCAGAAAAAGTTCTTTGGTTTAGTGATAAAGACAAGTATATAGCTATAAATGAAGTCGCAAGTTGATTGTTTGGATTAAAAGTTCATTCTGAGAACTAGGAATAGTTCACAAGTCTCATCTTGGATCTAAACATGTGTTGTAGCACTTTCATTTGATTATTAGAATCATTGAAGATGAAATCACTATAGAGATAGTGGACTCTCATGAACAATATTACATATCCATTAATGCTAAAGCTTATCCAGCAATGAGGATAATCGTCACTTTAGAAGAAGAGTAAAAGATACCATGGCGATTGGCTTTAGTCATGAAAGTAGTATGATAAAGCATCATGTTTTGATGATAAGCATATGCTGTATTCATTTATTGCCATTTATTAATAAAAGTATTAATTTATTAAAGGCTTTTAATTATCTACATGATCTTTGCTTTTATAATATGTGATAAACCGTAGTTTTAAGCGATGCTTTTAGAATAATGATGATGATCATTCTAATGAGATCTAAATTCTTAGAAATCTTAAAACCAAAATAGTTCCCAATCATTGGATTACTAAATTGGGGATTAGTGAATCCGGATAGATTGGTTTATCGTTAACTTGCTTTCGTTGGATGAGGATGATTGATCTCCGTGACCATTTGTGTGGAACACTAAAAGCAGTATGTGAGTGCTTATTAGAATAAGATTCACTTTGAGCATTGGCAAGCTAAGGAATACTCTAATGGAGTTTTTATTTGCTGTCGATAGGAATTCACGTAGTGATAGTA